>CM067843.1:800125230-800132730 GCA_034509565.1 Triticum monococcum | reverse complement strand
GAGATGATGTATTACGGAACGAGTAAAGAGACTTGCCGGTAACGAGATTGAACTAGGTATTGGATACCGACGATCGAATCTCGGGCAAGTAACATACCGATGGCAAAGGGAACAACGTATGTTGTTATGCGGTCTGACCGATAAAGATCTTCTTAGAATATGTAGAAGCCAATATGGGCATCCAGGTCCCGCTATTGGTTATTGTCCGGAGACGTGTCTCGGTCATGTCTACATTGTTCTCGAACCGTAGGGTCCGCACGCTTAACGTTACGATGAAAGTTATTATGAGTTTATGCATTTTGATGTACCGAAGGTTGTTCGGAGTCCCGGATGAGATCATGGACATGACGAGGAGTCTCGAAATGGTCGAGACGTAAAGATTGATATATTGGAAGCCTATGTTTGGACATAGGAAGTGTTCCGGGTGAAATCGGGATTTTACCGGAATACCGGGAGGGTTACCGGAACCCCCCGGGAGACTAATGGGCCTATTGGGCCTTAGTGGAAAAGAGAAAAGGGGCAGCCCACAGCCTAGCCGCGCGCCCCCCCTTCCCCAAGTCCTAGTAGGACTAGGAGAAGGGGCCGGCCCCCCTCTCTCTCCTTTCCCCCTTGAGAGTCCTAGTTGGAATAGGATTGGAGGGGGGAGTCCTACTCCCTGCGCCTCCCTCTCTCTGGCCGGCCGGCCCCCTCCCTCCAACCTTTATATACGGGGGCAGGGGAGACCCCAAGACACACAAGTTGATCCTTGAGATCGTTCCTTAGCCGTGTGCGGTGCCCCCTGCCACCAAATTCCACCTCGATCATACCGTTGTAGTGCTTAGGCGAAGCCCTGCGTCGGTAGTACATCAAGATCGTCATCACGCCGTCGTGCTGACAGAACTCTTCCTCGACGCTTTGCTGGATCGGAGCCCGAGGATCGTCATCGAGCTGAACGTGTGCTAAGAACTCGGAGGTGCCGGAGTAACGGTGCTTGGATCGGTCGGATCGGGAAGAAGACGTACGACTACTTCCTCTATGTTGTGTGATCGCTTCCGCAGTCGGTCTGCATTGGTACGTAGACAACACTCTCCCCTCTCGTTGCTGTGCATCACCATGATCTTGTGTGTGCGTAGGAAAATTTTCGAAATTACTACGTTCCCCAACAGTGGCATCCGAGCCTAGGTTTTATGGTTTGATGTTATTTGCACGAGTAGAACACAAGTGAGTTGTGGGCGATACAAGTCATACTGCCTACCAGCATGTCATACTTTGGTTCGGCGATATTGTTGGGTGAGACGATCCGGACCAACCTTACGCGTACTCTTACGCGAGACCGGTTCCCTCGACGTGCTTTGCACATAGATGGCTTGCGGAAGACTGTCTCTCCAACTTTAGTTGAACCAAGTGTGACTACGCCCGGTCCTTGAGAAGGTTAAAACGGAGTCTATTTGACGAACTATCGTTGTGGTTTTGATGCGTAGGTGAGATGAGTTCTTACTTAAGCCCGTAGCAGCCACGTAAAACTTGCAACAACAAAGTAGAGGACGTCTAACTTGTTTTTGCAGGGTATGTTGTGATGTGATATGGTCAAGGCATGATGCTGATTTTATTGTATGAGATGATCATGTTTTGTAACCGAGTTATCGGCAACTGGCAGGAGCCATATGGTTGTCGCTTTATTGTATGCAATGCAATCGTGATGTAATGCTTTACTTTATTACTAAACGGTAGTGATAGTCGTGGAAGCATAAGATTGGCGAGACGACAACGATGCTACGATGGAGATCAAGGTGTCGCGCCGGTGACGATGGTGATCATGACGGTGCTTCGGAGATGGAGATCACAAGCGCAAGATGATGATGGCCATATCATATCACTTATATTGATTGCATGTGATGTTTATCTTTTTATGCATCTTATCTTGCTTTGATTGACGGTAGCATTATAAGATGATCTCTCACTAAAATTATCAAGAAGTGTTCTCCCTGAGTATGCATCGTTGCCAAAGTTCGTCGTGCCCAGACACCACGTGATGATCGGGTGTGATAAGCTCTACGTCCAAATACAACGGGTGCAAAACAGTTGCACGCGCAGAATACTCAGGTTATACTTGATGAGCCAAGCATATACAGATATGGCCTCGGAACACGGAGACCGAAAGGTCGAGCGTGAATCATATAGTAGATATGATCAACATAACGATGTTCACCATTGAAAACTACTCCATCTCACGTGATGATCGGTTATGGTTTAGTTGATTTGGATCACGTGATCACTTAGAGGATTAGAGGGATGTCTATCTAAGTGGGAGTTCTTAAGTAATTTGATTAACTGAACTTAAACTTATCATGAACTTGGTACCTGATAGTATCTTGCTTGTTTATGTTGATTGTAGATAGATGGCTCGTGCTGTTGTTCCGTTGAATCTTAATGCGTTCCTTGAGAAAGCTAAGTTGAAAGATGATGGTAGCAATTACACGGACTGGGTCCGTAACCTGAGGATTATCCTCATTGCTGCACAGAAGAATTACGTCCTGGAAGCACCGCTGGGTGACAGGCCTGCTGCTGGAGCAACGCCAGATGTTATGAATGTCTGGCAGAGCAAAGCTGATGACTACTCGATAGTTCAGTGTGCCATGCTTTACGGCTTAGAATCGGGACTTCAACGACGTTTTGAACGTCATGGTGCATATGAGATGTTCCAGGAGTTGAAGTTAATATTTCAAGCAAATGCCCGAATTGAGAGATATGAAGTCTCCAATAAGTTCTATAGCTGCAAGATGGAGGAGAACAGTTCTGTCAGTGAGCATATACTCAAAATGTCTGGGTATAATAATCACTTGATTCAGATGGGAGTTAATCTTCCAGATGACTGCGTCATTGACAGAATTCTCCAATCACTGCCACCAAGCTACAAGAGCTTCGTGATGAACTATAATATGCAAGGGATGAACAAGACTATTCCCGAGCTCTTCGCAATGCTGAAAGCTGCGGAGGTAGAAATCAAGAAGGAGCATCAAGTGTTGATGGTTAGCAAGACCACTAGTTTCAAGAAAAAGGGCAAAGGGAAGAAGAAGGGAAACTTCAAGAAGAACAGCAAGCAAGTTGCTGCTCAGGAGAAGAAACCCAAGTCTGGACCTAAGCCTGAAACTGAGTGCTTCTACTGCAAGCAGACTGGTCACTGGAAGCGGAACTGCCCCAAGTATTTGGCGGATAAGAAGGATGGCAAAGTGAGCAAAGGTATATGTGATATACATGTTATTGATGTGTACCTTACTAGAGCTCGCAGTAGCACCTGGGTATTTGATACTGGTTCTGTTGCTAATATTTGCAACTCGAAACAGGGACTACGGAATAAGCGGACGCTAGCAAAGGACGAGGTGACGATACGCGTGGGAAACGGTTCCAAAGTCGATGTGATCGCAGTCGGCACGCTACCTCTACATCTACCTTCGGGATTAATATTAGACCTAAATAATTGTTATTTGGTGCCAGCGTTGAGCATGAACATTATATCTGGATCTTGTTTAATGCGAGACGGTTATTCATTTAAATCAGAGAATAATGGTTGTTCTATTTATATGAGTAATATCTTTTATGGTCATGCACCTTTGAAGAGTGGTCTATTCTTGTTGAATCTCGAAGATAGTGATACACATATTCATAATGTAGAAGCCAAAATATGCAAAGTTAATAATGATAGTGCAACTTATTTGTGGCACTGCCGTTTAGGTCATATCGGTGTAAAGCGCATGAAGAAACTCCATACTGATGGGCTTTTGGAACCACTTGATTATGAATCACTTGGTACTTGCGAACCGTGCCTCATAGGCAAGATGACTAAGACACCGTTCTCCGGTACTATGGAGAGAGCAACAGATTTATTGGAAATCATACATACCGATGTATGTGGTCCGATGAATATTGAGGCTCGTGGCGGATATCGTTATTTTCTCACCTTCACAGATGATTTAAGCAGATATGGGTATATCTACTTAATGAAACATAAGTCTGAAACATTTGAAAAGTTCAAAGAATTTCAGAGTGAGGTTGAGAATCATCGTAACAAGAAAATAAAGTTTCTACGATCTGATCGTGGAGGAGAATATTTGAGTTACGAGTTTGGTGTACATTTGAAAAATTGTGGAATAGTTTCGCAACTCACGCCACCCGGAACACCACAGCGTAATGGTGTGTCCGAACGTCGTAATCGTACTTTACTAGATATGGTGCGATCTATGATGTCTCTTACTGATTTACCGCTATCGTTTTGGGGTTATGCTTTAGAGACGGCCGCATTCACGTTAAATAGGGCACCATCAAAATCCGTTGAGACGACACCTTATGAACTATGGTTTGGCAAGAAACCAAAGTTGTCGTTTCTTAAAGTTTGGGGCTGCGATGCTTATGTGAAAAAGCTTCAACCTGATAAGCTCGAACCCAAATCGGAGAAATGTGTCTTCATAGGATATCCAAAGGAAACTATTGGATACACCTTCTATCACAGATCCGAAGGCAAGACTTTTGTTGCTAAATTCGGAAACTTTCTAGAGAAGGAGTTTCTCTCGAAAGAAGTGAGTGGGAGGAAAGTAGAACTTGATGAGGTAACTATACCTGCTCCCTTATTGGAAAATAGTACATCACAGAAAACTGTTTCTGCGACACCCATACCAATCAGTGAGGAAGCTAATGATGATGATCATGAAGCTTCAGAACAAGATACTACTGAACCACGTAGATCAACCAGAGTGAGATCCGCACCAGAGTGGTACGGTAATCCAGTTTTGGAAGTCATGATGCTAGATCATGATGAACCTACGAACTATGAAGAAGCGATGGTGAGCCCAGATTCCGCAAAGTGGCTTGAAGCCATGAAATCTGAGATGGGATCCATGTATGAAAACAAAGTATGGACTTTGGTTGACTTGCCCGATGATCGGCAAGCAATTGAGAATAAATGGATCTTCAAGAAAAAGACAGACGCTGACGGTAACATTACTGTCTATAAAGCTCGACTTGTCGCGAAAGGTTTTCGACAAGTTCAAGGGGTTGACTATGATGAGACCTTCTCACCCGTAGCGATGCTTAAGTCCGTCAGAATTATGTTAGCGATTGCCGCATTTTATGATTATGAAATATGGCAGATGGATGTCAAAACTGCATTCCTGAATGGATTTCTGGAAGAAGAGTTGTATATGATACAACCAGAAGGTTTTGTTGATCCAAAGGGAGCTAACAAAGTATGCAAACTCCAGCGATCCATTTATGGACTGGTGCAAGCATCTCGGAGTTGGAATAAACGCTTTGATAGTGTGATCAAAGCATTTGGCTTTATACAGACTTTTGAAGAAGCCTGTATTTACAAGAAAGTGAGTGGGAGCTCTGTAGCATTTCTAATATTATATGTGGATGACATATTGCTGATTGGAAATGATATAGAATTTCTGGATAGCATAAAGGGATACTTGAATAAAAGTTTTTCGATGAAAGACCTCGGGGTAGCTGCTTACATATTAGGCATAAAGATCTATAGAGATAGATCAAAACGCTTAATTGGACTTTCACAGAGCACATACCTTGACAAAATTTTGAAGAAGTTCAAAATGGTTCAAGCAAAGAAAGGGTTCTTGCCTGTGTTACAAGGTGTGAAGTTGAGTCAGACTCAATGCCCGACCACTGCAGAAGATAGAGAGAAAATGAAAGATGTTCCCTATGCTTCAGCCATAGGCTCTATCATGTATGCAATGCTGTGTACCAGACCTGATGTGTGCCTTGCTATAAGTTTAGCAGGGAGGTACCAAAGTAATCCAGGAATGGATCACTGGACAGCGGTCAAGAACATCCTGAAATACCTCAAAAGGACTAAGGATATGTTTCTCGTATATGGAGGTGACAAAGAGCTCACCGTAAGAGGTTACGTTGATGCAAGCTTTGACACTGATCCGGACGATTCTAAATCACAAACCGGATACGTGTTTACTTTAAACGGTGGAGCTGGCAGTTGGTGCAGTTCTAAACAAAGCGTCGTAGCGGTTTCTACATGTGAAGCGGAGTACATAGCTGCTTCGGAAGCAGCAAACGAAGGAGTCTGGATGAAGGAGTTCATATCCGATCTAGGTGTCATACCTAGTGCATCGGGTCCAATGAAAATCTTCTGTGACAATACTGGTGCAATTGCCTTGGCAAAGGAATCCAGATTTCACAAAAGGACCAAACACATCAAGAGACGCTTCAACTCCATCCGGGATTTAGTCCAGGTGGGAGACATAGAGATTTGCAAGATACATACGGATCTGAACGTTGCAGACCCGTTGACTAAGCCTCTTCCACGAGCAAAACATGATCAGCACCAAGGCTCCATGGGTGTTAGAATCATTACAGTGTAATCTAGATTATTGACTCTAGTGCAAGTGGGAGACTGAAGGAAATATGCCCTAGAGGCAATAATAAAGTTATTATTTATTTCCTTATATCATGATAAATGTTTATTATTCATGCTAGAATTGTATTAACCGGAAACATAATACATGTGTGAATACATAGACCAACAGAGTGTCACTAGTATGCCTCTACTTGACTAGCTCGTTAATCAAAGATGGTTATGTTTCCTAACCATGAACAAAGAGTTGTTATTTGATTAACGAGGTCACATCATTAGTTGAATGATCTGATTGACATGACCCATTCCATTAGCTTAGCACCCGATCGTTTAGTATGTTGCTATTGCTTTCTTCATGACTTATACATGTTCCTATAACTATGAGATTATGCAACTCCCGTTTACCGGAGGAACACTTTGGGTACTACCAAACGTCACAACGTAATTGGGTGATTATAAAGGAGTACTACAGGTGTCTCCAATGGTAGATATTGGGTTGGCGTATTTCGAGATTAGGGTTTGTCACTCCGATTGTCGGAGAGGTATCTCTGGGCCCTCTCGGTAATGCACATCACATAAGCCTTGCAAGCACTGCAACTAATATGTTAGTTGTGAGATGATGTATTACGGAACGAGTAAAGAGACTTGCCGGTAACGAGATTGAACTAGGTATTGGATACCGACGATCGAATCTCGGGCAAGTAACATACCGATGGCAAAGGGAACAACGTATGTTGTTATGCGGTCTGACCGATAAAGATCTTCGTAGAATATGTAGGAGCCAATATGGGCATCCAGGTCCCGCTATTGGTTATTGACCGGAGACGTGTCTCGGTCATGTCTACATTGTTCTCGAACCGTAGGGTCCGCACGCTTAACGTTACGATGACAGTTATTATGAGTTTATGCATTTTGATGTACCGAAGGTTGTTTGGAGTCCCGGATGAGATCACGGACATGACGAGGAGTCTCAAAATGGTCGAGACGTAAAGATTGATATATTGGAAGCCTATGTTTGGACATAGGAAGTGTTCCGGGTGAAATCGGGATTTTACCGGAATACCGGGAGGGTTACCGGAACCCCCCGGGAGACTAATGGGCCTATTGGGCCTTAGTGGAAAAGAGAAAAGGGGCAGCCCACA
>CM067843.1:799725230-800117730 GCA_034509565.1 Triticum monococcum | reverse complement strand
TGCAATTTGCTTTAGGAAACAAATAATAGATTTTCGGGAAACAAATAAAGAATTTTAAGAAAATTAACAAGTAAACCATGACAAACAAATCTTAGTATGGAAGTGGTACTTTTTCTCTCACTCATAATGTCTCATTACGTATGTTGTTTAGTGAGTTCGTTTACTTCTTCCCGTCGATCGAACGAGGTCTTCACCCCACTACCGATTTTTTTCAACGCTACCAAACCTGTCATGGTTTTTGCAATCCGTTGGTTCTACCCAAATAAACCAACCCCTTCCCGTTCACTCTTTTCTTTCTAATCAACACCTTCTTTTTTTTGAAGTAAAGCATAGCTTTAACATTAACGGTGTCCAGGCAAATCGCCCTGGACAGAAGCCACAAGCGTGGCAGGTACATCATAGTCCCACTGCATCGACTGATCAGCCTCGCACAAGCGACCCAAACTAGCAAGTTCGTGGGCAGCAGAATTTGCCCCTCTCCTACATGAGACTATTACATGATGAGAAAACCAAAGTTTCAGCTGTAGTTTGATATCTTCGATGACAGCCGAGTAAGCCGATGAGTCTGCCCTTCTCAGGTCCATTGCATCCGCAACAAGCTGGGAGTCGGTCTCGAAGATCACCCTCAACATACCAAGTTCCGCCGCCAGTGCAACACCGTGAGCCATGGCATTGACCTCTGCACCGAAAGGGTCTCCTACATGCTCCTGACGACCTGCGCGAGCACAAATGACAGTACCTTCCGAGTCTCTTGCCACTACACCCCAACCTGCGTGTTGTTCACCTGGCACAAACGAGCCATCAACATTTATCTTGATCATGTCCTCCTGAGGCGGCCTCCACTTGTCATCACACTGTTTCTCAGGTTTTTTGGAGAAGACTTGTTGGTATTCTAAAGTGTAGCTGCGAGTGCGCCTTGCAACCTCCTCCGCGGACCAGGGGAGCTCGCCCTCCCTGAGCTTATTCCGATTACTCCACCACAGCCACCAAGCGGTAAGAATGCATATTCTTTTCTGCTCATCAATCCTCCACAAATGATCCATCATCTCATGAACTGATGTTATCTCCTCCATCTTCATCCTTTCTTCTTCCAAGGCCAGGTCCCGCCACACCTGTTTCACAACCTTACATTTTATGAATAGGTGAGCTCCATCCTCGGCTGCTCGTCCACAGAATAAGCAAGCTGTATCTTCAATCGGTACACCCCTCCTTGCCAAGTTTGTCCGCAGCGCCAAAGACTCATGTCTAACACGCCATGCAAACATTTGGACGTTCTTGGGGTAGGGGAGCTTCCAAATTCGTTTCCAGGAATCATCTTGGCACACATCCAAGTTACCCAGCGCTGTAGTGCTACTGCCTGCTCCTCCATCTTTTGCCATCCTCTCCAGCTGCGTGTGTAGTTTGTATGCGCTTTTAACCGAATGTAGGCTTTTGGGGTCAAACTGCCATGCAATGAAGTCTTGCACCCCCTCCCGGACTGGTATTTGCAGGATACACTCGGCATCAACATTGCAGAAGGTGTCCCGAACAAATTGTTCATCCCAACTACCTGTTATAGGACTGATCAGGTCACTGACATACTCTAATATGTTCCCCCCTCGTGGCGTCATAACTGTCTTCGCCCACGGCCGCGGCAGCCAAGGCTCAGTCCAGAGCTTGATACTCGTGCCGTCGCCAACACACCACACATAACCCTCTCGCACTAGCTGCAAACCATGTAAAAGGCTTCGCCAAGAATAGGAGATGCCATCCTTTGGCTCCGCCTGAAGCACATGGGTGTCCGGGAAGTACTTTGCTTTCAGGATCTGGGCACAAAGAGAGTCCGGGTGCTCAATCATCCTCCAGATCTGCTTTGACAACATAGCAATATTGAACCCATGCATATCTCTGAAACCTAATCCACCTTGGGCTTTTGATTTTGTTAGTTTATCCCAGCTAATCCAGTGGATCGTGTTCTCCTTGTCCTGCTGCCTCCACTAGTAGGACCCCATAAGCGAGCTCAGTTCTTGGCAAAAAGATTTACACAGATCACAAATATAACTTTCCTAACGTCCCACCCTTAAAAAAGAATTTTCCTAACGTCCCAAGTCAATCGATCCTCGCCCCCTGTCTGGCAGATGCGATCATCATCACCACTTCCTCCCAACGAAACCTAGCACTGCCTCGCAGCCACGGAGACGTTCTCTCCATCAGCCCTCTTTTCCTCCTTTGCTAGGTGTCGCCGCCACCCTGTTCGTGTGGCTGCCTACTTTGCTTGAGCCCTCGTTTCCTCCTTTGCACGAATCCTCCTCCCCTAAATAGGGTTTGCTCCACGGAGCTCTCCTTCTCCCCAGATTGGTGTCGGCGGCTCACATGGCCCTCATTACACAACCAATCCATCTCCTGCACCGGCCGTCGTGGTGCTGGTGACACGGCGGTCCAGATTGTTGGGGAACGTAGTAATTTCAAAAAATTTCCTACGCATACGCAAGATCATGGTGATGCACAGCAACGAGAGGGGAGAGCGTTGTCTACGTACCCACGCAGACCGACTGCGGAAGCGTTG
The DNA here is from genome assembly GCA_034509565.1 of Triticum monococcum. Taxonomy (NCBI): domain Eukaryota; kingdom Viridiplantae; phylum Streptophyta; class Magnoliopsida; order Poales; family Poaceae; genus Triticum; species Triticum monococcum. Next base: position 800,115,185 of record CM067843.1, on the reverse strand, counting down.
ACACAACGTAGAGGAAGTAGTCGTACGTCTTCCCGATCCGACCGATCCAAGCACCGTTACTCCGGCACCTCCGAGTTCTTAGCACACGTACAGCTCGATGACGATCCCCGGGCTCCGATCCAGCAAAGCGTCGGGGAGGAGTTCCGTCAGCACGACGGCGTGGTCACGATCTTGATGTACTACCGTCGCAGGGCTTCGCCTAAGCACTGCTACAATATAATCGAGGTGGAATATGGTGGCAGGGGGCACCACACACGGCTAAGGAACGATCTCAATGATCAACTTGTGTGTCTAGGGTGCCCCCCTGCCTCCGTATATAAAGGAGCCAAGGGGGAGGGGGCGGCCGGCCAGGAGGAGGGCGCAGGAGGAGTCCTACTCCTACCGGGAGTAGGACTCCCCCCAATCCTAGTTGGAATAGGATTCCCTGAGGGGGAAAGAGAGAGAGGGGGCCGGCCACCTCTCCTAGTCCTAATAGGACTAGGGGAGGGGGAGGCGCGCGGCCCACCTTGGGCTGCCCCTTCCTCCTTTCCACTAAAGCCCACTAAGGCCCATATGGTTCCCGGGGGGTTCCGGTAACCTCCCGGTACTCCGGTAAAATCCCGATTTCACCCGGAACACTTCCATGTCCAAATATAGGCTTCCAATATATCAATCTTTATGTCTCAACCATTTCGAGACTCCTCATCATGTCCGTGATCACATCCAGGACTTCGAACTAACTTCGGTACATCAAAATGCATAAACTCATAATAACTGTCACCGTAACGTTTAGCGTGCGGACCCTACGGTTCGAGAATAATGTAGACATGACTGAGACACATCTCCGTCAATAACCAATAGCGGGACCTGGATGCCCATATTGGCTCCTACATATTCTATGAAGATCTTTATCGGTCAGACCGCATAACAACATACGTTGTTCCCTTTGTCATTGGTATGTTACTTGCCCGAGATTCGATCGTCGGTATCCAATACCTAGTTCAATCTCGTTACCGGCAAGTCTCTTTACTCGTTCTGTAATACATCATCTCGTAAATAACTCATTAGTTGCAATGCTTGCAAGGCTTATGTGATGTGCATTACCGAGAGGGCCCAGAGATACCTCTCCGACAATCGGAGTGACAAATCCTAATCTCGAAATACGCCAACCCAACATCTACCTTTGGAGACACCTGTAGAGCTCCTTTATAATCACCCAGTTACGTTGTGACGTTTGGTAGCACACAAAGTGTTCCTCCGGTAAACGGGAGTTTCATAATCTCATAGTCATAGGAACATGTATAAGTCATGAAGAAAGCAATAGCAACATACTAAACGATCGGGTGCTAAGCTAATGAAATGGGTCATGTCAATCAGATCATTCAACTAATGATGTGACCTCGTTAATCAAATAACAACACCTTGTTCATGGTTAGGAAACATAACCATCTTTGATTAACAAGCTAGTCAAGTAGAGGCATACTAGTGACACTAAGTTTGTCTATGTATTCACACATGTATTATGTTTTCGGTTAATACAATTCTAACATGAATAATAAACATTTATCATGATATAAGGAAATAAATAATAACTTTATTATTGCCTCTAGGGCATATTTCCTTCAGTCTCCCACTTGCACTAGAGTCAATAATCTAGATTACACAGTAATGATTCTAACACCCATGGAGCCTTGGTGCTGATCATGTTTTGCTCATGGAAGAGGCTTAGTCAACGGGTCTGCAACATTCAGATCCATATGTATCTTGCAAATCTCTATGTCTCCCACCTGGACTAGATCCCGGATGGAATTGAAGCGTCTCTTGATGTGCTTGGTCCTCTTGTGAAATCTGTATTCCTTTGCCAAGGCAATTGCACCAGTATTGTCACAATAGATTTTCATTGGACCCGATGCACTAGGTATGACACCGAGATCGGATATGAACTCCTTCATCCAGACTCCTTCGTTCGCTGCTTCCGAAGCAGCTATGTACTCCGCTTCACATGTAGATCCCGCTACGACGCTTTGTTTAGAACTGCACCAACTGACAGCTCCACCGTTTAATGTAAACACGTATCCGGTTTGTGATTTAGAATCGTTCGGATCAGTGTCAAAGCTTGCATCAACGTAACCTTTTACGGTGAGCTCTTTGTCACCCCCATATACGAGAAACATATCCTTAGTCCTCTTCAGGTATTTCAGGATGTTCTTGACTGCTCTCCAGTGATCCACTCCTGGATTACTTTGGTACCTCCCTGCTAAACTTATAGCAAGGCACACATCAGGTCTGGTACACAACATTGCATACATGATAGAGCCTATGGCTGAAGCATAGGGAATATCTTTCATTTTCTCTCTATCTTCTGCAGTGGTCGGGCATTGAGTCTGACTCAACTTCACACCTTGTAACACAGGCAAGAACCCTTTCTTTGCTTGATCCATTTTGAACTTCTTCAAAATCTTGTCAAGGTATGTGCTTTGTGAAAGTCCAATTAAGCGTCTTGATCTATCTCTATAGATCTTTATGCCTAATATGTAAGCAGCTTCACCGAGGTCTTTCATTGAAAAACTCTTATTCAAGTATCCCTTTATGCTATCCAGAAATTCTATATCATTTCCAATCAGCAATATGTCATCCACATATAATATCAGAAATGCTACAGAGCTCCCACTCACTTTCTTGTAAATACAGGCTTCTCCGAAAGTCTGTATAAAACCAAATGCTTTGATCACACTATCAAAGCGTTTATTCCAACTCCGAGAGGCTTCCACCAGTCCATAAATGGATCACTGGAGCTTGCACACTTTGTTAGCTCCCTTTGGATCGACAAAACCTTCCGGTTGCATCATATACAACTCTTCTTCCAGAAATCCATTCAGGAATGCAGTTTTGACATCCATCTGCCAAATTTCATAATCATAAAATGCGGCAATTGCTAACATGATTCGGACAGACTTAAGCATCGCTACGGGTGAGAAGGTCTCATCGTAGTCAACCCCTTGAACTTGTCGAAAACCTTTTGCGACAAGTCGAGCTTTGTAGACAGTAACATTACCATCAGCGTCAGTCTTCTTCTTGAAGATCCATTTATTCTCAATTGCTTGCCGATCATCGGGCAAGTCAACCAAAGTCCATACTTTGTTCTCATACATGGATCCCATCTCAGATTTCATGGCTTCAAGCCATTTTGCGGAATCTGGGCTCACCATCGCTTCTTCATAGTTCATAGGTTCATCATGATCTAGTAGCATGATTTCCAGAACAGGATTACCGTACCACTCTGGTCCGGATCTCGCTCTGGTTGATCTACGAGGTTCAGTAGTATCTTGTCCTGAAGTTTCATGATCATCATCATTAGCTTCCTCACTAAATTGTATAGGTGTCGCAGAAACAGTTTTCTGTGATGTACTACTTTCCAATAAGGGAGCAGGTACAGTTACCTCGTCAAGTTCTACTTTCCTCCCACTCACTTCTTTCGAGAGAAACTCCTTCTCTAGAAAGGATCCATTCTTAGCAACGAATGTCTTTCCTTCGGATCTGTGATAGAAGGTGTACCCAACAGTCTCCTTTGGGTATCTTATGAAGACACATTTCTCCGATTTGGGTTCGAGCTTATCAGGTTGAAGCTTTTTCACATAAGCATCGCAGCCCCAAACTTTAAGAAATGACAACTTTGGTTTCTTGCCAAACTGTAGTTCATAAGGCGTCGTCTCAATGGATTTTGATGGTGCCCTATTTAACGTGAATGCGGCCGTCTCTAAAGCATAACCCCAAAACGATAGCGGTAAATCAGTAAGAGACATCATAGATCGCACCATATCTAGTAAAGTACGATTACGACGTTCGGACACACCATTACGCTGTGGTATTCCGGGTGGCGTGAGTTGCGAAACTATTCCACAATTTTTCAAATGTACACCAAACTCGTAACTCAAATATTCTCCTCCACGATCAGATCGTAGAAACTTTATTTTCTGTTTACGATGATTTTCAACTTCACTCTGAAATTCTTTGAACTTTTCAAATGTTTCAGACTTATGTTTCATTAAGTAGATATACCCATATCTGCTTAAGTCATCTGTGAAGGTGAGAAAATAACGATATCCGCCACGAGCCTCAATATTCATCGGACCACATACATCGGTATGTATGATTTCCAACAAATCTGTTGCTCTCTCCATAGTACCGGAGAACGGTGTTTTAGTCATCTTGCCCATGAGGCACGGTTCGCAAGTACCAAGTGATTCATAATCAAGTGGTTCCAAAAGTCCATCAGTATGGAGTTTCTTCATGCGCTTTATACCGATATGACCTAAACGGCAGTGCCACAAATAAGTTGCACTGTCATTATCAACTCTACATCTTTTGGCTTCAACATTATGAATATGTGTGTTACTACTATCGAGATTTATCAAAAATAGACCACTCCTCAAAGGCGCATGACCATAAAAGATATTACTCATATAAATAGGACAACCATTATTCTCTGATTTAAATGAATAACCGTCTCACATCAAACAATATCCAGATATAATGTTCATGCTCAACGCTGGCACCAAATAACAATTATTTAGGTCTAATATTAATCCCGAAGGTAGATGTAGAGGTAGCGTGCCGACTGCGATCACATCGACTTTGGAACCGTTTCCCACGCGCATCGTCACCTCATCCTTCGCCAGTATTCGCTTAATCCGTAGTCCCTGTTTCGAGTTGCAAATATTAGCAACAGAACTAGTATCAAATACCCAGGTGCTACTGCGAGCTCTAGTAAGGTACACATCAATAACATGTATATCACATATACCTTTGTTCACCTTGCCATCCTTCTTATCCGCCAAATACTTGGGGCAGTTCCGCTTCCAGTGACCAGTCTGCTTGCAGTAGAAGCACTCAGTTTCAGGCTTAGGTCCAGACTTGGGTTTCTTCTCTTGAGCAGCAACTTGCTTACCGTTCTTCTTGAAGTTCCCCTTCTTCTTCCCTTTGCCCTTTTTCTTGAAACTAGTGGTCTTGCTGACCATCAACACTTGATGCTCCCTTTTGATTTCTACCTCCGCAGCTTTCAGCATTGCGAAGAGCTCGGGAATAGTCTTGTTCATCCCTTGCATATTATAGTTCATCACGAAGCTCTTGTAGCTTGGTGGCAGTGATTGGAGAATTTTGTCAATGACGCAATCATCTGGAAGATTAACTCCCATCTGAATCAAGTGATTATTATACCCAGACATTTTGAGTATATGCTCACTGACAGAACTATTCTCCTCCATCTTGCAGCTATAGAACTTATTGGAGACTTCATATCTCTCAATCCGGGCATTTGCTTGAAATATTAACTTCAACTCCTGGAACATCTCATATGCTCCATGACGTTCAAAACGTCGTTGAAGTCCCGATTCTAAGCCGTAAAGCATGGCACACTGAACTATCGAGTAGTCATCAGCTTTGCTCTGCCAGACGTTCATAACATCTGGTGTTGCTCCAGCAGCAGGCCTGGCACCCAGTGTCGGTGTACTAGAATAGGGGTACCCTAGTATCCCGAACTTGTGCACGGGCAGTCGCTGAAGGAAATATGCCCTAGAGGCAATAATAAAGTTGTTATTTATTTCCTTATATCATGATAAATGTTTATTATTCATGCTAGAATTGTATTAACCGGAAACATAATACATGTGTGAATACATAGACAAACAGAGTGTCACTAGTATGCCTCTACTAGACTAGCTCGTTAATCAAAGATGGTTATGTTTCCTAACCATGAACAAAGAGTTGTTATTTGATTAACGAGGTCACATCATTAGTTGAATGATCAGATTGACATGACCCATTCCATTAGCTTAGCACCCGATCATTTAGTATGTTGCTATTGCTTTCTTCATGACTTATACATGTTCCTATAACTATGAGATTATGCAACTCCCATTTACCGGAGGAACACTTTGGGTACTACCAAACGTCACAACGTAACTGGGTGATTATAAAGGAGTACTACAGGTGTCTCCAATGGTAGATGTTGGGTTGGCGTATTTCGAGATTAGGGTTTGTCACTCCGATTGTCGGAGAGGTATCTCTGGGCCCTCTCGGTAATGCACATCACATAAGCCTTGCAAGCACTGCAACTAAAATGTTAGTTGTGAGATGATGTATTACGGAACGAGTAAAGAGACTTGCCAGTAACGAGATTGAACTAGGTATTGGATACCGACGATCGAATCTCGGGCAAGTAACATACCGATGACAAAGGGAACAACATATGTTGTTATGCGGTCTGACCGATAAAGATCTTCGTAGAATATGTAGGAGCCAATATGGGCATCCAGGTCCCGCTATTGGTTATTGACCGGAGACGTGTCTCGGTCATGTCTACATTGTTCTCGAACCGTAGGGTCCGCACGCTTAACGTTACGATGACAGTTATTATGAGTTTATGCATTTTGATGTACCGAAGGTTGTTCGGAGTCCCGGATAAGATCACGGACATGACGAGGAGTCTCGAAATGGTCGAGACGTAAAGATTGATATATTGGAAGCCTATGTTTGGACATAGGAAGTGTTCCAGGTGAAATCGGGATTTTACCGGAATACCGGGAGGGTTACCGGAACCCCCCGGGAGACTAATGGGCCTATTGGGCCTTAGTGGAAAAAGAGAAAAAGGGCAGCCCATAGCTGGCCGGCGCCCCCACTTTCCCCAAGTCCTAGTAGGACTAGGATAAGGGGCCGGCCCCCCTTCTCTCTCCTTTTCCCCGAGAGTCCTAGTTGGATTAGGATTGGAGGGGGGAGTCCTACTCCCGGTGGGAGTAGGACTCCCCCTGCGCCTCCCTCTCCCTGGCCGGCCGGCTCCCCCTCCTCCAACCTTTATATACGGGGGCAGGGGACACCCCAACACACACAAGTTGATCCTTGAGATCGTTCCTTAGCCGTGTGCGGTGCCCCCTGCCACCAAATTCCACCTCGATCATACCGTTGTAGTGCTTAGGCGAAGCCCTGCGTCGGTAGTACATCAAGATCGTCACCACGCCGTCGTGCTGACGGAACTCTTCCTCGACGCTTTGCTGGATCGGAGCCCGAGGATCGTCATCGAGCTGAACGTGTGCTAAGAACTCGGAGGTGCCGGAGTAACGGTGCTTGGATCGGTCAGATCGGGAAGAAGACGTACGACTACTTCCTCTATGTTGTGTGATCGCTTCCGCAGTCGGTCTGCGTTGGTACGTAGACAACACTCTCCCCTCTCGTTGCGGTGCATCACCATGATCTTGCGTGTGCGTAGGAAAATTTTCAAAATTACCGCGTTCCCCAACAGTGGCATCAGAGCCTAGGTTTTATGGTTTGATGTTATTTGCACGAGTAGAACACAAGTGAGTTGTGGGCGATACAAGTCATACTGCCTACCAGCATGTCATACTTTGGTTCGGCGGTATTGTTGGGTGAGACGATCCGGACCAACCTTACGCGTACTCTTACGCGAGACCGGTTCCCTCGACGTGCTTTGCACACAGATGGCTTGCGGAAGACTGTCTCTCCAACTTTAGTTGAACCAAGTGTGACTACGCCCGGTCCTTGAGAAGGTTAAAACGGAGTCTATTTGACGAACTATTGTTGTGGTTTTGATGCGTAGCTGAGATGAGTTCTTACTTAAGCCCGTAGCAGCCACGTAAAACTTGCAACAACAAAGTAGAGGACGTCTAACTTGTTTTTGCAGGGTATGTTGTGATGTGATATGGTCAAGGCATGATGCTGATTTTATTGTATGAGATGATCATGTTTTGTAACCGAGTTATCGGCAACTGGCAGGAGCCATATGGTTGTCGCTTTATTGTATGCAATGCAATCGCGATGTAATGCTTTACTTTATTACTAAGCGGTAGTGATAGTCGTGGAAGCATAAGATTGGCGAGACGACAACGATGCTACGATGGAGATCAAGGTGTCGCGCCGGTGACGATGGTGATCATGACGGTGCTTCGGAGATGGAGATCACAAGCACAAGATGATGATGGCCATATCATATCACTTATATTGATTGCATGTGATGTTTATCCTTTTATGCATCTTATCTTGCTTTGATTGACGGTAGCATTATAAGATGATCTCTCACTAAATTATCAAGAAGTGTTCTACCTGAGTATGCACCGTTGCCAAAGTTCTTCCTGCCCAGACACCACGTGATGATCGGGTGTGATAAGCTCTACGTCCAAATACAACGGGTGCAAAACAGTTGCACACGCAGAATACTCAGGTTATACTTGACGAGCCAAGCATATACAGATATGGCCTCGGAACACGGAGACCGAAAGGTCGAGCGTGAATCATATAGTAGATATGATCAACATATTGATGTTCACCATTGAAAACTACTCCATCTCACGTGATGATCGGTTATGGTTTAGTTGATTTGGATCACGTGATCACTTAGAGGATTAGAGGGATGTCTATCTAAGTGGGAGTTCTTAAGTAATATGATTAATTGAACTTAAATTTATCATGAACTTAGTCCTGGTAGTATTTTGCAAATTATGTTATAGATCAATAGCTCGCGTTGTTGCTTCCCTGTGTTTATTTTGATATGTTCCTAGAGAAAATTATGTTGAAAGATGTTAGTAGCAATGATGCGGATTGGATCCGTGATCTGAGGTTTATCCTCATTGCTGCACAGAAGAATTATGTCCTTGATGCACCGCTAGGTGACAGACCTATTGCGGGAGCAGATGCAGACGTTATGAACGTTTGGCTAGCTCAATATGATGACTACTTGATAGTTTAGTGCACCATGCTTAATGGCTTAGAATCGGGACTTCAAAGACGTTTTGAACGTCATGGACCATATGAGATGTTCCAGGAGTTGAAGTTAATATTTCAAGTAAATACCCGAGTTGAGAGATATGAAGTCTCCAACAAGTTCTATAGCTGAAAGATGGAGGAGAATCGCTCAACTAGTGAGCATGTGCTCAGATTGTCTGGGTACTACAATCGCTTGAATCAAGTGGGAGTTAATCTTCCAGATAAGATAGTGATTGACAGAATTCTCTAGTCACCATCACTAAGTTAGTAGAACTTCGTGATGAACTATAATATGCAAGGGATAACGGAGACAACTCCCAAGCTCTTCGTGATGCTGAAATCAACGAAGGTAGAAATCAAAGAAAAACATCAAGTGTTGATGGTTGACAAGACCACTAGTTTCAAGAAAAAGGGCAAAGGAAAGAAGGGGAACTTCAAGAAGAACGGCAAGCAAGTTGCTGCTCAAGTGAAGAAGCCCAAGTCTGATCCTAAGCCTGAGACTAAGTGCTTCTACTTCAAAGGGACTGGTCACTGGAAGTGGAATTACCCCAAGTGATTGGCGGATAAGAAGGATGGCAGAGTGAACATAAGTATATTTGATATACATGTTATCGATGTGTACTTTACTAGTGTTTATAGCAAACCCCTCAGTATTTGATGCTAGTTCAATTGCTAAGATTAGTAACTCGAAACGGGAGTTGCGGAATAAACAGAGACTAGTTAAGGGTGAAGTGACGATGTGTGTTGGAAGTGGTTCCAAGATTGATATGATCATCATCGCACACTCCGTATAAATTTCGGGATTAGTGTTGAACCTAAATAAGTGTTATTTTTGGTGTTTGCGTTGAGCATGAATATGATTTGATCATGTTTATTGTAATACGGTTATTCATTTAAGTAAAAGAATAAATTGTTGTTCTGTTTACATGAATAAAACCTAATATGGTTACACACCCAATGAAAATAGTTCATTGGATCTCGATCCTAATAATACACATATTCATAATATTGAAACCAAAAGATGCAAAGTTAATAATGATAGTGCAACTTATTTGTGGCACTGCTGTTTAGGTCATATTGGTATAAAGCGCATGAAGAAACTCCATGCTGATGGGCTTTCGGAATCACTTGATTATGAATCACTTGATGCTTGCAAACCATGCCTTTTGGGCAAGATGACTAAAACGCCGTTCTCCGGAACAATGGAGCGAGAAAAGATTTGTTAGAAATCATACATACTGATGTATGTGGTCCGATGAATATTGAGGCTCGCGACAGGTATCATTATTTTCTGATCTTCACAAATGATTTGAGCAGATATGAGTATATCTACTTGATGAAACATAAGTCTGAAACATTTGAAAAGTTCAAAGAATTTCAGAGTGAGGTTGAAAATCATCGTAACAAGAAAATAAAGTTTCTACGATCTGATCGTGGAGGAGAATATTTGAGTTACGAGTTTGGTCTTCAGTTAAAACAATGTGAAATAGTTTCACTACTCACACCACCTGGAACACCACATCATAATGGTGTGTCCGAACATCATAACCGTACTTTATTGGATATAGTGCAATCTATGATGTCTCTTACCGATTTACCACTATTGTTTTTGGGGTTATGCATTAGAGACAGCTGCATTCACGTTAAAAAGGGGCACCATCTAAGTCCGTTGAGACGACACAATCTGAACTGTGGTTTAGCAAGAAACCAAAGTAGTCGTTTCTTAAAGTTTGGGGCTGCGATGCTTATGTGAAAAAGCTTCAACCTGATAAGCTCGAACCCCAATCGGAGAAATGTGTCTTCATAGGATATCCAAAGGAAACTATTGGATACACCTTCTATCACAGATCCAAAGGCAAGACTTTTGTTGCTAAGTTCGGAAACTTTCTAGAGAAGGAGTTTCTCTCGAAAGAAGTGAGTGGGAGGAAAGTAGAACTTGACGAGGTAACTGCACCTGCTCCCTTATTGGAAAATAGTACATCACAGAAAACTGTTTCTGCGACACCTATACCAATTAGTGAGGAAGCTAATGATGATGATCATGAAACTTCAGGACAAGATACTACTGAACCACGTAGATCAACCAGAGTGAGATCCGCACCGGAGTGGTACGGTAATCCAATTCTGGAAGTCATGCTACTAGATCATGATGAACCTACGAACTATGAAGAAGCGATGGTGAGCCCAGATTCCGCAAAGTGGCTTGAGGCCATGAAATCTGAGATGGGATCCATGTATGAGAACAAAGTATGGACTTTGGTTGACTTGCCCGATGATCGGCAAGCAATTGAGAATAAATGGATCTTCAAGAGGAAGATGGACGCTGATAGTAGTGTTACTATCTATAAAGCTAGAATTGTCGCAAAAGGTTTTCGACAAGTTCAAGGTGTTGACTACGATGAGAGCTTCTCACTCGTATCTATGCTTGAGTCTGTCCGAATCATGTTAGTAATTGCCGCATTTTATGAAATCTGGCAAATGGATAAACAAAACTGCATTCCTTAATGGATTTATTAAAGAAGAGTTGTATATGATGCAACAGAAGGTTTTGTCAATCCGAAAGGTGCTAACAAAATGTGCAAGCTCCAGCGATCCATCTGTGGACTGGTGCAAGCATCTCGGAGTTGGAATATACGCTTTGATGAGTTGATCAAAGCATATAGTTTTATACAGACTTGTGGTGAAGCCTGTATTTACGAGAAAGTGAGTGGGAGCACTACAGCATTTCTGATAAGTATATGTGAATGACATATTGTTGATCGGGAATAATGTAGAATTATTCTGTAAAGCATAAAGGAGTGTTTGAAAGGAGTTTTTCAAAGAAAGACTTTGGTAAAGCTGCTTACATATTGAGCTTCAAGATCTATAGAGATAGATCAAGACGCTTGATAAGTTTTTCAATAAGTACATACCCTGACAAGATTTTGAAGTAGTTCAAAATGAAACAGTCAAAGAAAGAGTTCTTGCCTGTGTCATAAGGTGTGAAGTTGAGTAAGACTCAAAGCCCGACCACGGCAGAAGATAGAAAGAGAATGAAAGTCATTCCCTATGCCTTGGCCATAGGTTCTATAAAGTATGTCATGCTGTATTCCAGATCTATTGTATACCCTGCATTGATTTGGCAAGGGAGTACAATAGTGATCTAGGAGTAGATCACTGGACAGCGGTCAGAATTATCCTTTGTGAAATAAGGATATGTTTCTCGATTATGGACGTGACAAAAAGGTTCGTCGTAAAGGGTTACGTCGATGCAAGTTTTGATACTAATCTAGATGACTCTAAGTCTCGGTCTAGATACATATTGAAAGTGGGAGCAATTAGCTAGAGTAGCTCCATGCAGAGCATTGTTGACATAGAAATTTGCAAAATACATGTGGATCTGAATGTGGCAGACCCGTTGACTAAAATTATCTCACAAGCAAAACATGATCACACCTTAGTACTCTTTGGGTGTTAATCACATAGATACGTGAACTAGATTACTGACTCTAGTAAACCCTTTGAGTGTTGGTCACATGACGATGTGAACTATGGGTGTTAATCACATGGTGATGTGAACTATTGCTACTAAATCACATGGCGATGTGAACTAGATTATTGACTCTAGTGCAAGTGGGAGACTGAAGGAAATATGCCCTAGAGGCAATAATAAAGTTGTTATTTATTTCCTTATATCATGATAAATGTTTATTATTCATGCTAGAATTGTATTAACCGGAAACATAATACATGTGTGAATACATAGACAAACAGAGTGCCACTAGTATGCCTCTACTAGACTAGCTCGTTAATCAAAGATGGTTATGTTTCCTAACCATGAACAAAGAGTTGTTATTTGATTAACGAGGTCACATCATTAGTTGAATGATCTGATTGACATGACCCATTCCATTAGCTTAGCACCCGATCGTTTAGTATGTTGCTATTGCTTTCTTCATGACTTATACATGTTCCTATAACTATGAGATTATGCAACTCCCGTTTACCGGAGGAACACTTTGGGTACTACCAAACGTCACAACGTAACTGGGTGATTATAAAGGAGTACTACAGGTGTCTCCAATGGTAGATGTTGGGTTGGCGTATTTCGAGATTAGGGTTTGTCACTCCGATTGTCGGAGAGGTATCTCTGGGCCCTCTTGGTAATGCACATCACATAAGCCTTGCAAGCACTGCAACTAAAATGTTAGTTGTGAGATGATGTATTACGGAACGAGTAAAGAGACTTGCCAGTAACGAGATTGAACTAGGTATTGGATACCGACGATCGAATCTCGGGCAAGTAACATACCGATGACAAAGGGAACAACGTATGTTGTTATGCGGTCTGACCGATAAAGATGTTCGTAGAATATGTAGGAGCCAATATGGGCATCCAGGTCCCGCTATTGGTTATTGACCGGAGACGTGTCTCGGTCATGTCTACATTGTTCTCGAACCGTAGGGTCCGCACGCTTAACGTTACGATGATAGTTATTATGAGTTTATGCATTTTGATGTACCGAAGGTTGTTCGGAGTCCCGGATGAGATCACGGACATGACGAGGAGTCTCGAAATGGTCGAGACGTAAAGATTGATATATTGGAAGCCTATGTTTGGACATAGGAAGTGTTCCGGGTGAAATCGGGATTTTACCGGAATACCGGGAGGGTTACCGGAACCCCCCGGGAGACTAATGGGCCTATTGGGCCTTAGTGGAAAAAGAGAAAAGGGGCAGCCCATAGCTGGCCGGCGCCCCCCCTTTCCCCAAGTCCTAGTAGGACTAGGATAAGGGGCCGGCCCCCCCTTCTCTCTCCTTTTCCCCGAGAGTCCTAGTTGGATTAGGATTGGAGGGGGGAGTCCTACTCCCGGTGGGAGTAGGACTCCCCCTGCGCCTCCCTCTCCCTGGCCGGCCGGCTCCCCCTCCTCCAACCTTTATATACGGGGGCAGGGGACACCCCAACACACACAAGTTGATCCTTGAGATCGTTCCTTAGCCGTGTGCGGTGCCCCCTGCCACCAAATTCCACCTCGATCATACCGTTGTAGTGCTTAGGCGAAGCCCTGCGTCGGTAGTACATCAAGATCGTCACCACGCCGTCGTGCTGACGGAACTCTTCCTCGACGCTTTGCTGGATCGGAGCCCGAGGATCGTCATCGAGCTGAACGTGTGCTAAGAACTCGGAGGTGCCGGAGTAACGGTGCTTGGACCGGTCAGATCGGGAAGAAGACGTACGACTACTTCCTCTACGTTGTGTGATCGCTTCCGTAGTCGGTCTGCGTTGGTACGTAGACAACACTCTCCCCTCTCGTTGCTGTGCATCACCATGATCTTGCGTGTGCGTAGGAAAATTTTCGAAATTACTGCGTTCCCCAACAGTCGCAGCGTCCCGCGGCAAGGCTTGCCGGGTGACCGCCAAGGTCCTCCGTGGTTCCTTTGGAGCCATTCAAGAACAAAGTATCCAAGCCGAGGAGACAAGACCCCGGCAAGAGGAGCTTGCCGGGAAGGCCAACCAAGGCATCTCAAGGAACTTGCCACAACGCACCACGCGTCCCGGCAAGGCCCGGTGAGCGACAAGCTCCCGGACGCGACAAGACAATAACCGCGGCGAGGCGCTCGCCGCGGCAAGCCTCCACTCTGTACCTGCGCTCCAGCACACCCACCAACGTGTCGCTCTGGGACCCTTCCAAGCGTACGTGGCAGGAGGCTGTGCAGCCAGAGGTACACGGTGGCAAGCAGCGCTGACAAGATCTCCATCGTGGCGAGCGGTGGCGTCCCTGGCGGTCCCTTTTGCACTATTTAGGCGACACAGACGGGCATTTAATGCCCTTGTCCCCTGCCGTCAGGGTTAGGTATGATACACTGTAGTAGGTGGCGGTGCCAACCGCCCCGCCTTTCCACGTTGCCACCTGTCGGTGACCCCTTGAGCATATAAAAGGAGGCCCATGCTCAACGTAGAGGGGGGGACGATCATTCTCACGCTCGGTCTCGCTAGCTGCTGGTGTGTACTATAGCAATCAGCGCTGTCGAGCAAGAACTCAATACAAACCACAAAGCAGGAGTAGGGTTTTACGCATCCGTGCGGCCCGAACCTGGGTAAACTGATCGCGTGCTCGTGCGCTTCGCCTCGATCTGCTCTTCGTGCAGTCTCCGCCCCCCTGCTGAACCGAAAAGGGGCTCGGTCCGCCAGTTCCATAGGTGTTCGTGGAATTAGCAACCCCGACATCTTTGGCGCGCCAGGTAGGGGAGCGTCGAGGTTGTGTGAACCTGATCCAGCGTTCGCACGAGCTAAATCTTCATCGTCTTCATCGACATGCCGCCGAAGAAGAAGGCTTCGGAGGCGGCTACTCCGTCCGCGCCGAGCCCACCATCGCGGGAGCAAACGGCTGGTGCGGTAGATGCCGGCGGAAGAATGGGCGCCGACGAGGGAGCTCACAGTGCTGCCAGATCCAAGGACAAGGCTGCGCTGTCCATCGGCGGCGCAGTCGGCTCCCACAATGACTGGGCGCACTCCAAGACCTCGGCGTCCGCACATGCACCGCGCCCATCCCAGGAGGCGTGGGACCAGCAGCGTCATGGTACTCACAGTACCATACGCTTGCTGGACCAAGATCGAGCTGGTGGATTTCGGAGTGCTCAAGACCAGCATGCTCGCCAACATGCTGGCGCGAGCGGGGCACGGTCGCCTGGACGAGGTACTGCTCCTTCTAACATGGTTAGAAGTCCAAGCATATCCCGCTCCTCGCACCGTTCGCCGCCGCCGCCCGCCACTTCAGCAGAAGCTTTGGCGCGAGCTCAACTGCTCCTAGACTACCCTCCAGCGGCAGACAAGATCGACGACTGGAGGGCCACCATCCAGAGTCTCATCGGCTTCGCCAATGGCGACAACCCACGGCAACCGAGTACTTCACAGCCATGGCAAGTCAGCCAGACACGAGCCGGTGGCGACAAGACCGGTGAGGGTGCAACCACTGTGCACTCTCCGCCCCGAAGGCCAAGATCGCCGACTCGCCGGATCCACCCCGACAGCGACTCCACCGCGTCATCGGATCCATGAGCTCGTCGCGATCAGCGCCAAGTTCTTCACGAACGACAGCAAGAAGACGCTCGTACTCACATCGAGCGCCAAAGAGAAGCGTGGCGTCAATCAGACCAGCGCGCTGGGCCCTCTGTCGACATGCATGCGCCAGGGGAACCAGACGACTTGCCGTACGCGGTAGGTTGCCCTGCGTTTACCCGTGAGCTGCGGCAAGTCCAGTGGCCCAGCAAGAAGAATTTCAAGCCAGACGTACCGGAGAAGTACGACGGCAAGTCACATCCGTCGGAGTTCCTCAGCATCTATACCATCGCGGTGCAAGCGGCCGGGGGGCGAGACGACAAGATCCTTGCGAACTACTTCCCGCTGGTGCTCAAGCCCAACGTCAGGTCTTGGCTCATGCACTTGCCGGACAACTCCATATCCTCCTGGGCAGACCTGTGCCATCAGTTTGTCGGCGCCTTTACAGGCGGCCACAAACCTCATGGCCAAGAGAGTGACCTTCACCTGCTCGCCCAGAAGGAAGGAGAGCCCCTGCGCAAGTATATTCAGAGATTCAGCCGTGTACAGCACAACATCCCAGATGTCCACCCTGCCGCGGTCATCAGCGCGTTCCATCAGAACGTGCGTAACCGCAGGATGCGGGAGGAGATGACGATGTGCAAGATCAGAGACGTCAGCGAGCTGTATGCCCTAGCCGACAAGTGTGCACGTGCTGAGGAAGGGAGGAAACTCCCCGGAGAGAATACATGAGCTGGAGGATCTGACAGCGAGGATGCTGCCCCGGCAAAGAAAAACTGGCGGCGGAACAACAGGAAGAAGAAAGGCAAAGATGTGCTAGTCGTTGAGCAGTCCGGCAACGAAGGTGGCGCCAAGAAAGCCAAAGTTGGTAGCTCCGGCAAGGAGATTGCCGCATGCACCAACTGCCAGGTGAAGGAAATATGCCCTAGAGGCAATAATAAAGTTATTATTTATTTCCTTATATCATGATAAATGTTTATTATTTATGCTAGAATTGTATTAACCGGAAACATAATACATGTGTGAATACATAGACAAACAGAGTGTCACTAGTATGCCTCTACTTGACTAGCTCGTTAATCAAAGATGGTTATGTTTCCTAACCATGAACAAAGAGTTGTTATTTGATTAACGGGATCACATCATTAGTTGAATGATCTGATTGACATGACCCATTCCATTAGCTTAGCACCCGATCGTTTAGTATGTTGCTATTGCTTTCTTCATGACTTATACATGTTCCTATAACTATGAGATTATGCAACTCCCTTTTACCGGAGGAACACTTTGGGTACTACCAAACGTCACAACGTAACTGGGTGATTATAAAGGAGTACTACAGGTGTCTCCAAAGGTAGATGTTGGGTTGGCGTATTTTGAGATTAGGATTTGTCACTCCGATTGTCGGAGAGGTATCTCTGGGCCCTCTCGGTAATGCACATCACATAAGCCTTGCAAGCACTGCAACTAATATGTTAGTTGTGAGATGATGTATTACGGAACGAGTAAAGAAACTTGCCGGTAACGAGATTGAACTAGGTATTGGATACCGACGATCGAATCTCGGGCAAGTAACATACCGATGACAAAGGGAACAACGTATGTTGTTATGCGGTCTGACCGATAAAGATCTTCGTAGAATATGTAGGAGCCAATATGGGCATCCAGGTCCCGCTATTGGTTATTGACCGGAGACGTGTCTCGGTCATGTCTACATTGTTCTCGAACCGTAGGGTCCGCACGCTTAAGGTTTCGATGACAGTTATATTATGAGTTTATGAGTTTTGATGTACCAAAGGAGTTCGGAGTCCTGGATGAGATCGGGGACATGACGAGGAGTCTCGAAATGGTCGAGACGTAAAGATCGATATATTGGACGACTATATTCGGACTTCGGAAAGGTTCCGAGTGATTCGGGTATTTTTCGGAGTACCGGGTAGTTACGGGAGAAGTAATGGGCCTTGATGGGCTTTAGTGGGAAGAGGAAAAAGGCTGCTGCGCCCCCCCTCCCCTTTGGTCCGAATTGGACTAGGGAAAAGGGGGCCGGCCACCTCTCCTTCTCCTCCTATTCCTTCTCCCTTCCTCCCCTCTTCGTGGACTCCTACTAGGACTTGGAGTCCTAGTAGGACTCCCTATCCTGGCCGCACCTTTGCCTTGGCCGGCCTCCTCCTCCTCCATCCTTTATATACAAGGGCAGGGGGCACCCCATAGACACACAAGTTGATCCTTGAGATCGTTCCTTAGCCGTGTGCGGTGCCCCCTGCCACCAAATTCCACCTCGATCATACCGTTGTAGTGCTTAGGCGAAGCCCTGCGTCGGTAGTACATCAAGATCTTCACCACGCCGTCGTGCTGACGGAACTCCTCCCCGAAGCTTTGCTGGATCGGAGCCCGGGGATCGTCATCGAGCTGTACGTGTGCTAAGAACTCGGAGGTGCCGGAGTAACGGTGCTTGGATCGGTCAGATCGGGAAGAAGACGTACGACTACTTCCTCTACGTTGTGTGATCGCTTCCGCAGTCGGTCTGCGTTGGTACGTAGACAACACTCTCCCCTCTCGTTGCTATGCATCACCATGATCTTGCGTGTGCGTAGGAAAATTTTGAAATTACTACGTTCCCCAGCAGTGGCATCCGAGCCTAGGTTTTTATGGTTTGATGTTATTTGCACGAGTAGAACACAAGTGAGTTGTGGGCGATACAAGTCATACTGCCTACCAGCATGTCATACTTTGGTTTGGCGGTATTGTTGGACGAGACGATCCGGACCAACCTTACGCGTACTCTTACGCGAGACCGGTTCCCTCGACGTGCTTTGCACATAGATGGCTTGCGGAAGACTGTCTCTCCAACTTTAGTTGAACCAAGTGTGGCTACGCCCGGTCCTTGAGAAGGTTAAAACGGAGTCTATTTGACAAACTATCATTGTGGTTTTGATGCGTAGGTGAGATGAGTTCTTACTTAAGCCCGTAGCAGCCACGTAAAACTTGCAAACAACAAAGTAGAGGACTTCTAACTTGTTTTTGCAGGGCATGTTGTGATGTGATATGGTCAAGGCATGATGCTGATTTTATTGTATGAGATGATCATGTTTTGTAACCAAGTTATCGGCAACTGGCAGGAGCCATATGGTTGTCGCTTTATTGTATGCAATGCAATCGCGATGTAATGCTTTACTTTATTACTAAGCGGTAGTGATAGTCGTGGAAGCATAAGATTGGCGAGACGACAACGATGCTACGATGGAGATCAAGGTGTCGTGCCGGTGACGATGGTGATCATGACGGTGCTTCGGAGATGGAGATCACAAGCACAAGATGATGATGGCCATATCATATCACTTATATTGATTGCATGTGATGTTTATCCTTTTATGCATCTTATCTTGCTTTGATTGACGGTAGCATTATAAGATGATCTCTCACTAAATTATCAAGAAGTGTTCTCCCTGAGTATGCACCGTTGCCAAAGTTCGTCGTGCCCAGACACCACGTGATGATCGGGTGTGATAAGCTCTACGTCCATCTACAACGGGTGGAAGCCAGTTTTGCACACGCAGAATACTCAGGTTAAACTTGACGAGCCTAGCATATGCAGATATGGCCTCGGAACACAGAGGCCGAAAGGTCGAGCGTGAATCATATAGTAGATATGATCAACATGACGATGTTCACCATTGAAAACTACTCCATCTCACGTGATGATCGGTTATGGTTTAGTTGATTTGGATCACGTGATCACTTAGAGGATTAGAGGGATGTCTATCTAAGTGGGAGTTCTTAAGTAATATGATTAATTGAACTTAAATTTATCATGAACTTAGTCCTGGTAGTATTTTGCAAATTATGTTGTAGATCAATAGCTCGCGTTGTTGCTTCCTTGTGTTTATTTCGATATGTTCCTAGAGAAAATTGTGTTGAAAGATGTTAGTAGCAATGATGCGGATTGGATCCGTAATCTGAGGTTTATCCTCATTGCTGCACAGAAAAATTATGTCCTTGATGCACCGCTAGGTGACAGACCTATTGCAGGAGCAGATGCAGACGTTATGAACGTTTGGCTAGCTCAATATGATGACTACTTGATAGTTTAGTGCACCATGCTTAACGGCTTAGAATCGGGACTTCAAAGACGTTTTGAACGTCATGGACCATATGAGATGTTCCAGGAGTTGAAGTTAATATTTCAAGCAAATACCCGAGTTGAGAGATCTGAAGTCTCCAACAAGTTCTATAGCTAAAAGATGGAGGAGAATCGCTCAACTAGTGAGCATGTGCTCAGATTGTCTGGGTACTACAATTGCTTGAATCAAGTGGGAGTTAATCTTCCAGATAAGATAGTGATTGATAGAATTCTCTAGTCACCATCACCAAGTTAGTAGAACTTCGTGATGAACTATAATGTGCAAGGGATAACGGAAACAACTCCCAAGCTCTTCGTGATGCTGAAATCAACGAAGGTAGAAATCAAGAAAAACATCAAGTGTTGATGGTTGACTAGACCACTAGTTTCAAGAAAAGGGCAAAGGGAAGAAGGGGAACTTCAAGGAGAACGGCAAGCAAGTTGCTACTCAAGTGAAGAAGCCCAAGTCTGGTCCTAAGCCTGAGACTAAGTGCTTCTACTGCAAAGGGACTGGTCACTGGAAGCGGAAACACCCCAAGTGATTGGCGGATAAGAAGGATGGCAAAGTGAACATAAGTATATTTGATATACATGTTATTGATGTGTACTTTACTAGTGTTTATAGCAAACCCTAAGTATTTGATACTAGTTCAGTTGCTAAGATTAGTAACTCGAAATGGGAGTTGCAGAATAAACAGAGACTAGTTAAGGGTGAAGTGACGATGTGTGTTGGAAGTGGTTCCAAGATTGATATGATCATCATCGCACACTCCCTATAATTTCGGGATTAGTGTTGAACCTAAATAAGTGTTATTTGGTGTTTGCGCTGAGCATGAATATGATTTGATCATGTTTATTGCAATACGGTTATTCATTAAAGTAAGAGAATAAATTGTTGTTCTGTTTACATGAATAAAACCTTATATGGTTACACACCCAATGAAAATAGTTCGTTGGATCTCGATCATGGTGATACACACAATCATAATATTGAAACCAAAAGATGCAAAGTTAATAATGATAGTGCAACTTATTTGTGGCACTGCCGTTTAGGTCATATTGGTGTAAAGCGCATGAAGAAACTCCATACTGATGGGATTTTGGAATCACTTGATTATGAATCAGTTGATGCTTGCGAACCATGCCTGATGGGCAAGATGACTAAGACTCTGTTCTTCGGAACAATGGAGCGAGCAACAGATTTGTTGGAAATCATACATACTGATGTATGTGGTCCGATGAATATTGAGGCTCGCGACAGGTATCATTATTTTCTGATCTTCACAGATGATTTGAGCAGATATGAGTATATCTACTTGATGAAACGTAAGTCTGAAACATTTGAATAGTTCAAAGAATTTCAGAGTGAAGTGGAAAATCATCGTAACAAGAAAATAAAGTTTCTACGATCTGATCGTGAAAAAGAGTATTTGAGTTACGAGTTTGGTCTTCAGTTAAAAACAATGTGAAATAGTTTCACTACTCACGCCACATGGAACACCATAGTGTAATGGTGTGTCCAAACGTCATAACCGTACTTTATTAGATATAGTGCGATCTATGATGTCTCTTACTGATCTACCACTATCGTTTTGGGGTTATGCGTTATAGACAGCTGCATTCACATTAAAAAGGGGCACCATCTAAGTCCGCTGAGACGACACAATCTGAACTGTGGTTTAGCAAGAAACCAAAGTAGTCGTTTCTTAAAGTTTGGGGTTGTGATGCTTATGTGAAAAAGTTTCATCCTGATAAGCTCAAACCCAAATCGGAGAAATATGTCTTCATAGGATACCCAAAGGAGACTGTTGGGTAAACCTTCTATCACAGATCCTAAGGCAAGACATTCGTTGCTTATAATGGATCCTTTCTAGAGAAGGAGTTTCTCTTGAAAGAAGTGAGTGGGAGGAAAGTAGAAAACTTGATAAGGTAATTGTACCTTCTACCTTATTGGAAAGTAGTTCATCACAAAAATCTGTTCTTGTGACTACTACACCAATTAGTGAGGAAGCTAATGATGATGATCATGTAACTTCAGATCAAGTTACTACTGAATCTCGTAGGTAAACCAGAGTGAGATCCGCACCAGCGTGGTACGGTAATCCTGTTCTGGAGATCATGTTACTTGACCATGACGAACCTACAAACTATGAGGAAGCGATGATGAGCCTAGATTCCGCGAAATGGTTTGAGGCCATGAAATCTGAGATATGATCCATGTATGAGAACAAAGTATGGACTTTGGTTGACTTGCCCGATGATCGGCAAGCCATAGAAAATAAATGGATCTCCAAGAAGAAGACAGACGCTGATAGTAGTGTTACTATCTACAAAGCTAGAATTGTCGCAAAAGGTTTTCGACAAGTTCAAGGTGTTGACTATGATGAGATTTTCTCACTCGTATCTATGCTTCAGTCTGTCCGAATCATGTTAGTAATTGCCGCATTTTATGAAATCTGGCAAACGGATAAACAAAACTGCATTCCTTAATGGATTTATTAAAGAAGAGTTGTATATGATGCAACCAGAAGGTTTTGTCAATTCGAAAGGTGCTAACAAAATGTGCAAGCTCCAGCGATCCATCTATGGACTGGTGCAAGCATCTCGGAGTTGGAATATACGCTTTGATGAGTTGATCAAAGCATATAGTTTTATACAGACTTGCAGTGAAGCCTGTATTTACGAAAAAGTGAGTGGGAGCACTACAGCATTTCTGATAAGTATATGTGAATGACATATTGTTGATCAGAAATAATGTAGAATTATTCTGTAAAGCATAAAGGAGTGTTTGAAAGGAGTTTTTCAAAGAAAGACTTCGGTGAAGCTGCTAACATATTGAGCTTCAAGATCTATACAGATAGATCAAGACGCTTGATAAGTTTTTTCAATGAGTACATACCTTGACAAGATTTTGAAGTAGTTCAAAATGGAGCAGTCAAAGAAAGAGTTCTTTCCTGTATTACAAGGTATGAAGTTGAGTAAGACTCAAAGCCCGACCACGGCAGAAGATAGAAAGAGAATGAAAGTCATTCCCTATGCCTTGGCCATAGGTTCTATAAAGTATGTCATGCTGTATTCCAGATCTATTGTATACCCTGCATTGATTTGGCAAGGGAGTACAATAGTGATCTAGGAGTAGATCATTGGACAGCGGTCAGAATTATCCTTAGTGAAATAAGGATATGTTTCTCGATTATGGACGTAACAAAAAGGTTCGTCGTAAAGGGTTACGTCGATGCAAGTTTTTGACACTGATCCAGATGATTCTAAGTCTCAATCTGGATACATATTGAAAGTGGGAGCAATTAGCTAGGGTAGCTCCGTGCAGAGCATTATAGACATAGAATTTTGCAAAATACTTACGGATCTGAATGTGACAGACCTGTTGACTAAAATTATCTCACAAGCAAAACATGATCACACCTTAATACTCTTTGGGTGTTAATCACATAGATATGTGAACTAGATTACTGACTCTAGTAAACCCTTTGAGTGTTGATCACATGACGATGTGAACTATGGGTGTTAATCACATGGTGATGTGAACTATTGCTGTTAAATCACATGGCGATGTGAACTAGATTATTGACTCTAGTGCAAGTGGGAGACTGAAGGAAATATGCCCTAGAGGCAATAATAAAGTAGTCATCAGCTTTGCTCTGCCAGACGTTCATAACATCTGGTGTTGCTCCAGCAGCAGGCCTGGCACCCAGTGTCGGTGTACTAGAATAGGGGTACCCTAGTATCCCGAACTTGTGCACGGGCAGTCGCAGCGTCCCGCGGCAAGGCTTGCCGGGTGACCACCAAGGTCCTCCGTGGTTCCTTTGGAGCCATTCAAGAACAAAGTATCCAAGCCGAGGAGACAAGACCCCGGCAAGAGGAGCTTGCCGGGAAGGCCAACCAAGGCATCTCAAGGAACTTGCCGCAACGCACCACGCGTCCCGGCAAGGCCCGGTGAGCGACAAGCTCCCGGACGCGACAAGACAATAACTGCGGTGAGGCGCTCACCGCGGCAAGCCTCCACTCTGTACCTGCGCTCCAGCACACCCACCAACGTGTCGCTCTGGGACCCTTCCAGGCGTACGTGGCAGGAGGCTGTGCAGCCAGAGGTACATGGTGGCAAGCAGCGCTGACAAGATCTCCATCGTGGCGAGCGGTGGCCTCTCTAGCGGTCCCTTTTGCACTATTCAGGCGACACAGACGGGCATTTAATGCCCTTGTCCCCTGCCGTCAGGGTTAGGTATGATACACTGTAGTAGGCGGCGGTGCCAACCGCCCCGCCTTTCCATTTTTGCCCTTGTCTACGTTGCCACCTGTCGGTGACCCCTTGAGCATATAAAAGGAGGCCCATGCGCAACGTAGAGGGGGGGACGATCATTCTCACGCTCGGTCTCGCTAGCTGCTGGTGTGTACTGTAGCAATCAGCGCTCTCGAGCAAGAACTCAATACAAACCACAAAGCAGGAGTAGGGTTTTACGCATCCGTGCGGCCCGAACCTGGGTAAACTAATCGCATGCTCGTGCGCTTCGCCTCGATCTGCTCTTCGTCCAGTCTCCGCCCCCCTGCCGAACCGAAAAGGGGCTCGGTCCGCCGGTTCCATAGGTGTTCGTGGAATTAGCAACCCCGACATCTTTGGCGCGCCAGGTAGGGGAGCGTCGAGGTTGTGTGAACCTGATCCGGCGTTCGCACGAGCTAAATCTTCATCGTCTTCATCGACATGCCACCGAAGAAGAAGGCTTCGGAGGCGGCTGCTCCGTCCGCGCCGAGCCCACCATCGCGGGAGCAAACGGCTGGTGGGGTAGACGCCGGCGGAAGAACGGGCGCCGACGAGGGAGCTCACAGTGCTGCCAGATCCAAGGACAAGGCTGCGCTGTCCATCGGCGGCGCAGTCGGCTCCCACAACGACCGGGCGCACTCCAAGACCTCGGCGTCCGCACATGCACCGCGCCCATCCTAGGAGGCGTGGGACCAGCAGCGTCATGGTACTCACAGTACCATACGCTTGCTGGACCAAGATCGAGCTGGTGGATTTCGGAGTGCTCAAGACCAGCATGCTCGCCAACATGCTGGCGCGAGCGGGGCACGGTCGCCTGGACGAGGTACTGCTCCTTCTAACATGGTTAGAAGTCCAAGCATATCCCGCTCCACACACCGTTCGCCGTCGCCGCCCGCCACTTCAGCAGAAGCTTTGGCGCGAGCTCAACTGCTCCTAGACTACCCTCCAGCGGCAGACAAGATCGACGACTGGAGGGCCACCATCCAGAGTCTCATCGGCTTCGCCAATGGCGACAACCCACGGCAACCGAGTACTTCGCAGCCGCGGCAAGTCAGCCAGACACGAGCCGGTGGCGACAAGACCGGTGAGGGTGCAACCACTGTGCACTCTCCACCCCGAAGGCCAAGATCGCCGACTCGCCGGATCCACCCCGACAGCGACTCCACCGCGTCATCGGATCCACGAGCTCGTCGCGATCAGCGCCAAGTTCTTCACGAACGACAGCAAGAAGACGGTCGTACTCGCATCGAGCGCCAAAGAGAAGTGCGGCGTCAATCAGACCAGCGCGCTGGGCCCTCTGTCGACATGCATGCGCCAGGGGAACCAGACGACTTGCCGTACGCGGTAGGTTGCCCTGCGTTTACCCGTGAGCTGTGGCAAGTCCAGTGGCCCAGCAAGAAGAATTTCAAGCCAGACGTACCGGAGAAGTACGACGGCAAGTCGCATCCGTCGGAGTTCCTCAGCATCTACACCATCGCGGTGCAAGCTGCCGGGGGGCGAGACGACAAGATCCTTGCCAACTACTTCCCGCAGGTGCTCAAGCCCAACGTCAGGTCCTGGCTCATGCACTTGCCGGACAACTCCATATCCTCCTGGGCAGACCTGTGCCATCAGTTTGTCGGCGCCTTTACAGGCGGCCACAAACCTCATGGCCAAGAGAGTGACCTTCACCTGCTCGCCCAGAAGGAAGGAGAGCCCCTGCGCAAGTATATTCAGAGATTCAGCCGTGTACAGCACAACATCCCAGATGTCCACCCTGCCGCGGTCATCAGCGCGTTCCATCAGAACGTGCGTAACCGCAGGATGCGGGAGGAGATGACGATGTCCAAGATCAGAGACGTCAGCGAGATGTATGCCCTGGTCGACAAGTGTGCACGTGCTGAGGAAGGGAGGAAACTCCCCGGAGAGAATACAGGAGCTGGAGGATCTGACAGCGAGGATGCTGCCCCGACAAAGAAAACTGGCGGCGGAACAACAGGAAGAAGAAAGGCAAAGATGTGCTAGTCGTTGAGCAGTCCGGCAACGAAGGTGGCGCCAAGAAAGCCAAAGTTGGTAGCTCCGGCAAGGAGATTGCCGCATGCACCAACTGCCAGGTGAAGGAAATATGCCCTAGAGGCAATAATAAAGTTATTATTTATTTCCTTATATCATGATAAATGTTTATTATTTATGCTAGAATTGTATTAACCGGAAACATAATACATGTGTGAATACATAGACAAACAGAGTGTCACTAGTATGCCTCTACTTGACTAGCTCGTTAATCAAAGATGGTTATGTTTCCTAACCATGAACAAAGAGTTGTTATTTGATTAACGGGATCACATCATTAGTTGAATGATCTGATTGACATGACCCATTCCATTAGCTTAGCACCCGATCGTTTAGTATGTTGGTATTGCTTTCTTCATGACTTATACATGTTCCTATAACTATGAGATTATGCAACTCCCGTTTACCGGAGGAACACTTTGGGTGCTACCAAACGTCACAACGTAACTGGGTGATTATTAAGGAGTACTACAGGTGTCTCCAAAGGTAGATGTTGGGTTGGCGTATTTCGAGATTAGGATTTGTCACTCCGATTGTCGGAGAGGTATCTCTGGGCCCTCTCGGTAATGCACATCACATAAGCCTTGCAAGCACTGCAACTAATATGTTAGTTGTGAGATGATGTATTACGGAACGAGTAAAGAGACTTGCCGGTAACGAGATTGAACTAGGTATTGGATACCGACGATCGAATCTCGGGCAAGTAACATACCGATGACAAAGGGAACAACGTATGTTGTTATGCGGTCTGACCGATAAAGATCTTCGTAGAATATGTAGGAGCCAATATGGGCATCCAGGTCCCGCTATTGGTTATTGACCGGAGACATGTCTCGGTCATGTCTACATTGTTCTCGAACCGTAGGGTCCGCACGCTTAAGGTTTCGATGACAGTTATATTATGAGTTTATGAATTTTGATGTACCGAAGGAGTTTGGAGTCCCGGATGAGATCGGGGACATGACGAGGAGTCTCGAAATGGTCGAGACGTAAAGATCGATATATTGGACGACTATATTCGGACTTCGGAAAGGTTCCGAGTGATTCGGGTATTTTTCGGAGTACCGGGTAGTTACGGGAGAAGTAATGGGCCTTGATGGGCTTTAGTGGGAAGAGGAAAAAGGCTGCTGCGCCCCCCCCCCCTCCCCTTTGGTCCGAATTGGACTAGGG
This sequence comes from Triticum monococcum, assembly GCA_034509565.1. Lineage (NCBI taxonomy): Eukaryota > Viridiplantae > Streptophyta > Magnoliopsida > Poales > Poaceae > Triticum > Triticum monococcum. The sequence goes on along the minus strand of CM067843.1, from coordinate 800,087,778 downwards.
AAAAGGGGGCCGGCCACCTCTCCTTCTCCTCCTATTCCTTCTCCCTTCCTCCCCTCTTGGTGGACTCCTACTAGGACTTAGAGTCCTAGTAGGACTCCCTATCCTGGCCGCACCTTTGCCTTGGCCGGCCTCCTCCTCCTCCATCCTTTATATACAAGGGCAGGGGGCACCCCATAGACACACAAGTTGATCCTTGAGATCGTTCCTTAGCCGTGTGCGGTGCCCCCTGCCACCAAATTCCACCTCGATCATACCGTTGTAGTGCTTAGGCGAAGCCCTGCGTCGGTAGTACATCAAGATCGTCACCACGCCGTCGTGCTGACGGAACTCCTCCCCGAAGCTTTGCTGGATCGGAGCCCGGGGATCGTCATCGAGCTGTACGTGTGCTAAGAACTCGGAGGTGCCGGAGTAACGGTGCTTGGATCGGTCGGATCGGGAAGAAGACGTACGACTACTTCCTCTATGTTGTGTGATCGCTTCCGCAGTCGGTCTGCGTTGGTACGTAGACAACACTCTCCCCTCTTGTTGCTATGCATCACCATGATCTTGCGTGTGCGTAGGAAAATTTTGAAATTACTACGTTCCCCAACACCAGGCTGTGGCGGTCGCCGACAAGCAGGACGGCACCGACAAGCAGTACTGCAAGATCCACCGCACCAAGGGCCATGACCTCCAGAGTTGCAAGAAAGTCGAACAGCTTGTCCAGCAGCAAAAATCTGAATACGAGCGGCACGACAAGGAGAGGGCCCAAGGAGGCGCTGGAGAATCCGGCAAGAAGCGCGCCGGCCGGGGAGGACGCCGCGGCAAGGCCAAGCAGCGGCAAGGAGACAGACCTCCCCGCGGCCGCAACAAGGATGAAGACGACGACGACGAAGACATGGATGATGTCGAGACCAGTGAGCAGGAGTTTCAGAAAGCCACAGAGGTCTTGTGCGTTGACGGCGGTGCTTCTCTGCATACTTCGCACCGCCAACTCAAGCAGTGGGTGCGGGAAGTCAATGCGGCAGAACCGCCTGTCGAGTCACGCAAGCTTCTGAAATGGTCCAGCACGCCTATCATCTTTGATATTGAGGACCACCCTGATCGCACAACTGCGGTAGGGTGCTTGCCGATGTTGGTTTCACCAACTATCCGCAACCTCAAGGTCACTAAGATGCTAGTTGACGGCGGGGCCGGCTTGAACCTGATCTCCTCCGCTGTACTCCAGAAACTCCAGATCCCTGACAGCGAGCTCAAAGAAACCGGCACATTCCAAGGAATCAACCCGGGAAGGAGCAAGCCGAATGGGAAGGTTACGTTGCCGGTAACATTTGGCAGCGAGTTGAACTTCAGGACTGAGAGGGTCACTTTTGACGTTGCCGATTTTCCATTGCCTTACAATGGGATACTCGGCCATCCTGCACTCGCCAAGTTCATGGCAGCCTCTCACTACGCGTACAACATGCTCAAGATGCCAGGCCCGATAAGCGTCATCTCTGTCGCTGACGACAAGAAGGATGCTCTTATCTACGCCGACAAGATCTACTGGGAAGCAGAAGCCGCAATAGATCGCAAGTCACTTGCCGCTGAAGCTCCCGGGGGGAAGAAGAAGACCAAGTCCGACAAGAGTTCTGATGCCCACTCCGGCAAGCGCACCTCTTCGGAGTGCTGCGCTACCGTCGAGGACGCACCATCGAGCTCCACCGGCAAGTGTAAGAAGGCAATGGAAGCTCCGCTAGAGACCAAGAAAGTGTCCGCCAAGGAGGACGGCACTGGTGGTACCTTCACCATCAGTGCCACTCTCGCACCTAAATAGGAAAGCACGCTCATTGCTTTCCTGCGGGCAAACGTCGACGTGTTTGTGTGGCAACCGTCTGACATCCCCGGTGTTCCCAGGAAAGTAATTGAGCACCATCTTGCCGTTTGTCCTCATGCGCGGCCCGTCAAGCAGAAGGTTAGGAAGCAAGCAGTGGAGCGCCAAGAATTCATCGCAGAAGAGATCAAGAAATTGGAAGCAGCAGGCCTTGTCAGAGGAGTGCTCCATCCTACGTGGTTGGCCAATCCTATAGTCGTGCGCAAGGCAAACGAGAAATGGAGGCTTTGTATCAACTTTACTGATGTTAATAAAGCTTGTCCTAAAGACCCATTTCCCTTGCCGCGCATTGACCAGATTGTTGACTCCACGGCCGGATGTGACTTGCTTTCATTTCTTGACGCATACTCAGGATACCATCAAATCTTCATGGCAGAAGAGGATGAGGAAAAGACCGCATTCATCACTCCATGTGGCACGTACTGTTTCATATGGATGCCTTTCGGTTTAAAGAATGCTGGTTCAACATTTGCAAGAGTAGTCCATGTCGCTCTTGAGCCGCAAATGCACAGAAATGTGGAAGCCTACATGGATGACATAGTGGTCAAGAGCAAGGACAGGGCAACTCTGATTCAAGATTTAGACGAGACCTTTGCAAATCTGCGCAAGATCAACCTCAAGCTCAACCCCGAGAAGTGTGTGTTTGGAGTCCCTTCCGGCAAGCTTCTCGGGTTCTTCGTGTCTCAGCGGGGAATTGAAGCCAATCCCGACAAGATCAAGGCCATTGAGCAGATTGAAGCACCAAAGCGCGTCAAGGATGTACGAAGACTTGTCGGTTGCGTGTCTGCTGAGCGCGCCCTGCCGTTTTTCAAAATTTTGAAAAAGGCAGGTCCAATGAAATGGACTCCGGAAGCGGAGGCTGCGCTGCAGGACTTGAAGAGATACCTGTCCTCCACTCCAACACTTGTCGCACCTAAACCACAAGAGAAGTTGCTGTTGTATATAGCGGCAACCAATCAAGTGGTTAGTGCTGCGTTAGTAGCGGAGAGGGAGGCAGATGACGAGCCAGCTACCGCGGCAAGCGCATCCAGCGACAAGCAGGGGGCTTCCCCGACAAGCTCTGGTCCCGACAAAGATGGATCTGCGCAGGTGCGCGAGGAGATACAGAAGAGAATGGTGCAGCGCCCAGTTTACTTTGTCAGTTCCCTTTTGCAGGGGGCTAGGTCAAGGTACTCTGGTGTGCAGAAATTGCTTTTCGGCCTTCTCATGGCCTCGAGAAAGCTGCGCCATTACTTCCAAGCACATGAGATCACAGTTGTCACTCGCTTCCCGCTGAAGAGGATACTGCAGAATCCAGAAGCAATAGGCAGGATTGTTGAGTGGGCACTGGAACTGTCAAGCTTTGGCCTCAAGTTTGAGAGTACTTGAACTATCCAAAGCAGAGCATTGGCAGAATTCATAGCAGAGTGGACGCCAACACCAGATGAAAAAATTCCAGAAACAAGCGTCCTCGTCAAGGAAGCAAGCAAAGAGTGGCTCATGTACTTTGACGGTGCCTTCTCGCTGCAAGGCGCCGGCGCTGGCGTTCTGCTTGTCGCACCCACCGGAGAGCACCTCAAGTATGTAGTCCAGATGCACTTTTCCAAGGAGCAAGCAACAAACAATACTGCATAGTATGAAGGCTTGCTTGCCGGTCTCAGGATCGCGGCAGACCTTGGGATCAAGAAGTTCATTGTCAGGGGTGACTCGCAGCTTGTCGTCCGCCAAGTGAACAAAAGTTATCAGAGTCCGTTGATGGAAGCTTACGTTGACGAAGTAAGAAAGCTAGAAGAGCACTTTGACGACCTACAGATGGAGCATGTCCCAAGAGCTCAGAACGACATTGCCGATAGCCTGTCAAAGTGCGCCGCACTTAAGTTACCTGTGGAACCAGGGATCTTTGTGCTCAAGCTGACTCAACCATCCGTAACGCCATCAACTGGACAGAGCAAGAAGAGGAAGTTGATTTCTGGTGACTATTTTCTGGCAGAGCTTCCCGAAGCCGCCGCCAAGAAGGTCCCCAAGATCAACACCAAGAGTGCTGAGGAGCAGTCCACTCCGGCAAGCCCTAGGGTTTGTTCCGTTGAAGCAGACGCTCCCGACAAGTTTCGCTCCGGCAAGCTTGCCGGGGAACGTCAAGCTCCGGCAGAGCCGCAGGCTCTTGCCGTAGAAGCGGATGTTCCCGCAGCAGCAGATATGCCTTTAGTCCTTGTTGTCGAGCCGCAAGCTCCAGCATGGGCACAGCAGATTGTCCGTTTCCTTTAGACAGGAGAACTTCCCGAAGAGCAAGAAGAAGCGGAAAGAGTAGCCCGACAGTCAAGTATGTACCAGTTTGTTGACAGCACACTGTACAGAAGAAGACTCAACGGTGTGAAATTGAAGTGTATTCACCGGGAAGATGGACAAAAGCTGTTGGCAGAGATACATGGAGGCATATGTGGTCACCACATTGGCGCAAGAGCACTTGCCGGCAAAGCATTCCGGCAAGGTTTCTTCTGGCCGACAGCCCTCCAGGATGCAACTGCACAAGTAACCAAGTGTGAAGCGTGCCAGTTCCATTCCAAGCAGATACACCAGCCAGCTCAAGCTCTCCAGACGATCCCTTTATCCTGGCCATTTTCGGTCTGGGGGCTCGACATCCTCGGCCCCTTTCCCCGAGCAGTCGGGGGCTTTGAGTACTTGTATGTTGCAATCGACAAGTTCACAAAGTGGCCGGAAGTGGAACCAGTGAGGAAGGTGACAGCACAGTCAGCAGTCAAGTTCTTCAGGTCGATTGTTTGCCGCTTCGGGATCCCTAACAGGATAATCACCGACAACGATACGCAATTCACGAGCCGCACCTTCATGCAATACGTCCAAGATCTTGGCGCCAAGGTCTGCTTCGCTTCTGTTGCTCACCCGAGAAGCAACGGTCAAGCGGAGAGGGCAAATGCTGAAGTGTTGCGCGGGCTCAAGACCAGAACTTTCGACAGGCTGCACAAGTGCGGAAGAAACTGGATCGAGGAGCTGCCGGTGGTTCTTTGGTCGATCAGGACGACGCCAAATCGAGCCACTGGCCAGACACCTTTCGCTCTAGTCTATGGAGCAGAGGCAGTTCTCCCCACGGAACTCGTATACGGGTCACCTCGAGTGCTCGCTTATGATGAGCTCGAGCAAGAGCAGCTGCGACAAGATGACGCGCTGCTCCTTGAGGAAGACCGTCTTCAGGCTGCTGCGCGAGCTGCTCGCTACCAGCAAGCTTTGCGCCGCTACCATAGCCGCAAAGTTAACGCGAGAAGTCTCGAGGAAGGCGACCTTGTTCTTCGGCGTGTTTAGTCCGCCAAGAATTCCAACAAGTTGACGCCGAAGTGGGAAGGCCCTTACCGGGTGAAACGAGTCACTAGGCCTGGCGCTGTCCGCCTTGAGACCGAAGATGGCATTCGAGTGAGCAACTCCTGGAACATTGAGCATCTTCGTAAGTTTTACTCGTAGGGCGCGGTTGCCGGAATCCGTTCCGGCAACCACCTTTTGTACAAGTCTTGCCGCTGTTGCATGTAATCCTTTGTACAAAGCCGGGCGCAGACCCCGTGCATAAAGCTTATGTGTGCTTCGCACATCTTGTCAATTTCATGCTTTTTATTTTTGCATGTGTTATCTAACACTTTGTGCAGCACTTACCCCCGGTAAGCAACAACGAGCCATAAGGTTCCATATCTTTTTCTCCTCTTTCTTTTTTCTCTCAAGGAAAGAAAGGTTCCCTCGCACACAAGTTTGTTGGGGGGGAAGGAGAAGATATGGTATGGACCAGGCGTCGTTCAAGAAAGTTTCGCCTTGCCGGGAAGCAAACAACAGAAAAGATAAGTTGCCAAAGTTTGAGCAATCAGATTTTTTTTAATTTTTATGTTATCTTCCTTGAACGACCTTGCTTTGTATGGAAAACCTGTGCGCGGAGGAACCAACTCGTAGCTAGTTGCGCCCTTACTTTGTTTCGAGTCCGCTGAACAACTTAAGTGAGCTGCGACTAGCTGCGACAAGGTTTCTTGTCGGTAGCGGCACCGCCAGCAGGCTGCTGACGTCCCGCACTCAGCGCTCGCGGCCAAGGTGCCTGCGCTGGCAAGTTCCCTAAAAGCGTAGGGCAAAAACATACAAAGGAAGGAATCAAGTAAAGAAAATAACGATGCAATCACCACACAAAATAGAGTTATATTACAATGTAGCTTGTCGCAGCTCTAATAGATTGTTCTCATAACATGACTAGCAGCGACAAGAAAAGAAGAAAATGGGCGGCCTAGTCCACGCGGTCGCCCTCAACCCTCTTGATCCTGCTCACCTTGTCCACAATGGGTGCGACAAGGGTCTTGAGCGCCTCCAGATCGGCATCCGGCGGCAAGGACCTGAGGACGTTGGTGAGGTTGAGGCCCGGGTTGCGGAACGCCACCTTCACTAGCACCTTCCGAAAAGCTCCCGCGCAGATCTTGCGCGACTCGTCGGCCAGCTGATTTGGGATCCTCTCCCGGAGTCGCCAGAGGGCCGTCGCCACGCCTTTGAAGAACGAGGTGAGCTTGGCGCTGGGTTGGAGGTTCTTGTCGGAGGGATACCCGAGATCCTCCATCCCCAGCTGCGCCAGCTCCCTGTCGATGTCTGCGGCAACATCCACGAGACCCTCCGTCCAGTGCTCCACATTCTGTCGGAAAGTGCTCTGGGCGGCAGCAGCACTCGCCAGCAACGCCTTGCCAGCCTTGACCTCCTCCTTCAAGGCCGTCTCCTACTCCTTGGCGCTGTCCAGCGTCTTGGTCAAAGTGGTCAGCTTCAACTCAAGATCGGCGTTGGAGTCCTTGGCGGCGCTAAGCTCCTGGCCCTTCTCGGCGAGACGAGCCTGCAACTCTGACTGGCTGTGGGCGTCCTTCTCCCGCTCAAGCTTGAGCGTGGCAAGCTCTTCGCCGCTCTCCTTGAGATCGGCCTCCAGCTGCACCACCTTCGTCTCCAGCTCCTTCTTGGCGGCCTCGGCAGCTACGGCAGCGTCTTCTGCTTGCTTGAGGGCTCCGCCAAAGTTTCGCTCGCGCGCGGCAAGCTCCTCCTCGTGGCTGTCAAGATTGACCTTCCGCTGCACCAGCTCGCCCTCTTGCACGGATAGTTTCTCAGCGGCAAGCCTTTGTTGCTCTTCGGCTTCAGCCTTCTCGAGGAGGAAGGCCTCCCGCTCCTCGGCAAGTCGCGCCTGCTCCACTGCCAAGGACCGGAGAGCTTCCTGGTTGTGACCCCGGAGCTCCTTCGCGCGCTTCTCGATGTCCTCTCCCGCCTTCATGACAAGCGCCTCGCGGGATTCCAGCTTGGCTTGCCGGGCGCGGTAGAGCGACACCAGCTTCCGCAGCAGCCGCTCCTCCTCAGGCTCGCCGCTGCTGCTGCTTGGCGCGTCAACCAGCGCCAGCCTGGCGGAGGCGAGCACTTCTCTGTCGAAGATCTCTCCTTCGATCGGTGCCCTGGAGCCTGACGCCCAGGGGAGGTTGATGAAGATGTCGTTGCCGGCCTTCAAATAGACGCCTGGCTGGGGCTCTTCAAAGCCTGACGCTGCGGCAGCGGCGGAGGGATCGGCGGTCGGCGTAGCGCCTGGCGCTCCTGCGGCCTCAGGGCCGTCAGTGCGATCGCCAGATCCCCCGCCTGCTTCTGCGGCGGCAGCTTTGGCGATCTCTTTGCCGGCAGGATTGCCAGCACCGGCTGCTTCCTCGGCGGCAACGGCATCGTCGGCGGCAACCTCGGTCTCCATCGGCTCCGCAGCAGATGGATCTGACAGCCGAAAAAGGGAGAAGAGTCAAGCAAATATCCAAAAAGAAAAAGAAGATCAAAAGAAGAAGAACCCAAGGAAGTTCTGAAACGAGAAGATTACCTGTGCCAGGTTCTGCAGCTGTGGTCTCCGCCACCGGGGGGCCGCTGGCGCTGTCCCTTGCCAGAGAACCCTCCCTTGCCGGAGGCTTCTCCCTTGCTGGAGAGCTCTCCCTTGCTGGGGACCTCTCCCTTGCCGGAGGACTCTCCCTTGGCGTTTCGGGGGCGGCCTCCGGGCACTCCTGGTGGGGCTGCTCTGCTCCTGCACAAGTCAACAATCAGATATCAGCAAAGAAAGAGATTCCAAGCGCACCCAATAGTGGAAAGCAAACCATATACTTACGCTGGGGGCTGCTCTGGAGGACAGTTGCCGGGTCCGGCAAGGTTGTCTCGGGCGCATCCCCTGCTGTCGCGGTGGGTTCGTCCTCAATGATAATCACCGGGGCCTTGGCTCTCTTTGCTACTCTCTGGGCCAGAGTCCTAAGAAGGAACAAGTTCAGAGTAAAGCAGATGAGATACAAGACAAAACAGCAAGGATTGAAGAACTACAAGTACAACAAGAGAATCTTACTCTTCTTCTTCTTCCTCGTCGGAGCTGAATGCGGAGAAGTCGAAATCCGGCTCACGCCCGGCGCGGGAAGGCGGAGGAGTAGGTTCCCTTGGCCGCTTGGCGGGAGCAGAAGCAGTGGTCCGGGAAGACCCCGCTCTAGTTGCCGCCGCAGCGTGAGGTGCTCCCGCGGCAATGGTGCTTGCCGCGGTGGAGTGCGTCGCGCGGCGCGGCGGCTGTCGACTCGCCCGCCGCCCCACTACTTCCCCGGCCTTGCGGAGACGCCTTCTTGGTGGAGATGGAGGCTATGCTTGCGGCGAGCTATCTGATGATGATGATGAGGAGGAGTTGATCTCCAACGAGCCGCTCGTATCCTCAGCGGGCTCGCTCGGCTCGGCGTCACGCCCGGCAAGCTCTTTCTTCCCAGCAGACTCTTTCTTGCCGGCAAGTTCTTTCTTGCCGGCAAGCTCCTCTCGCTCGGCGCGGCTTGCCGCCTCTGCTGCCTCTGCCTCCTCCATGGTGAATCCAAACTTGCCCGCAGCTGTGGCTGCCGCCGCCTCTTCCAACCTGGTGGTGATGCGTTTCAACTCCGCATCGGTGGTGTCGTGAGTGAGGCCATTCTTCTTGTCGGGGCGGATCGGCACTTCTACCAAGCTGTCGAAGAATTCCTGCATGACCTCGTCTGCAGGCTCTTGCCAAGTTGGAACAATTACGTGTGAATCGCACAGCGGCATCATTGCGCGGATGCGGTCAAGCACAGAGTTGTTGCACAACGGAACGACGCCCTGCGGCAACCTGAACACTTCGGGATGATCAGGATCATACTTGAACAGCTCCTGAAGCATTGCGTTGAGCTCCAGGACAGTGAAGTTGTAGTTGAGGCCCGGACGCAGCCTCATGATATCCGCTGCATTCTTGAACTCCCAAGCGGGTCTCCTCCGTTCCTGCAGGGGGGCGATGCGGCGGCAAAGAAAATCTGCGCCAACAGCGCCTACAGTGAGCCCGGCAAGCCTGAGGCGTTGGATCCTGATGACGGAAATCCTCAGCCTATCATCTTCCGGGGCCACGTCGCTCCAATCGCTGCCGCATACTGCTGGGCTTGGCGCCGGGCGGTAAACGGCTGCGGGTTCTCCTCGACAACCCAGCACCAGTCTGCTCTCCACTCCTCCCACTTGCCGCGGAACTCTCCCTCCAGATAAGAGTCTTTCTTGCCGGCCCTCGAGATCCAGGCGATTCCGCCAGATAAGGGCTCTCCTCTCTCTACTCGGGGCATAAAGAAGTGGCGGAAAAGGGCTACGTTGAGATGGACTCCGACAAAGTTTTCGCAGAGATGTGCGAAAACTGCCATGGTCAGAATGGCATTGGGGGTGAAATCAAGGAGGCAGAGCCCGTAGGTGTTCATGATGTTGCAGAAAAATTCAGAGAAGGGCGGGCAGAGCCCGCAGTAGAAGAACACGGCGAAGAAGGGATATCCATTTGGAGCCATTTTATGAGCGGCGGCTGGAAGTACCTTCGTGCTCGGATGCGCTCGCGTCTCCGTCGACCAGAAGAGGTCGTAGTACTCCCTCAGCTCCTTCGCGGCAAGCTTGGGGGGGGGGAGATTGCTCGCTCCTTTCGCAGCGCCGCAAGCCGCTGCGCCTTGGTCGACTTCACAGCCTTCCCCTTGTCGGTTTTCGGAGCCATGGTGGAAGTGGTGGAGGAGGTTGACGGCGTTGGTGGTGCTGGTGGCGATGGGGGGGGGGCAGGGCGCTACTCTCTTTGCTTTGGGAAGACGGAGACGGAGGAGCGGCGGAGGTTTTCGAGATTGGAATGGAAAGGGGCGAATGGGTGCACTACCTCTGCTTCCCCTGCTTATAAAGGGGGACGGGGCGGACGTTCCGCCTTTCCGAATAAAGAAACCACCCACGATCTCTCCCACGACGCCGCATTCAACGCGTGCCGTTCGGGGAGGGCGCGGTGGATACGGAGAGAGATGCGGCGCAACCTAGGCCGCGCGTGCCCGTGCCCTGTTTTGGGCCTGGCCCAACAACGCTCGGCACCGTGTATGGCCCAGGCCCCGGGGCTCCTGTCGGTGTACTAGAATAGGGGTACCCTAGTATCCCGAACTTGTGCACGGGCAGTCACAGCGTCCCGCGGCAAGGCTTGCCGGGTGACCGCCAAGGTCCTCCGTGGTTCCTTTGGAGCCATTGAAGAACAAAGTATCCAAGCCAAGGAGACAAGACCCCGGCAAGAGGAGCTTGTCGGAAAGGCCAACCAAGGCATCTCAAGGAACTTGCCGCAACGCACCACGCGTCCCGGCAAGGCCCGGTGAGCGACAAGCTCCCGGACGCGACAAGACAATAACCGCGGCGAGGCGCTCGCCGCGGCAAGCCTCCACTCTATACCTGCGCTCCAGCACACCCACCAACGTGTCGCTCTGGGACCCTTCCAGGCGTACGTGGCAGGAGGCTGTGCAGCCAGAGGTACACGGTGGCAAGCAGCGCTGACAAGATCGCCATCGTGGCGAGCGGTGGCGTCCCTGGCGGTCCCTTTTGCACTATTTAGGCGACACAGATGGGCATTTAATGCCCTTGTCCCCTGCCGTCAGGGTTAGGTATGATACACTGTAGTAGGCGGCGGTGCCAACCGCCCCGCCTTTCCATTTTTGCCCTTGTCTACGTTGCCACCTGTCGGTGACCCCTTGAGCATATAAAAGGAGGCCCATGCGCAACGTAGAGGGGGGGACGATCATTCTCACGCTCGGTCTCGCTAGCTGCTGGTGTGTACTGTAGCAATCAGCGCTCTCGAGCAAGAACTCAATACAAACCACAAAGCAGGAGTAGGGTTTTACACATCCGTGCGGCCCGAACCTGGGTAAACTGATCGCGTGCTCGTGCGCTTCGCCTCGATCTGCTCTTCGTGCAGTCTCTGCCCCCCTGCCGAACCGAAAAGGGGCTCGGTCCGCCGGTCCCATAGGTGTTCGTGGAATTAGCAACCCCGACACCCAGCGGTGCTTCCAGGACGTAATTCTTCTGTGCAGCAATGAGGATAATCCTCAGGTTACGGACCCAGTCCGTGTAATTGCTACCATCATCTTTCAACTTTGCTTTCTCAAGGAACGCATTAAGATTCAACGGAACAACAACACGAGCCATCTATCTACAATCAAACATAAATAAGCAAGATACTATCAGGTACTAAGTTCATGATAAGTTTAAGTTTAATTAATCAAATTACTTAAGAACTCCCACTTAGATAGACATCCCTCTAATCCTCTAAGTGATCACGTGATCCAAATCAACTAAACCATAACCGATCATCACGTGAGATGGAGTAGTTTTCAATGGTGAACATCGCTATGTTGATCATATCTACTATATGATTCACGATCGACCTTTCGGTCTCCGTGTTCCGAGGCCATATCTGCATATGCTAGGCTCGTCAAGTTTAACCTGAGTATTCTGCGTGTGCAAAAACTGGCTTGCACCCGTTGTAGATGGACGTTGAGCTTATCACACCCGATCATCACGTGGTGTCTGGGCACGACGAACTTTGGCAACGGTGCATACTCAGGGAGAACACTTCTTGATAATTTAGTGAGAGATCATCTTATAATGCTACCGTCAATCAAAGCAAGATAAGATGCATAAAAAGATAAACATCACATGCAATCAATATAAGTGATATGATATGGCCATCATCATCTTGTGCTTGTGATCTCCATCTCCGAAGCACCGTCATGATCACCATCGTCACCGGCGCGACACCTTGATCTCCATCGTAGCATCGTTGTCGTCTCGCCAATCTTATGCTTCCACGACTATCGCTACCGCTTAGTGATAAAGTAAAGCATTACATCGCGATTGCATTGCATACAATAAAGCGACAACCATATGGCTCCTGCCAGTTGCCGATAACTCGGTTACAAAACATGATCATCTCATACAATAAAATTTAGCATCATGTCTTGACCATATCACATCACAACATGCCCTGCAAAAACAAGTTAGACGTCCTCTACTTTGTTTTTGCAAGTTTTACGTGGCTGCTACGGGCTTAAGCAAGAACCAATCACCTACGCATCAAAACCACAACGATAGTTTGTCAAATAGACTCCGTTTTAACCTTCGCAAGGACCGGGCATAGCCACACTTGGTTCAACTAAAGTTGGAGAGACAGTCGCCCGCAAGCCACCTATGTGCAAAGCACGTCGGGGGAACCGGTCTCGCGTAAGCGTACGCGTAATGTTGGTCCGGGTCGTCTCGTCCAACAATACCGCCGAACCAAAGTATGACATGCTGGTAGGCAGTATGACTTATATCGCCCACAACTCACTTGTGTTCTACTCGTGCATATAACATCAAACCATAAAACCTAGGCTCGGATGCCACTGTTGGGGAACGTATTAATTTCAAAAAATTTCCTACGCACACGCAAGATCATGGTGATGCACATCAACGAAAGGGGAGAGTGTTGTCTACGTACCCACGCAAACCGATTGCGGAAGCGTTGACACAACATAGAGGAAGTAGTCGTACGTCTTCCCGATTCGACCGATCCAAGCACCGTTACTCCGGCACCTCCGAGTTCTTAGCACACGTACAGCTCGATGACGATCCCCGGGCTCCGATCTAGCAAAGCGTCGGGGAGGAGTTCCGTCAGCACGACGGCATGGTCACGATCTTGATGTACTACCGTCGCAGGGCTTCGCCTAAGCACTGCTACAATATAATCGAGGTGGAATATGGTGGCAGGGGGCACCGCACACGGCTAAGGAACGATCTCAATGATCAACTTGTGTGTCTAGGGTGCCCCCCTGCCTCCGTATATAAAGGAGCCAAGGGGGAGGGGCCGGCCGGCCAGGAGGAGGGCGCAGGAGGAGTCCTACTCCTACCGGGAGTAGGACTCCCCCCCCCCCCCCAATCCTAGTTGGAATAGGATTCTCTGAGGGGGAAAGAGAGAGAGAGGGGGCCGGCCACCTCTCCTAGTCCTAATAGGACTAGGGGAGGGGGGAGGCGCGCGGCCCACCTTGGGCTGCCCCTTCCTCCTTTCCACTAAAGCCCACTAAGGCCCATATGGTTCCCGGGGGGTTCCGGTAACCTCCCGGTACTCCGGTAAAATCCCGATTTCACCCGGAACACTTCCGATGTCCAAATATAGGCTTCCAATATATCAATCTTTATGTCTCGACCATTTCGAGACTCCTCGTCATGTCCGTGATCACATCCGGGACTCCTAACTAACTTCGGTACATCAAAATGCATAAACTCATAATAACTGTCATCGTAATGTTAAGCGTGCGGACCCTACGGTTCGAAAATAATGCAGACATGACTGAGACACATCTCCGTCAATAACCAATAGCGCGACCTGGATGCCCATATTGGCTCCTACATATTCTACGAAGATCTTTATCGCTCAGACCGCATAACAACATACGTTGTTCCCTTTGTCATCGGTATGTTACTTGCCCGAGATTCGATCGTCGGTATCCAACACCTAGTTCAATCTCGTTACCGGCAAGTCTCTTTACTCGTTCTGTAATACATCATCTCGTAACTAACTCATTAGTTGCAATGCTTGCAAGGCTTATGTGATGTGCATTACCGAGAGGGCCCAGAGATACCTCTCCGACAATCGGAATGACAAATCCTAATCTCGAAATACGCCAACCCAACATCTACCTTTAGAGACACCAGTAGAGCTCCTTTATAATCACCCAGTTATGTTGTGACGTTTGGTAGCACACAAAGTGTTCCTCCGGTAAATAGGAGTTGCATAATCTCATAGTCATAGGAACATGTATAAGTCATGAAGAAAGCAATAGCAACATACTAAACGATCGGGTGTTAAGCTAATGAAATGGGTCATGTCAATCAGATCATTCAACTAATGATGTGACCTCGTTAATCAAATAACAACACCTTGTTCATGGTTAGGAAACATAACCATCTTTGATTAACGAGCTAGTCAAGTAGAGGCATACTAGTGACACTAAGTTTGTCTATGTATTCACACATGTATTATGTTTCTGGTTAATACGATTCTAGCATGAATAATAAATATTTATCATGATATAAGAAAATAAATAATAACTTTATTATTGCCTCTAGGGCATATTTCCTTCACAGATTTCAAGCCGTACGTGGTGAGCGGGGGCGTCGACGAACCAGGGCGGTGGTGGCCGGCTGTTCGAGAGGTAATGGAGAGAGGCCCGACGGCATCGGGATTGCGTGACTGGCGTGGCCGCTTCTCCCCACTGCCGATGGCGCGAGCAGAAGGCCCCGCCAGCATGCACCTCTGTACGGTTTCATATAGAACCGCGCCTTCGGGAGGAGCAGGTACCCACTATGCAACTATTTTTCCCTGTCCCTTTTTCTCGTGCATGATTTTTATTTACTTTTGAGTGCAGATCTGATTTTCATTTTGTTTGCCTTGTATCCCCTTCCTCGTTGAATGGATGGGTCTCTCATCCTGTTAAATGGGTAGATCCAAATTTTCTGTGGCAACACCGTGTTGATGAGGTTTTGTGATTCTATTGTTAATCTCTTTTGCCGTAGTTATTTTACACATTATACATATGGGAATTTATAACTTGTAGTCCTTTTTCGAGTAAATGGCACTGGCGGTTTGAGAACTTGCGCTGCGGGTGTACTTAAGTCACGGTACTTGTAAACTGGAAAAACCCGTCATAGAACTTGCATTGCGGGTCCAGACAGGTCACATATGCCATCTGAACCGGCCAGCTGTCCTATTTTCGAGAAAAACCCGTCACAGAACTTGCGTTGCGGGTGCAGATATGTCACATTTCAAATTTTTCATTCCTGGACATTTTTTTAAAATCACGAATGACAAATATTTTTTAATAAATATTTTTTAATAAATATTTTTTATTTATTGTCCGAGAACATTGTTTTAAAGTCGCGAATCAGAAACATTTTTTAAATGTTCAGCACTTAAAACAAATGTTCGCAAATCACAAATATTTTTCAAATTTATCGTTCGCGAACATTTTTTAAAGTCGTGAACAAATATTTTTCAAATTAATCGTTCATGAACGTTTTCAAATTTATTGTTCGCAAACATTTTCAAAATTTTCATTCGTGGACATTCGCGAACTTTTTTTAAAGTCGCGAATCACAAATAATTTTTTTAATGTTCACAACTTAAAAAAAATGTTCACGATTCACAAATATTTTTCAAATTTATCGTTGTAAATTTTTTTTAAAGTCGTGGACAAATAGTTTTCAAATTAATCATTCACCACATTTTCAAATTTATCATTCGCAAGCATTTTCAAGAAAAATCATGGACACGTTTTTAAAGTCATGAATCATAAATATTTTTAATAAATAGTTTTTAATTTATCATTCGCGAACTTTTTTAAAGTCGTGAATCACAATTTTTTTAATGTTCACAACTTTAAAAAAATGTTTGCGAATCAAAAATATTTTTCAAATTTATCGTTCTCGACCTTTTTTTAATGCCGTGAATAAATAGTTTTCAAATTAATCATTCACGAACATTTTTTAATTTATCATTCAAAAACATTTTCAAATTTTTCGTTCCTGGACATTTTTTTGAAGTCACTAATCACAAATAATTTTAATAAATATTTTTAATTTATCGTTCGCGAACATTTTTTTAAAGTCGCGGACCACGAATATATTTTATGAAACGTTCACGACATTTTTTTAAAGTCGTGAACAAATAGTTTTCAAATTTATGGTTCATGAACATTTTTTTAAAGTCACGAATCACATATATTTTTAAAGTCGTGAACAAATTTATCGCGCTTGACCGTTAGAGGGAGAAAACCGGGCAGCTGGCCGGTTCAGATGACCTGTGTGACCTATCTGCACTCGTAATGCAAGTTCTATGATGGGTTTTTCCGGTTTGCAAGTACCGTGACTTAAGTGCACCCGCAGCGCAAGTTATCGGACCGCCGGTGCCATTTACTCACGACCAATACACATGTCTTCACATAAAATTAACGATCACATAAATGTACTGTAAAAATAACAACTAAGCAAAATTATCTAGTAACCTTCAGCTGGCACACACGTTCAATCAGTAACCTTCTTATGCTTGCATATATTTTCGTGGAGTACTGAACATCCTGATTTCCGTCTACTTGATGAACCAAGCCCACATATCATGTCGATTTGGTCACCATTGAGTGGAGAGTTACCTTAAGACCATAGGGCGACTGAATTTTGTGTGTCTGCTTCTTTGTTTTCTGAATAATGGAATAACTCCTAGCCTTTCAGAAAAAGCATGGTAGCTTCTTTAACTTTGCCTAATAAACCGCGACACTTTTAGTTCAGAGGGAGTACTGTATATGGTCAATCGAGAATGGAAGTCTATTTGTCAACTCAGATGATAGTCTAGGTTGTAGTGTATCTCAGGTGCCTCTTTCACTTTTAGTAGTTAATTATCACAGCGATATTGGCTGCTTGATCTCTAGTGTCTATTTGTACTACTTTTACCTTTTTCCTCCATAATAGTGTAGTTCCATTGTTTTTTGCTTCTGACTCTATTGTTCTGCTGCAGATGGCAATGTCTCAAAGTGGACTTTTCGAACATCTGATAAACGTTTGGGATTCAAGCCTGGTCCTGTTCCTGGAACTGTGGCTATTATTTCTTAGTGATTTTTAAGTTTCACTCACCCCTATGGCTATATTATAAGAAGAAGAAAAATTACTAGGTTATCAAGAATTTCATGTCTCCCATCTCATTGCCAGCATGCCCTTCACCTCTACCATATCACTACCTCTACCAGTATTTCTTAATGTTGTTCAGCAATTTCAAACTTCGGTGCGTACCGGAACTTCTACCCACTTGGGAGCTATTAGTTTTGCGAGAAGATGATAGTATACGACACCGAACCGATCAAAACCCTCACTCAAGCGACACGCTTGATTGAATATTATACAAAGTTCTAATACCAGAATATTGATGCGTTGTTGGACTCTATATGGTGCTGGTACATACTAACATTCGAGTACTTATTGCTTCCTTGAATGCCTAGATATTCCTTTAGCAATAGCTGGCAAGAAAGTGTACATTTGGGACAGAGAGGGTTGGAGGAGATTACCATTGATCTTTTATCTAACTATACAAACTATTAGTTTCAACGATCAAAGGATCGAAGGCTGGCAGTTGTTTTTGTACTAATAACTAATTAAAAAGAATAAATGATTCAAATTTATATTATAAACATGAGCGTTAAGATTGACTCAATCTCGAGACGTGCGTGTGGTCTTACTTGGGTATGTTATTCCAGAGGTTCCTCAATCATGTGCCTCTTCTAGAGCGTTGGAGCTCCCGTTGCCACAAAATAAACAATTTTGCGGAAAATAATAATTAGTAAAGCATGTGTGTTTGGAAGAATTCCTTTTTGAATTCTTAGAATTTTTTAATTCTTATTTTTTAATCATTTTGTTAGATCACAGCACCACCGTTTACCTAATTTTTTAAGATAAATTTCTCCGTACTCAATTGATTCTTTTATTTTGAAGTGAAATATAATTGGTAGCAATCAATTCTTAATTATCTTCGTAATCTTTTCAATTTCTACACGTTGTCAGAATTTTGTTGATAATATGTTTTTACTTATCGCTTATATAAAGTGAGGACACGGTGGGGTGACATGTTGAAGCAGAGGACATAGACCTATGTGTGTGAGGTCGGGAGTCGTGTTTAGAGGCGTGTAGTGTTTGTTTTCTCCCGTTGCAACACATGGGCACATTTGCTAGTATAATATGATGTATTTGAGTACTATCTAATTCTTTTTCATACCATATTACTGCCAGTTCAGGCATGGTAATTGGTAGTATATATGCTATTTGTTTAGATCTGTTTTATTCTATCCATGGCTTCTTGGTTGTCGAGAACCTTGGATTTGTAATGAAGTTTGCTGGTTGTTGATGTGCAACTGACTATCCATTTACAAATGTAGTGCGCCGATCAAGTGAAGGAGGGAGGATAATGCGAAGCCGAACATGAACGTAGGTGCGGTGACTTTTTCTCCAGCAGATTTGCTTATCGTGAAGACGCTTGCAAGGATGCAACGGGAGGAGATCATTTGGAGAGATAGGATGCCAATGTTTGGTCTTTCTATGCATTTTGGTTTGCTTGTAACTGTGTTTGCATTAGCTGGGAATATGTGACTTGGCGAGAACTGTAGGTGTCTTGATATGCTCTAATGCTCCTGGTTTACAATAAATCTTGGATTTGTAATGATGTGTAATGCATAAAAGGAAATTTGGGGATTTTCTTTTTAATTTGTAGTTAGTTAGTAGTGGCGTGGGGGGAAAACCGCGCGCTACTAGATACTAGTAGCGTGTGTTACTATAGAAGCGCTACTAGTATCCTAGATACTAGTAGCGCGTGTTACTATAGAAGCGCTACTACTAATTTTTAGTAGTAGTGTGGGTTTATCGGCGCTACTACTAACTTTTAGTTGTAGCGTGATAGTAGTAGCGCGGGAACCCGCACTACTACTAGCCATTTTTCCAGCGCTACTAGTAGCCTTTTCCCTAGTAGTGTGCTATCAAACGTCACAACGTAACTAGGTGATTATAAAGATGCTCTACAGGTGTCTCCGATGGTGTTTGTTAAGTTGGCATAGATCGAGATTAGGATTTGTCACTCCGATTATCGGAGAGGTATCTCTGGGCCCTCTCGGTAATGCACATCACTATAAGCCTTGCAAGCAATGTGACTAATGAGTTAGTTGCGAGATGTTGCATGACAGAACGAGTAAAGAGACTTGACGGTAATGAAATTGAACTAAGCTATGATGATACCGACGATCGAATCTCGGGCAAGTAACATACCGATGACAAAGAGAACAACATATGTTGTTATGTGGTTTGACCGATAAAGATCTTCGTAAAATATGTAGGAACCAATATGAGCATCCAGGTTCCGCTATTGGTTATTGACCGGAGATGACTCTCGGTCATGTCTACATAGTTCTCGAACCCGTAGGGTCCACATGCCTAACATTCGATGACGATCGGTATTATGAGTTTTTGTGTTTTGATGTACCGAAGGTAGTTCGGAGTCCCGGATGTGATCACGGACATGACGAAGAGTCTTGAAATGGCCGAGACATGAAGATTGATATATTGGAGAGGTTATGTTTGGACACCAGAATGGTTTCAGATGAGTTCGGGCTTATACCGGAGTACCGGGGGGGATTACCGGACCCCCCCCCCGGGGGGGGGGGGCTTAATGGGCCTACATGGGCTTTAGTGAAAGAGAGAGGAGGCGGCCAAGAGGTGGGGGCGCTCCCCCAAGCCCAATCCAAATTGGGAGGGGAGCTGCCCCCCCTTTCCTTCCTCTCCTCTTCCCCTTCCTTCCCCCTCCTATCAGGACTAGGAAAGGGGGGAAACCTACTCCTAGCAGGAGTAGGAATCCCCCCTTGGGGCGCACCATGAGGCTGGCCGGCCCCCTCCTCCCCTCCTTTATATACGGTGGAGGGGGACACCCCATAGACACACAAGTTGACAATTGTTTTAGCCGTGTGCGGTGCCCCTCTCCACAGATACACACCTCGGTCATATCGTCGTAGTGCTTAGGCGAAGCCCTGCGTCGGTAACTTCATCATCACCGTCAACACGTGGTTGTGCTAATGAAACTCTCCCTCGGCCTCAACTGGATCAAGAGTACGAGGGACGTTGCCGAGCTGAACATGTGCAGACCGCGGAGGTGACGTGCGTTCGGTAATTGATTGGTTGGATCACGAAGACGTTCGACTACATCAACTGCGTTTCTTAACGCTTCCGCTTTCGCTCTACGAGGGTACGTGGACACACTCTCTCCTCTCATTGTTATGCATCCCTAGATAGATCTTGCGTGATCGTAGGAATTTTTTTGAAATACTGTGTTCTCCAACAGTCACGTCAGAAGTTGTTGCGCCATCACGATCGATCCGGACGATTAACCACTCGCATGTCTATTTGCATGGGATGCTCTTGATTTGTCATGGCATTTTTCTTTGAACGTGGAAAATGAACATCCCCAAATCTGATTTATATAAGACCATATCATAGCAACTTGTATTATTATTATTATGATGCCATTTGGTGTTGTTTTAATACACTATGACACGTATATTGTTACATACCAATGGCAAATGTATTGTATTTAGTATATTATGACATACCCATGCCAAATGTGGTTTATTTTTTTCATGGTATTTTTTTATTAAACTTCACATGGCAAAACTTAAAAAAATATGATGCCAAATTTATTGACACCTTGTTGAAAAATGTAATTTTAAAAAAGCCATGGCAAATATGTTTTTTATTGATGTTGAATTTTTTCTTTGCATTCAAGAGAAAACATAATTTTCCTAATTGTGACATAGAAAGTTCATAAACATCCTTATTTTCTTCAAACATGATTTTTTTTTATAATTTTAAAAAATTTCACATGCCATATTTTATATAAGATTCAAATTTGTCACGTGGCATTTTTTATATATTCATGGCAAAGTCCCTATGTGTTTCCCTCTTTTTGAAAGAACAATATCCCTAATTTGCCATACTTTTCAAAGAACCAAATGCCTAACTTTTCATGTGTCCCTTTTAGAAATTTCAAATAGGTTGCCCTGTTATTTTAGAGAACAATATTTCTAAAATTATACAAAGGTATTTTAGTTGTAGGTAGCATGTCATTTTTGTTAATTCGACCGTGTTAGTTAATTGTTGGTAGAATTGCAGTTTTATTCTTTAGACGATGGCACTTTTTATTAATTATATCATGCCAACTTTTATATTTCCAGACCATGGTGATTTCATTGTAGATACAATGTCAACTTTATTATTAGACGATGACATTTTTTTAATTATTCTATCATAGTTTCAATTCAGGTACCATGGCAATTCAATTATTTAGATCCTGACAACTTTATTTATTAGATGATGGCAAATTTTATACTAATTAGATCATGACATTTTATCATTTACACCATGGTTACTTTATTATAGCTAATATGCGAATTATATTATTTATACCATGTCATTTTTTTATTTAATTGGACTATGGTAGTTTCATTTTAAGTAGCGTGACAACATTATAATTTATATCATTGATTTTTTTATTTAGATCATGGCTATTTTTGTTCTCAGTTTTCTTAATATTTTTTGCCATGTGCAATATTATTGTAAGTATCTTAACATTTTTTTGCTAGCCCATGATTTTTTTCTAAATAAATAGCATTTTCATTGATTTTTTATTAATTTTTTTAGACTTTTTGGGGTTCGAAAATGTCCATGTTATTTCTAATTAGCATAAAAGTTCTGAGATCCATCAGACGGTCTCTTGCATTGGGTTGCTGTTTACAACAAATTGAATCGTTCACTGGTTCGATAATACCTAATCCATGTTGTCATTCTTTGTCTTTCTTAGCTCCAGCGAACATCTCCAAAATTAGTGCATGCATTGCCTCCGCTTTTCACAGCTAATGACGGGTAATTATTGGCACCATAAAACTAACACTGAAGTGCAAGCTTGCTTTAATAAATTTTATGTCGATGAGCTTGATGCACAATTGTAATTCAATAAAATAATGAGTTAGTTACTGAAGCAATGTTGGTTGAAGCATGTTTTATACAAAACTTTTATACTCATTTTCATCAAACTACAACCTAGCAAATATGTTTTATATAACTTAGCATAATTAACCACATGACAACATATCTAAACATAATAATAGTTTATGTGTTAATATAAGGTCAATCATTAAAATATACATTTGTTGTGCCATATTGAACTATATTTTGTAATAAACCTACACTTCTTTCGAGTCATTGCCCCTTAACAAAGTCCTTTCTTTTAACAATAAGGAGAACTATATAAAATCACCTACTCTGTGTGTGTGGGTTGTGTCACTAAATATAGGATAGATATCCAACATGTATGATATAAAAATAATATGTAGACAACGTGTCAGCTTTATGATTAAATACAAGTAAATAGAAAATTCTAGAGTATATATGGCATTTACGAATTGGTTGTCAACAAAATGGTGCATGTTGCTTTACCTATCTACATAATGATTAACCACCTACACGACGAAACCTTGGTGATTGTTTTTGCATAATGGGTCTAATAATCTAATAAGATGGCCACTAATTGAATCTTCTAATTGCTTTATCTAGAAAATCAAGCCACACTAAAGCTAACAAATAATAAATCTTATATATATGCTTATATGCTTGTGTAATAACCTACTGCCACACGAAAAGAAAGATATCGTGTAAAGAAAATTAGGTTCACAACCCAACCATCAAATTATATATAATGGTTGGCTCAACACAACACTGTTCTTCCAAACAAATTCTCCCTATTTTCGGAGATCAAATAGACAAAAGAGAACTATTCATCAAAGCCCACACAACCAACATATTTATTCAGATAGTATCATCAGTACACCAGCATAAGATACAAGATCTGTGATTACAACACGATGATAGATCTAACTAAGAGCATATATTCGAGTGTCAATCATTCAACAAACATCTTACAAGAACAAAATATCAAGCTCGAAATTTTGCTGCCAAAAATTTAATGTCAGTGGTCTACGACAACAACCACAATGACCACTAGCTAGCTACCAGTGGCATCAAATGGCCGACATTTCTCTCCCATTCCAGGGTACCAGCTCTGTCATGAACTCCACCTGGACTCCACATGTATGGATAACAATTATAAGGAAATGGAAGTTGCACCTATGAATTTTGCTGGGGCAAATTTGAAGTTACTGGGTCCAAAATAATTTCCCAATCACCTGAAGGAAATATGCCCTAGAGGCAATAATAAAGTTATTATTTATTTCCTTATATCATAATAAAGGTTTATTATTCATGCTAGAATTGTATTAACCGGAAACATAATACATGTGTGAATACATAGACAAACAGAGTGTCACTAGTATGCCTCTACTTGACTAGCTCGTTAATCAAAGATGGTTATGTTTCCTAACCATGGACAAAGAGTTGTCATTTGATTAACGGGATCACATCATTAGTTGAATGATTTGATTGACATGACCCATTCCATTAGCTTAGCACCCGATCGTTTAGTGTGTTGATATTGCTTTCTTCATGACTTATACATGTTCTTATGACTATGAGATTATGTAACTCCCGTGTGCCGGAGGAACACTTTGTGTGCTGCCAAACGTCACAACGTAACTGGGTGATTATAAAGGTGCTCTACAGGTGTCTCCAAAGGTACATGTTGGGTTGACGTATTTCGAGATTAGGATTTGTCACTCCGATCGTCGGAGAGGTATCTCTGGGGCCCTCTCGGTAATGCACATCACTTAAAGCCTTGCAAGCATTGCAACTAATGAGTTAGTTGCGGGATGATGTATTATGGAACGAGTAAAGAGACTTGCCGGTAACGAGATTGAACTAGGTATTGGATACCGACGATCGAATCTCGGGCAAGTAACATACCGATGACAAAGGGAACAACGTATGTTGTTATGCGGTCTGACCGATAAAGATCTTCGTAGAATATTTAGGAGCCAATATGGGCATCCAGGTCCCGCTATTGGTTATTGACGGAGAAGTGTCTCGGTCATGTCTACATTGTTCTCGAACCCGTAGGGTCCGCACGCTTAAGGTTTCGATGACAATTATATTATGAGTTTATACGTTTTGATGTACCGAAGGTTGTTCGGAGTCCCGGATGTGATCACGGACATGACGAGGAGTCTCGAAATGGTCGAGACATAAAGATTGATATATTGGAAGCCTATGTTTGGATATCGGAAGTGTTCCGGATGAAATCGGGATTTTACCGGAGTACCGGGAGGTTACCGGAACCCTCCGGGAGGTATATGGGCCTTAGTGGGCCTTAGTGGAAAAGAGAAGAGGCATCCAGAGATGGGCCGCGCGCCCCTCCCCTCCCTTGGTCCGAATAGGACAAGGAGAGGGGGCCGCCCCCCCTTCCTCTTTTCCCCCCTCCGCGAATCCTATTCCAACTAGGATTGGGGGGGGGGATCCTACTCCCGGAGGGAGTAGGACTCCTCCTGGTGCGCCTCTCCTAGGCCGGCCGCACCCCCCCTTGAGCCTTTATATACAGAGGCAGGGGCACCCCAGAGGAACACAAGTTGATCCACGTGATCATATTCTTAGCCGTGTGCGGCGCCCCCTGCCACCATAGTCCTCGATAATATTGTAGCAGTGCTTAGGCGAAGCCCTGCGACAGTAGTACATCAAGATCGTCACCACGCCGTCATGCTGACGGAACTCTTCCCCGACACTTTGCTGGATCGGAGTCCGGGGATCGTCATCGAGCTGAACGTGTGCTAGAACTCGGAGGTGCCGTAGTTTCGGTGCTTGATCGGTCGGGCCGTGGAGACGTACGACTACATCAACCAAACGCTTCCAGTGTCGATCTACAAGGGTACGTAGATCACACTCTCCCCTCTCGTTGCTATGCATCACCATGATCTTGCGTGTGCGTAGGAAATTTTTTTAAATTACTACGTTCCCCAACAGTGGCATCCGAGCCTAGGTTTTATGTGTTGATGTTATATGCACGAGTAGAACACAAGTGAGTTGTGGGCGATATAAGTCATACTGCTTACCAGCATGTCATACTTTGGTTCGGCGGTATTGTTGGATGAAGCGGCCCGGACCGACATTACGCGTACGCTTACGCGAGACCGGTTCTCCCGACGTGCTTTGCACGTAGGTGGCTTGCGGGTGACAGTTTCTCCAACTTTAGTTGAACCAAGTGTGGCTACGCCCGGTCCTTGCGAAGGTTAAAACAGCATCAACTTTGACAAACTATCGTTGTGGTTTTGATGCGTAGGTAAGATTGGTTCTTGCTTAAGCCCGTAGCAGCCACGTAAAACTTGCAACAACAAAGTAGAAGACGTCTAACTTATTTTTGCAGGGCATGTTGTGATGTGATATGGTCAAGACATGATGCTAAATTCTATTGTATGAGATGATCATGTTTTGTAACCGAGTTATCGGCAACTGGCAGGAGCCATATGGTTGTCGCTTTATTGTATGCAATGCAATCGCGCTGTAATGCTTTACTTTATCACTAAGCGGTAGCGATAGTCGTGGAAGCATAAGATTGGCGAGACGACAACGATGCTACGATGGAGATCAAGGTGTCACGCCAGTGACGATGGTGATCATGACGGTGCTTCAGAGATGGAGATCACAAGCACAAGATGATGATGGCCATATCATATCACTTATATTGATTGCATGTGATGTTTATCTTTTATGCATCTTATCTTGCTTTGATTGACGGTAGCATTATAAGATGATCTCTCACTAAATTATCAAGATAAAAGTGTTCTCCCTGAGTATGCACCGTTGCCAAAGTTCGTCGTGCCCAGACACTACGTGATGATCGGGTGTGATAAGCTCTACGTCCATCTACAACGGGTGCAAGCCAGTTTTGCACACGCAGAATACTCAGGTTAAACTTGACGAGCCTAGCATATGCAGATATGGCCTCGGAACACTGAGATCGAAAGATCGAGCGTGAGTCATATAGTAGATATGATCAACATAGTGATGTTCACCATTGAAAACTACTCCATTTCACGTGATGATCGGTTATGGTTTAGTTGATTTGGATCACGTGATCACTTAGAGGATTAAAGGGATGTCTATCTAAGTGGGAGTTCTTAAGTAATATGATTAATTGAACTTAAATTTATCATGAACTTAGTACCTGATAGTATCTTGCTTATGTATGTTTGATTGTAGATAGATGGCCCGTGCTGTTGTTCCGTTGAATTTCAATGCGTTCCTTGAGAAAGCAAAGTTGAAAGATGATGGTAGCAATTACACGGACTGGGTCCGTAAATTGAGGATTATCCTCATTGCTGCACAGAAGAATTACGTCCTGGAAGCACCGCTGGGTGCCAGGCCTATTGCTGGAGCAACACCAGATGTTATGAATGTCTGGCAGAGCAAAGCTGATGACTACTCGATAGTTCAATGTGCCATGCTTTACGGCTTAGAATCAGGACTTCAACGACGTTTTGAACGTCATGGAGCATATGAGATGTTCCAGGAGTTGAAGTTAATATTTCAAGCAAATGCCCGGATTGAGAGATATGAAGTCTCCAATAAGTTCTATAGCTGCAAGATGGAGGAGAACAGTTCTGTCAGTGAGCATATACTCAAAATGTCTAGGTATAATAATCACTTGATTCAGATGGGAGTTAATCTTCCAGATGATTGCGTCATTGACAGAATTCTCCAATCACTGCCACCAAGCTACAAGAGCTTCGTGATGAACTATAATATGCAAGGGATGAATAAGACTATTCCTGAGCTCTTCGCAATACTAAAAGCTGCGGAGGTAGAAATCAAAAAGGAGCACCAAGTGTTGATGGTCAACAAGACCACTAGTTTCAAGAAAAAGGGCAAAGGGAAGAAGAAGGGGAACTTCAAAAAGAACAGCAAGCAAGTTGCTGCTCAAGAGAAGAAACCCAAGTCTGGACCTAAGCCTGAAACTGAGTGCTTCTACTGCAAGCAGACTGGTCACTGGAAGCGGAACTGCCCCAAGTATTTGGCGGATAAGAAGGATGGCAAGGTGAACAAAGGTATATATGATATACATGTTATTGATGTGTACCTTACTAGAGCTCGCAGTAGCAGCTGGGTATTTGATACTGGTTCTGTTGCTAATATTTTCAACTCAAAATAGGGATTACAGATTAAGCAAACACTGGCAAAGGACGAGGTGACGATGCGCGTGGGAAACGGTTCCAAAGTCGATGTGATCGCGGTCGGCACGCTACCTCTACATCTACCTTCGGGATTAGTATTAGACCTAAATAATTGTTATTTGGTGCCAGCGTTGAGCATGAACATTATATCTGGATCTTGTTTAATGCGAGACAGTTATTCATTTAAATCAGAGAATAATGGTTGTTCTATTTATATGAGTAATATCTTTTATGGTCATGCACCTTTGAAGAGTGGTCTATTTTTTATGAATCTCGATAGTAGTAACACACATATTCATAATGTTGAAGCCAAAAGATGCAGAGTTGATAATGATAGTGCAACTTATTTGTGGCACTGCCGTTTAGGTCATATCGATATAAAGCGCATGAAGAAACTCCATACTGATGGGCTTTTGGAACCACTTGATTATGAATCACTTGGTACTTGTGAACCGTGCCTCATGGGCAAGATGACTAAAACACCGTTCTCCGGTACTATGGAGAGAGCAACAGATTTGTTGGAAATCATACATACAGATGTATGTGGTCCGATGAATATTGAGGCTTGTGGCGGATATCGTTATTTTCTCACGTTCACAGATGACTTAAGCAGATATGGGTATATCTACTTAATGAAACATAAGTCTGAAACATTTGAAAAGTTTAAAGAATTTCAGAGTGAAGTTGAAAATCATCGTAACAAGATAATAAAGTTTCTACGATCTGATCGTGGAGGAGAATATTTGAGTTACGAGTTTGGTGTACATTTGAAGCAATGCGGAATAGTTTCGCAACTCACGCCACCCAGAACACCACAGCGTAATGGTGTGTCCGAATGTCGTAATCGTACTTTACTAGATATGGTGCGATCTATGATGTCTCTTACTGATTTACCGCTATCGTTTTGGGGTTATGCTTTAGAGACGGCCGCATTCACGTTAAATAGGGCACCATCAAAATCTGTTGAGACGACGCCTTATGAACTATGGTTTGGCAAGAAACCAAAGTTGTCGTTTCTTAAAGTTTGGGGCTGCGATGCTTATGTGAAAAAGCTTCAACCTGATAAGCTCGAACCCAAATCGGAGAAATGTGTCTTCATAGGATACCCAAAGGAGACTGTTGGGTACACCTTCTATCACAGATCCGAAGGCAAGACATTCGTTGCTAAGAATGGATCCTTTCTAGAGAAGGAGTTTCTCTCGAAAGAAGTGAGAGGGAGGAAAGTAGAACTTGACGAGGTAACTGTACCTGCTCCCTTATTGGAAAGTAGTACATCACAGAAAAATGTTTCTGCGACACCTACACCAATTAGTGAGGAAGCTAATGATAAAGATCATGAAACTTCAGAACAAGATACTACTGAACCTCGTAGATCAACCAGAGTAAGATCCGCGCCAGAGTGGTACGGTAATCCTGTTCTGGAAATCATGCTACTAGATCATGATGAACCTACGAACTATGAAGAAGCGATGGTGAGCCCAGATTCCGCAAAATGGCTTGAAGCCATGAAATCTGAGATGGAATTCCATGTATGAGAACAAAGTATGGACTTTGGTTGACTTGCCCGATGATCGGCAAGCAATTGAGAATAAATGGATCTTCAAGAAGAAGACTGACGCTGACGGTAATATTACTGTCTACAAAGCTCGACTTGTCGCAAAAGGTTTTCGACAAGTTCAAGGGGTTGACTACGATGAGACCTTCTCACCCGTAGCGATGCTTAAGTCTGTCCGAATCATGTTAGCAATTATCGCGTTTTATGACTATGAAATTTGGCAGATGGATGTCAAAACTGCATTCCTGAATGGGTTTCTGGAAGAAGAGTTGTATATGATGCAACCGGAAGGTTTTATCGATCCAAAGGGAGCTAACAAAGTGTGCAAGCTCCAGCGATCCATTTATGGACTGGTGCAAGCCTCTCGGAGTTGGAATAAATGCTTTGAAAGTGTGATCAAAGCATTTGGTTTTATACAGACTTTCGGAGAAGTCTGTATTTACAAGAAAGTGATTGGGAGCTTTGTAGCATTTCTGATATTATATGTGGATGACATATTACTGATTGGAAATAATATAGAATTTCTAGATAGCATAAAGGGATACTTGAATAAGATTTTTTCAATGAAAGACCTCGGTGAAGCTGCTTACATATTAGGCATAAAGATCTATAGAGATAGATCAAGACGCTTAATTGGACTTTCACAAAGCACATACCTTGACAAGATTTTGAAGAAGTTCAAAATGGATCAAGCAAAGAAAGGGTTCTTGCCTGTATTACAAGGTGTGAAGTTGAGTAAGACTCAATGCCCGACCACTACAGAAGATAGAGAGAAAATGAAAGATGTTCCCTATGCTTCAGCCATAGGCTCTATCATGTATGCAATGCCGTGTACCAGACCTGATGTGTGCCTTGCTATAAGTCTAGCAGGGAGGTACCAAAGTAATCCAGGAGTGGATCATTGGACATCGGTCAAGAACATCCTGAAATACCTGAAAAGGACTAAGGATATGTTTCTCGTATATGGAGGTGACAAAGAGCTCATCGTAAACAGTTACGTTGATGCAAGCTTTGACACTGATCCGGACGATTCTAAATCGCAAACCGGATACGTGTTTACATTAAACGGTGGAGCTGTCAGTTGGTGCAGTTCTAAACAAAGCGTCGTGGCGGGATCTACATGTGAAGCGGAGTACATAGCTGCTTCGGAAGCAGCAAACGAAGAAGTCTGGATGAAGGAGTTCATATCCGATCTAGGTGTCATACCTAGTGCATCGGGTCCAATGAAAATCTTTTGTGACAATACTGGTGCAATTGCCTTGGCAAAGGAATCTAGATTTCACAAGAGAACCAAGCACATCAAGAGACGCTTCAATTCCATCCGGGATCTAGTCCAGGTGGGAGACATAGAGATTTGCAAAATACATACGGAGCTAAATGTAGCAGACCCATTGACTAAGCCTCTTCCACGAGCAAAACATGATCAGCACCAAAGCTCCATGGGTGTTAGAATCATTACTGTGTAATCTAGATTATTGACTCTAGTGCAAGTCGGAGACTGAAGGAAATATGCCCTAGAGGCAATAATAAAGTTATTATTTATTTCCTTATATCATAATAAAGGTTTATTATTCATGCTAGAATTGTATTAACCGGAAACATAATACATGTGTGAATACATAGACAAACAGAGTGTCACTAGTATGCCTCTACTTGACTAGCTCGTTAATCAAAGATGGTTATGTTTCCTAACCATGGACAAAGAGTTGTCATTTGATTAACGGGATCACATCATTACTTGAATGATTTGATTGACATGACCCATTCCATTAGCTTAGCACCCGATTGTTTAGTGTGTTGCTATTGCTTTCTTCATGACTTATACATGTTCCTATGACTATGAGATTATGTAACTCCCGTGTGCCGGAGGAAAACTTTGTGTGCTACCAAACGTCACAACGTAATTGGGTGATTATAAAGGTGCTCTACAGGTGTCTCCAAAGGTACATGTTGGGTTGACGTATTTCGAGATTAGGATTTGTCACTCCGATCGTCGGAGAGGTATCTCTGGGGCCCTCTCGGTAATGCACATCACTTAAAGCCTTGCAAGCATTGCAACTAATGAGTTAGTTGCGGGATGATGTATTACGGAACGAGTAAAGAGACTTGCCGGTAACGAGATTGAACTAGGTATTGGATACCGACGATCGAATCTCGGGCAAGTAACATACCGATGACAAAGGGAACAACGTATGTTGTTATGCGGTCTGACCGATAAAGATCTTCGTAGAATATGTAGGAGCCAATATGGGCATCCAGGTCCCGCTATTGGTTATTGACCGGAGATGTGTCTCGGTCATGTCTACATTGTTCTCGAACCCGTAGGGTCCGCACGCTTAAGGTTTCGATGACAGTTATATTGTGAGTTTATACGTTTTGATGTACCGAAGGTTGTTCGGAGTCCCGGATGTGATCACAGACATGACGAGGAGTCTCGAAATGGTCGAGACATAAAGATTGATATATTGGAAGCCTATGTTTGGATATCGGAAGTGTTCCGGGTGAAATCGGGATTTTACCGGAGTACCGGGAGGTTACCGGAACCCCCCCCCCCGGGAGGTATATGGGCCTTAGTGGGCCTTAGTGGAAAAGAGAAGAGGCAGCCGGAGATGGGCCGCGCGCCCCTCCCCTCCCTTGGTCCGAATATGACAAGGAGAGGGGGCCGGCCCCCTTCCTCTTTTCCTCCCTCCGCGAATCCTATTCCAACTAGGATTGGGGGGGGCATCCTACTCCCGGAGGCAGTAGGACTCCTCCTGGCGCGCCTCTCCTAGGCCAGCCGCACCCCCCCCCCTTGAGCCTTTATATACAGAGGCAGGGGCACCCCAGAGGAACACAAGTTGATCCACGTGATCATATTCTTAGCCGTGTGCGGCGCCCCCTGCCACCATAGTCCTCGATAATATTGTAGCGGTGCTTAGGCGAAGCCCTGCGACAGTAGTACATCCAGATCGTCACCACGCCGTCGTGCTGACGGAACTCTTCCCCGACACTTTGCTGGATCAGAGTCCGGGGATCGTCATCGAGCTGAACGTGTGCTAGAACTCGGAGGTGCCGTAGTTTCGGTGCTTGATCGGTCGGGCCGTGGAGACGTACGACTACATCAACCAAACGCTTCCGTTGTCGATCTACAAGGGTACGTAGATCACACTCTCCCCTCTCGTTGCTATGCATCACCATGATCTTGCGTGTGCGTAGGAATTTTTTTGAAATTACTACGTTCTCCAACATCACCCAGTTTCGGATCTCAAACCAATAAATTGATAAGCTGAACATAATGAGCATCACAAAAAAGTGAACAAATTCTCAACTTTCACCACCAAGCACAAAACAAGACCAAATCCATACAAGAGGACCAAATCCACAACCAAATTGGTACTTACACCGTGATTGATGCATGTGTAGAAGACACATCCCCCGTGATCGTCCATGTTCGACATGCAGTACTTCATCGTTGGCAAGCAATGTGGGAAGGGGATGAGTGGCACTACCATTGTCTGGCGGCAGAGACTTGAAAGGACAAAACTAGCACTAGAAATGGCGACTGCGGACACAGTGGTGCCCAGAGATGGAAATGCCACAGGCAGTGGCCGAGGATGTAGACGATGTAGGTGGCGGCGACAAGGGGAGGGTCGGCGAAAAGGGAATCTATGAAAGAAGAAGCGAGGAGGGGATCTAGTGGTTCAGGAGGAGTGAGGAAAGGATTTGAGCCAACGAGTGAATTTGCAAACAAACCCTCCACAAAATGACCATTCAACATAACTACCTACTGGGGCTGGACAACAACGATGCGATGCACAAGTTCACTGCCACGACAATATGAACACTACACAACCCCCTCAACTTTTAGTGAAATTTGAGAACAACTTCAACCAACAAGTAAGCAGCGGAATAATACGAACGACATGAACATATGGCACACGATTTAACATGGAAAAACCTCCTCAACT
This sequence comes from Triticum monococcum, assembly GCA_034509565.1. Classification (NCBI taxonomy): domain Eukaryota; kingdom Viridiplantae; phylum Streptophyta; class Magnoliopsida; order Poales; family Poaceae; genus Triticum; species Triticum monococcum. The sequence continues at coordinate 800,055,390 of CM067843.1, read as the reverse complement.
TGAGGAGTAAAGAAACATGGTTGTGGACCGAGCGGTCCACACAACTTCACTATGAGAATGATAAGTACAAAATCTTCTCTAGCATCTATAAAGAGATTTACAATACACTCTCTATGTTGCCAACTGATAACAACAACAACAATCATAGGAGGTAAGATTTCAGTAAAGTAGACTTTACACAGCTTTCGGCCCCTATATATATATTTTGCAAACTGCTCTTAAATCGCTGAACCAAACAACACCAAAATTGACAGACAAGTAGACACGAGATCTTGAGTTCCCCTCAAAAGTTTAGCTCAATCGAACACTGTTTTCCTATCCAATCTGTCCGTCCCCCAAAACTACTATGTTCTAAACTGTAGGAGTATAAGCTGACAAAATCACTCCAAAATCGGATGTTCCACTGGCTCAATCCTCAAACCAGTTAACCAAATTAAAGTACTCAAAGTAGGGAACGAGCTCATCAAGTTCAGAGTCAATCTAAGCACATTTGAGCCTTCAATCACTAGCCTGAACATTGTCTAGTCAGAAGCAGCAGATCTGATAGAAACTCATATTCTCTCTCTCTCTCTCTCTCTCTCTCTCTCAGAGGTTGTGTTTCTCCCTTATGTGGGCTCACTCTAGCAAGCTCACAGTGGCAACCACTACCAGCAAGGATGGAGTGGCTAAGGTTTTCTTCTGTACTTCCTTCACAAGGAAGCAGTCTCAATCATTGGATGCAGCTGCGATCAACGGTTCACATGTGTTTGGACTTACGTGGGCTGATGTTGGGCACACACGGTGTTAGAGCATCTTCAACCACGTACCTCTAATTTGACCCCTCGAATGCTCGCGGACGTGCCCGGTCAGTGATCGAACGTGTCCATTTTGAGCCCCTATTTTTTCATCCACGCACCACACTTCTTATATTTTTTCTCATATGTCTAGTCACTTGCACGTGATTGATGGAGAAGAAGAGAAAAAGAAAAGAATGAATAAAGAAAGAGAAAATATAGTCCGGGGTAGGGACACGTCATACGTGGCGAACTGACCGGGCATATCCGAGCGCGTCCGCAAGTCCTCATATTTGAGATGGATATGAGGGGTGCCTATCAGGCCGGACGTTTGAACGAATATGAGGATTTTGGTTGGGTCCCGTTTATGTGACCGGTCACTGACCAGACGACCTGTCCGAGCGTTTGAAATGAGCAGGAAGGGTGCGATTGTAGATGCTTTTACTGGATTCGAGGGACAACCGGTGAGGTGGCGTCACGCGTGGAGCTCATGCAGTCACCAGAGTCCACACGCCATATCTTCCGTACAACATTAGGAAACAGAGCACTCGTACTACTGCTATTCCACGGACGCCCGCGAGACGCAGCCACCTCCCGCACGCCCCTACCGCTACCAGCCGTCCGATCCCCTCCAGGCGCGAGCCCAGCCGTCCGATCCTCTCCCGGAAGCAAGCCGGGCTTCGCCTCGGATAGAAAAAAGCCCCCAGTCAGCCCGTGCAGGCGTGCAGCGTGCCAAAAAGAGAGAAAACATCGGAAGAGGACGGGAGAGGGAAGCAATTCGAGGGGGGAAGAGAAGGGGAGAAGCTTGGCGGGCGGCGGCGATGGACGGCGAGTGGTGGAGGAAGAAGTGGGTGGCGTGGGCGGCGGCGGCGGCCATCTTCGTGGTGCTCATGCTCGTCACGCCCGCCATCCCGCAGGACGAGGACTACCACGACTTCGCCGACCAGCGCGACCTCTTCCTCGGTAACCAACCCCAACCCCAGCCCCCGTACCGTACCACGCATCGCCTCCCCTGAATCTTGGCCCCCGCGCCATGCTCTGCCTCTGCCTCTGCCTCTGCTTCGGCCCGGGGCGGAGGATTCGGGGGCGCGGACTCCGCACGCTTCCGCAGATGCTGCTAATTTTAGTCTCTTATTAGATTCGTGATCTGGCGAGTCCAGCGGACACGAAGATTAAAGCCATGTATGTGACCAGATTCTGCTGTTTTGTTCTCATAGGTTGGTGATTGATAGAATAAAAGTTGCCAAGGGGGGGTTTGGGGGCGAATGAAGTGTGGATTTGCCTAAAATTAGGCTGCATCCGTATGTTCATTTGGTTATCAGTACATAGGGAATGCTTCTGATTGCCAGCACTATCTGTTGCTTCGGTTATATTAGCTGTGTGGTGCCCACGCATCCTGCTGTTTTTAGCCATTTAGATTTGTGATTTAGCGAGACCAGCGGACACGGTTGAGCTGAGAGGAGGGGAATTTGGGGAGCGAGTCAACCGTGGGTTCGGCTGAATTACTTTTTGCTTACTACATGAAGGAAATGCTTCTGATTGCTCAGCATTGTATGCTTTGATTATATCAGCTAATTTGGCTGCTAACACGAGTGCTTGGCCACTCTGCATACTTGTTAAACGATAATAACGAACAATGGTACAGACCACGAGCAAAATAATGTGGGGGGAAATAGCTTGGTGCTGATCGATACTGTTTTGTTTTGTTCTGTTTTGCAGGGATCCCTAACACATTGAATGTGCTCTCAAATATCCCTTTCCTCTTTGTTGGTCTCGCTGGGCTCATCCTGTGCCACTACAAAAACTACTTCAGGCTATGGTGCAGATTCGATGCTCTTACCAATTTTGGTTCCTTCTCTGATTCAAATTGAGATTTGAGGCTCACTGATGTTGATCCTGCTGGCAGCTCACAGGGGGAGCTCTGGAGTTGGACACTCTTCTATGCTGGTGTCACTGCTGTCGGTGTTGGTTCATCCTACTACCATCTCTACCCGAACGATGCCACCCTAGTTTGGGACAGATTGCCTGTGAGTCTTTCCTAGATCTTCTGTGCTGTAGATCTAACATTCAGCATCGTGATATTTACATCATCATCTCCTCTAATGTATAGTCCCTCGCTTGGTGCCATGACATGTACACAGTGTATAGTCCCCAGACCCTAGGAGTTGCTCCTTCTTTCTTGATTTTATTTAAATATTTCGAGCACTGACATACGGGCTTGTTTGTCTAGATGACAATTGCTTTCACGTCTATCATGGCCATTTTCATCATTGAAAGGGTTGATGATAGGGCAGGAACAAAGTCCCTTGCACCCCTTGTTATTGCTGGTGCACTGAGCATCCTGTACTGGAGGCAAGATCTTTCGATTGTTTATCTGTCCTTCTACCAGGAATATTTGCTTCCTTGAACTTAACTGTCTACTCTGTTGTGTAGTTTCTTTGATGACCTTCGGCCATATGCGGTAATCCAGTTTGTTCCATGCATTGTAATACCTGTGATGGCTATAGTTATTCCACCAATGTATACACATTCAAGCTACTGGTTGTGGGCAGCAGGTTAGTGTTATTGTTGCTCAATATCACCAGGGTGTATGCAGTTCCATTATTTATGTAGATAGCTATATGTGATTCGTGTTAATGTACTTGGTTATTTCATAGCCGGTTTTCTCACAGCATAAGAACTGGTGATACCTTTTTCTTTTTGCAGTCTGTACTCATGATGCTTGGTTATAAACCATAGTTACCTTGAAAATTCATAGAAAACTCACTGGAAGTTGTAATATTCCCCTTCTTAAGTTCTTATTCTCTCAATACCATTGACCGGTGCCAAGATGATTCTGTTTACCCCAGTCATGTCTGTTGTTACCTAGAAATTTATGAAACAGTCAACAGTCCAACTAATATAAATGTGTATGAATTGCTGCTTTCCGGTTGTTGGTTTTTGATGAAGTTGCTACAAGAATAATATGCAGAAGCATTTATTTAAGCGCAATTTAAACATAGGCCGTTGCAAGCATTTCTTCTAAGCACGTTTTTTGCGAGGGTTTTCTAAGCGCAAAGATACTTCTGTTCTTATTTTTCAAATTGATTTCAGGATTTTACCTTCTTGCCAAAGTAGAAGAGGCTGCGGACAAACCTATATATAGGTGGACACATGACATTGTTAGCGGACATACTCTTAAACATCTATGTGCTGCGATGGTACCTGTTTTCTTGACTCTTATGTTGGCAAAAAGGACAATTGAACCTGACAGGTATACATAAGCTTACTCATTGTATCGCTTGAGTCTATTTTTGTATAGTTTTAGTTCGATTGAACCACTTTAATCTGATGTTGGTATTGCTCACTCTGCTTTGAGCATACAAATACATCAAGTGTTACCAAATAACAATAATATTGCCATTCCACTAATTTACCAAATTTTTTGATGTCTTCGCTCTTTATGAGGTTGGTTTTTGTTCACTTTGGTTACTAGAATGATATCAGAATAAGATATCTGCAGTTTAATTGTTGGTACTTTTAACATGAATCAAAACTTGCACGGCTTTCTTAGCATCTTTTCATGATGCGCTTCTGTTTATTCAAATTAATAATAGTACCATGGTTTGCTTCCAGAAATCAATGTTCAAATTCATCATGTGTCTGTAGTTTTGACAACAACTTCACCACATTGAATAGGCCTTGCATCTATGTATCCATGTGAGTAATATTTTTCCTCTGTCATGCAGGGTAAGCTTACTCCAGATGTGGAAGATCAGTTGGAGAGAACGTGGTTCCCAAGATAGCAACACTGTAGACGTCAAATATGATTATGCTGCAGTTTCAACTATGTCTGAACAACAGTAGATATGTGTTTTTCATATGTACCCCCGAAGTGTAAAAATAGCATCTCTGAATATCAGGAGCGTGCACAGTTGTGTGTTATTGCCTGCTAATCGACGTTTGTATGTTGTTGTTCCCGATCAAATCTTGTACACGAAGGAAAAATGTATATCAGCGGCCTCATCAACTATTTGTGCTCTAGTTTTTGCGAACCTCCAATGGCCTGTACCTCGTCCTGCGCCTGGGAAGACCAGAGCCTATGTAACTGGACGGGGATCTACGTGACTGCATCCGCTTCAGTTGTTACTGCTCTTGGAAGTCCATTAAGCTACGTGCTATGCAGTCAACAACTTCCGTATGTGCAAGATAATTTATTGGCTTGCTTGTCTAAGTGACGGATTGAGTTCAGGTTTCTTACTCTTTCAAAAATGAAAAAGAATTCAGGTTTTCAGCAGAGCATGAGGAGGGGTTAATGCATCATTGATTGGGATACAGGGGAACATAACTGCGATTTAGAGATGGGAGCTCTAGACCCAGATTTCCCCTGTTTTATCATGCAACTATTGCCATGGATTGAGAACTCTAGATTCTGATTTCAGGTTCCCATGTTTTCTTTCCATAGAGGTGTCCGGCTGATTGCAGCAGTAAAAATGGCATTTTTGCGGAACACAATACGCATGATGATCTGCAATGCCATAGTAATGCAAATGATCATGGCAATATGATGACCTGATGATTTCTTTTGTAGCAGGGGAATACGACTATATATATGCAAGCTGCAGTATTCCCACCACCACACAATGCATACATGGTGTTGGCTGGGTGAAACTGTCAGTAGTCCACGGTTTTGTTTCCGAGATATTAGAGTAAACCAATAGAAAAAGCATGTTTTGTTTCACCCAATTTGTGAGCCAATAGACGGACCTGCCCTACTCCTGTTGAACCAGCATGGGAGGAGAGCCCATAGAGGGAGCTCCCATTGAACCAACATGGGCGGAGTGCTAGGATTGGAACAATTGGAAGGAATTGATCGAAAAACCGACGAGGGATTTGTCAGATTTTTGGTGTAAAATGCGGGATATTTGAGAAGATAATCGCCTCTACTTCTAATTAATCCAAGTAATTTTTGGCGAATTCTTTCTTACTCTTTATTCACGATCGTTATGACATATAGTATACCGAGAGTAAAACATGAGGTAAATGGCCTAAGCAAAGCCCCCTGCTTGAACTAAATTATAGTAAACAGTAACTATAGCAATAAGCCAAGTAACAACAGCCATTGGATTCTGATGGATAACTATGGGATATATGTTAGGATTTCTCTCCTGCTAGGACCTGACAAAGAGTCCATCAGAAAGAAGTATATTAAGAGTCCATTAGGAATTTGTAAGATAAGAAAGACTCCAATTGTATATAAGGAACTCTACTCGTATTAGGAGAATGGGAAAGGCAAAGGCCTCAAGGGCCTAAGCATCCATTATATAAGGATGGCATGTGGCCATGCATTTTGTTTTCCCAAATTGTTCTCTCATCCAAACATATGTCTATGTCTCAAAAATAAAATCAAAACCTATGTCTGCACATCCCTTGCGGCCATGCATTTTGTTGGATCAAGGTTCACAGTAGTTAGTATTAGAGCCAATCACCATGGCTTTCGCTGCTGCTGACAAGATGTCGCGGAGGATACTCGACGCCACGACTCATCTTTGATCCTCATCGAGAACCTTGAAATTTTCCCAGGAAGATTAATGGTGGTGGCCTTCATCAGATTTTGTTTAGATGAGCTTTTGGCAGTTTGCAGGGCCAGAACATGTACCATGGTTGTTATCAGCTTTCACACGTTACTCCTTGTATTGTCCAGTTTATTAGGTGCAACCGTGCAAGTGCAGTCCACGATGATCGACACAACAATATGCAGTAGTGGAAAAGGCACCAGAGCAGGAACCAGTAGCAGAAGCACGAGAAGAAGCAGAGGTCCAAGCTTGACGGCAGCATCAACCGACGCAGATAGAGGATCGATGACAAAAGCAAGCAGGCGCAACAACCAGCGGTGGTGGCACAACCAAGCACAACAACAGCAGAGGCACAACTAGGAGCAATGCGGACGATGCGCATGCATGGTCGCTTCGCAGGTCTGGTTTTGTATGTGCCTGCAAATCAATGACATCTATCAACAAGAATATATGCCACCACCAAAAATAAACAAACAATAATGTACTCCCTCTGTAAAGAAATATAAGAGCGTTTAACGCTTTTATATTTCTTTACAGAGGGAGTACGCGGTATAATCTTGTTGTATTGTTTAATATGACCAAAAACGGCGGGGTTCAGCTATCTCAACGGTAGCAAGCAAGGTCTAGCATCCATCTGCAACAAAATAAACAAAAGCTAAGAAAGGGTGCATCCTACAGCTAACAACACAATAGCTATCAGAGTTCTGGAGCAAAACACAACTAAACAAATTCACAGAGAAATAGCTGCACTAGAGGGATTAATGCGTCATCAATTTGAGAAATTGAGATACAGGTACATGACCAATACTTAATATAGAAGCTGTGGCCACTTCCCCTATTTTGTCATGCAACGATTGCCATGGATTGGGAGCCCTATATTCAGATTTCAGGGTTCCATGTTTCCTTTTCGACAGAGGTGAAGGGGCGATTCTAGTGAGTACAAACTGCAATTTCACGGAACAAAATAAGCATGACGATCCACCATGCCATAGTAATGCAAATAGTCATGGCAATATGATGACCCGTGGAGCTCTTTGGTAGCAGGGGGATCGACACTATATATATGCAAGCAGAAGCTTTTTGACCGCCACACAATGACACAATGCATATATTGAGGTCCTTTGTTGGGTGGGTGAAACAGATGATACTCCACAATCTTTTGTTACCGAGATATTAGAGTAAACCAATATAACGAGCCAATTTTGCTTCACAGAATTTGCGAAACGATGCCAGAGGTGGTTGGTAGTGTAGTGTGTAAATAATGCCAAAGCCAGCCCTTGAGTGAGAGTGATGTGCGCTTCCTCTGTTCAATCGCAATTGTTTGTCGTTCAGCAACCCATGGCAGACATATGTTGAATTGCTCCTCCATTATTCGGTTCTTCTACGCATACACAACAAGATACCTCGTCGGTTGCAATAGAAAAAATATCATGGAAAATGTTGCCATTCCGCTGATGCTAAAATATATTTATTTATTTTTGATAAAAATGGTGTTTATATTTGTTAGGAAACATGTGGTCGTTACAATCTTGTCTCAATCTATCCAACACGCAGGTTGGGACTGAGTGAAACATTACCCCAAGGTACAGATCATTCAAACTAAATCTAGCGACGGCTTCCGCGGTTTCGACACTGGCACAGTAGAACAGGCCCCGCCACGATCACTGGACCTCGTACTGTCATCCCATAGCACAACCTGACGCTGTGGTACCCTCTCCTATATTGACGACCGCATCCACATTTAGCTTTAACCATCCCATCTCTTATGCCTCTTGCATTTAATTCTTTACCGGGCTTATTTTAAAATGCTTCAGGTTTCCTGGTTCATCCATAAGAAAAATAACTTTGCTCTCATATCTTCATTGCATTTGTCCTGTATTACCAGGACCCAATCCGGACCAGACCGAACTAAATCGGATTCAACCTGCACGAACAGATATAGGCTTCATAACATAGCCATCCAGGAGAATTAGTAACATAGTAAATTTCAGATATAGGCTTCATAACGTAGCCATCCAACAGAATTAGTGGGATCTCAAGGGCAGCTTTAAGGCCAGGTTCGTTCAGTACTGAGGGCAGTCTTCTGAATCGTATAGTGTTTATGTTGTGTCCCTTCCCTTCACTGTCATGGACGCCCGGGCTCCGCTATCTAGATGATAACAGAAGGTAAGAATGGGAGCACTCATGGCAAAAAAGGAAGGAGGAAAGAAGCAGAATTAATGCATCATCGACTTGAGATACAACGTACATCGGAGCAATTTAGATATGAGATGTCTGGACCAGATATTCCCTGTTTTATCATGCAACTGTTGCAATTGATTGGGACCTCTTGATTCAGATTTCAGAGTTCCGTGGTTTATTTTTGACACAGGTGAAGGTGCAGTTCCAGTAGTAAAAATGACATTTCTGCGAAACACAATAAGCATGATGATCTACCATGCCAAGGTAATGCAATTGAGCCTGGCAATATGATGACCCGAGGAGCTCTTTGGTAGCAGGGGAATCGACACTATATTTATGCAAACGGTAGTTTTTTCGCCACCAACAATGCATATGGCTGGGTAGAACAATTCATACTGCAAATTTTGCTTCACTGAATTTGTGAACCAAAATAGAGATGTTACTAGGTCTAGTATAAAGAATGCCAAAACCAACCCTTGGGTGTTGTGTGTTTCCTATGCTTAATCACAACAGTTTGTCCTTCAGCAACCGGTGGCAGCTACAAGTCGAAGTGCTCCATTATTTTCTTTTTCTATGGGCGACAGGTGCTTCTGGACCACCATCCTATTTGTCTGCACAAACAAGATGCATATACAATATGACACCCCTTCAGTCTGAACCCATTGCAATAATCAAACAAAGGAAATCTTGAAGTCAGAAATTGTCCATGTGCGATATCATTGAGAAATATAGCTGAACATTGGGATTTTGTTGACATGGGAGGTATGGACCCAGAGGAATCTGTTTTATCATGCAACCATTGCTATGGACTGGGAGTTCTTGATTCAGATTTCAGGGTCCCGTTCCTCCTCTCTTCTTGACAGCGGAGAAGTGATGGGAGGTAAAATGGCATTTCTCAGAACACGATAAGGATGATGATCTACCATGCCACTGTAATGCAAATGATCATGGCAATATGATGACCCGGGGAGTTATTTGGTAGCAGGGGAATGACACTATATATATGCAAGCGACAGTTTTTCCATCACCACAACAATGAATACATGGGAGGTCCTTTGTTGGGTTGGTGAAACAATCCATACTCCACACTGTTTCGATTCTAAGATATTAGAGTAAACCAATACGAAAGGTACATTTCGTCTCACCGAATTTGTGAGCCGATAGAGAGTGATTTGTTTGTAATAGTACCCCGAGTCGCTGGCTGTTTGCCCACATCGGTATGCAAGAATGCAGAAACATGTATGAGAGTTCATGAGGAATTGAGGCTTACCACGGCACCAGGTGATCATGCTCCAAATTTATGAACTGGGGCGCACTGCCAAAATTTGCTCTTCCATGATCCGCCACTCACCTGCCGACCGCCGAGCTGTCCGCTCATCGCTGCCATATGCGGCCTGTCCCGCTCCTGTCGTTTATGGACAAGCTGTATGGCTGGAGTGGCGGGAGCCACTTGAGTATACGACGGTTGAGGGTGGCAGGTCGGAGGCTCGGAGAAGGTGGATCCGGGGAGGACTGGTCCGCTGGAGCTTTGCCGGCTAACCGATGAAGATTGTTTGGGGAGTAGTTCCCGGCCGAGAAGGTTTCGTGTATGAAAAACTGGCATTTTCAGAAAAAAATTATGGCATTTGCGCCTATCCTTTTTTTTTTAGAAAAGAAGGATGACCCCCGGCCTCTGCATCTGGGCGATGCATACGGCCACTTTATTGATTATTCTCACAAGACCTTACAAAGTAATACAACAGCAAGACTAAAGTCACCGTCTAAGCCTATCCAAATGATGAAGGGGCGCTGATAGTCTGGGCCTAATACCAAACAGACATCGCAGCCAAACCTAAACATCTAAGACCTAAGGTTCCATTCAGGACGCCTGCCTGGTATGGGGCACCTACCAGTCCGGCGCACTTTTCAACCAGGACGCCTGCCAGGTATGAGGCCGCCGCAGCCACCTGCCACGAGTCTATCTTTAGAGCTGTACTGTTGCATCTACCATGCCAGGTCTCTTTGCCATCGACGTCACCACGACGCCAGACAGCGTCGTCCTCCTGCGCGAGTCCATCCTCCCACATCGAACTCTGAATCTGCACCGCGCCACGCCGTCAAGATCCGTCGCCATCAATGTATGGATGAAGCACCGCTCCACCAAAGAAACCGTCCACTGGTCCCGCGAAGCAAGGCGCAGCACCAAGTAGAAGGCCGAAGCACACCGCCACCACGCCACCAGCAGCCCCGCCACCAAGAGTTGTTCCCAGCCGCCGCCTTCAAGAAGGAGCACGACACCAGGGTGTCGTCGACGCCCAGACCAGGGGAACAAAAGCTTTCGTCATAGCTCGAGGAGGAGGAGGAGGCGGAAGGGAGAGGATCCACCCCAAAGCCTTCAGGAAGGGGATCGGCGCCAAAGGCGTCGACTTTGAAGAGGCTGCCGCGCCAGCCAGGGGTTTCCCCCGGAACCTCACCCGCACGCCAGATCCGCCAGGCCGGCCATAGACGCCGAAGCCGCCGCCAGCACGGATCGGGACAGATCGAAGCAAAGGCGGATCTTCTACATGAAGCCATGACGGATTACGAGGAACTGCCACTGCGCCAGCGTCCGCAGCCCCCACGCCGCCCGCGCGGCCGTGGGAGGCTGCCCACCAGAGCCCGCCGACACAGCCCGCCGGCTGCACCGCGCCCATCCCGCCGCCACCATCATCGGAGGCCCTCAGGCGGCAGCGGAGGGAGGGGAGGCGAGGGGGAGGCGCGGCGGCGGCGCTAGGGGGCGCCACCACCACGCCAGATCCACCTTCCACGCCGCCAACAGAAGCCGGCGGGCCAAATCGGGCGCGGACCAAATCTGGCGCCCAAGCACCCGCACGCCTACGCCGCAGCCACGGCCGGCCAAGCTCCAGGCCACCACGCCACCCACCAACAGAAGCAGGAAGGGGGCTGCCACCCCACCCCGACGCGCCGAAAGTACAGAGACTCGCTGGCGCCGCCGCACCGGCCGGACGGCCGAAGAAACCGCCAGCCAAGGAGGCGCTGCAAGGGCTGACGGTGGAGAAGCGCGAGACGGAGCAGAGGGCCGCCGGGGAGCGCCGCGACGGCCGCAGCGCCGGAGGCCGAGCCTCCCCCACCTGGAGCCCTCGCCGTCGGGATTGACGCCGCGCGCGCGAGCGGGAAGCCCCGCCGCCGCCGTCCGCCGCGCGGGCTTCGCCCGGCAGTTTCCTCCGGCGGCGGCGCGGCAGGGGGAGCCGGGGAGAGGGGGTGGCGGCGCGGCATCCTCTGAATCCGAATCAGTTTTTCTCCCCAATGCCACACGCGTTCCTCATCCCTGCCGCCTCCCTCGCGTACACTTCGCTCGTGCACACCCACATGTCTCCCGCCTCGCCCAGGGAGCAGGTCGTGGACGCCCCTTCTCATAGCCCCCGTCTCCCCATGACCTCGAGTCATCGCTGCACCGCCCCCGGCTTCCACCTGGGCGTCGCCGTTGCAGTGCCATAGCATCCCTCGTCGTCGGTAGCTGCATTGTCACCACCATGGACCGGGAGCTCTGCAATCACATTTTAAAGTTCCAAGCTTTCTTCTGGACAGAGTTGAGTGGTGGTTCCAGCGGTAAAAAAATGCATTTCCAAGGAAGGGAACACAATAAGCATGATGATCTGCCATGTCATGGTAATGCAACTGATCATGCCAATATGATGACCTGATGAGCTATTTGATGCAAAATAGCGCAATTGTTTGTGCCATCCACAATGAATACATGTCCTTTGTTGGGTGGAATAGTCCATATTCCACTCTTTGGTCCTGACTCCTGAGATACTCCGTATTAGAGTGAACCAATAAAAAAGTGCATATTTTGCTTTGTGAACCGATTCCAAGATGATTCCAGTTCCAGGTGTTGTTTAAAGAACGCCTCTGCTCTGCTCAATCGGAATTCTTTGTCCTTCTGCAACCGATGGTAACCACAAGTCTAAGAGCTCCATTATTTTGCTTTTCTACGGGCAACAGGTGCTCAGGACCACTGTCCCCTTTGTCATGGCAAACAACAAACTGCATATACAACACCAACACATCTTCAGTCTCTGGTCATTACTATAGCCAAACTCTCCGAGCACAAGAAGAAGGAACTTACAAGTTACAAGCGTCGTTTAAGAGGAACATCAAAATGCATATAGCACGCTGCGTCATCTCACAGAAGTCCATGCCTTTGTACTCTCCTTGAAAAGAAGAAGTTCAGGTTTTACACATCACAAAACATGCCATGGCAAACAAAAAGAACGAAAAATACAATTTTACATTACCAAGTTCATGCACCAGAGTACACATGTAAGCAGTAGATGATTTATTCATAAACATAGTCAACTTCAAAGATAGGTTCCATCAAATAGAATTATATTGTATTTCCAGCAAAACCAAATTGAAGCCCCCTCTTGCTCCAGAGTGACCCGAGCTTGCATGCTGTCCAAGTATACCCACACAGAAAACCAAAATCATTTGAATTCCTGTTTACCAAATCAAGTGAAAAGACACATAAAAAAATACAATTATGTTGGACACTTTCAGAAATAAATGTCAAAGGAAATAAACAACTTTTGCTTCTACAAAGAGATTAACTAGTGATATACAGTGGCGAAGCTACCACAAGGTTATACCTAGGGCTAAGCTATCTTGAGCGAGTCAGGTTAGTGATTTTTCATACATTATAGTAAGCAATTACAAATTCTATTATCACTAGGCCTAGGGCTATAGCCCAAACTGCCCTGGGCCTATTGACATGGTAACACAAGATAACAATATAGACATAAGAGCTGAAGCAAGGAACGGTTTGGACAGGCAAACAAGCTGTCTGTAAGCTGTAACCCACCGACAAAAAAATATTTCTTAATGTAAAAAAATTATATTCTCTGTACATGTACTTGTCCGTGCCAATCATGTACATGTATAATTTCACGGCAAAAGAACAGGTTTTGTGGTGTGTGTAAAAAAACAAAGTTGGTGCCTCAAGAATATGTTGTTTTTCAAAAGTCCGTCTCCTCGTCGTTCCCCTCCCGAGTTGCCCCGTGCGTGACTGGGAGGAAACCCTAGCCGCCGCCTGCCGGGTCCCCTCCCTCTTCCCCTCTCCCCTCGCCGCCGCCAGAGGGCGCGGCCAGGCGAAGCCTGGTCGTCGCCGGCGGCGGCGGGGAGTCCCTGTCCCCTCTCGCGTCGAGCTCGGGGCGGGCCGATGCCGGCGGGTCGGGGTGCCCCGCTTGACGGCGGGCGCGGTAGCGCGGCGGCGTGACGGGCGTCGTGTGGGGGGCGTGCTTGGGGGCGGGATGCGGTGGCGGCTCGACCGGATCTGGCCCTCCGGGCGGCGCGGCTGCGGGCGGCCTCCTCTGCCTTGGCCGTCCTGGCTGGGGGAGGTGGCGGCGTAGGTGTGGTGGTGTGTGTGGCGGCGCAGATGGTGCGACCGGTGCGCTGGCCGATCTGGTGGCTGCGTGCCCGACGGATCCGGTGCCTGGAGTCCGGCGGGCGGCGCGGGATGGGCAGTGGCCTGGTGTGGCTGCTGCTCCGGCCGTGGAGGGTTCCACGGTAGCTTGGCAAGTCGGCTGCGGCGGCGGCTAGCATGTTTCGGCGTCGGTTCGTCCGTAGGCGGCGTGCGGCGACCTTCGATTCCTCTCCCTGTCGCTCGCGCTTCACTTCCGTCGATGGACTGGGCTTTTCCCAGCCGTGGTCCTTCGCCCGTATCGCGCCCGGCAGCAGGACCGCGCTCATCTCGCGCCCGGCAGCAGGATCGCGCCCGTCTCGTGTCCGGCAGCAGGACCGCGCCCGTCTCGCGCCCGGCAGCAGGACCGCGCTAGTCTCACGCCCGGCAGCAGGACGGGCCGATGGCGGCTGGTTAGGGGCAGCTCAGGGGTGCGAAAGGTGGGGCCTTTCCACCCGTCTCTATAGGTGGCGTGGCGCTAGGTAACTGGTGAGGTGGCGTCGAGGTCTTGGATGCCGGGGCGGCGGCCCTGGTGGTGGTGTCACGGTGCTCATGGGCAAAGCCCCTGGGTGCTGCCCTGCGACCATGGTCGTGTGGGCGGCATGGTCGCCGGGGTGTGGCGTTCGGTGGCGGTGAGTATTGGCCAGCGTGAAAACCTGTTCTATCTTCGGACGGACCGGCGGCGGCGAAGCTCGTTCCCTTTCTGAAGGCGTCGTCGCGGCCATCATTGCCCGTCGTGTTGCTCCAGGGGAAACTCTGACTCTCGGGTCGGGCGGTGGCGGCACTCCGGTGTCGTATCCTTCCTGAAGGCACCGCCTTGGAGCCCACGATTCGTCATATGCGGCTTCATCTCTTCGCGGTGGCGTGTTCACGGTCGAGGACCTGACTGCTCTTGTAGTGCTTGGGGTGGTGTTGCTGCGCTTAGCGCTTATGTATCTTGCCTCGGGTGTGTGCGTGTGTTGTGGTGGCGTGCATTTGTACCGGGTTGTTGTTGGTCGATGCTTTATATATAAAGTGGGGCGAAAGCCTTTTTCGGTAATATGTTGTTTTTAGGACTAGTTTTTTTTTTCGCCCAAGGCACAAAATATATCTTTTCTTTATGAAACATTACACTCACATAGAAGATGCAAACATATATGTTATTAGAAGGTTCATAATATTTAAGATGGTTTACTGTTCACCCATCAGCATCCCAACATGTGCTCTACGGAGTAAATTAAGTCCATGTATGCAATATTTCTGTAATTACGGTGAGGTAGTACCAGCACTTATAGATGGAATATCGTTGGAAAATATAGTTGACAACGTGTAAGCACTGCCGAGACATGGGAGGTCCGGACCCCGATTTCCCCTGTTTTATCATGCAATTTTGCCATGGATTGGGAGCTGTGAATTCAGATTTCTAACTTCCATGGTTTCTTTTAGGCAGAGGAGAAGGGGCCATTACAGTAGGTACAAACTGCAATCCCACAGAACTCCATAAGCACGATGATCCACCATGGCATAGTAATGCAAATGATCATAGCGATTTAATGACGCGACGAGCTCTTTGGTAGCAGGGGAATCGCCACTATATTTCTTACTCTTTCAGAAAACAAAAAACAAAAAGGTTCACTTATCCATGTATGCCACTGCCACCTACTGCTAACACCGCGTCAACTTTCAGAGTATCAGAGTTCTGGAGCAAAAAAACTATCAAACCAAATTTACAGAGAAATAGCAGCTCTGGACCTTAGATTTACCCTGTTTTATGATGTAACTATTGCAATGGATTGTGATCTCTTTGTTCTGATTTCAGGTTTCCATGTTTCTTTTTGATAAAGGTGGATGGCTCGTTCGAGCATTAAAAACGGCATTTTTGCGAAACACAATAAGCATGATGATCTGCCATGCCATAGTAATGCAAATGATCATGGCAATATGTTGACCTCACAAACTCTTTGGTAGCAGGGGAATCAACACTACATATATGCAAGCCACAGTTTTCTCACCACCACATAATGCATACATGGAGGTCCTTTATTGGCTGGGTGAAATGGTCCATACCCCACACTCTGTTGTTTCCGGAGCACATTTTTCTTCTCTAAGTTTTTGAACCAATAGCCAGTTGATCCAAGGAGTAGTCTAAAGAATGGCAAAGCCAATCCTTGAGTGTTTTGTGCTTCCTCTGCTCCATCAGTATAAATGCTCTCTCGAGTATTATGTTGGCAAAGAGGGCAACTGAACAAGAAAGGTACCATGTAGGCTAGCTAGTCTGTTGCATAGGTTGTTTGTATGACTCACACCGCTGTACTTGTAGTACACGACGGAAGACGTTTTCCAGCAGACACATCAACGCTTTCTTAGTATATATAGTTTTTGCAGATGTCCAACAGGCTGGAAGTCGTCCCGCACCGAGCTCGTGGCCGCTTCAGTAAGTCTGGCAATCAGTGTGTGTAGCAGCGGAGCGGCACTGGTTACGCAGGACTGAAGGTGTGTCCGTGGAAATTCCCTTCAACGCTCTGTTTTGCCAATGGCATCCATGTACGTAATATAAACAGATTGGCTTGCCTGCGGTATGCTTTCAGATCTGTCATGGCCATTTTCATTAGCCAAACTCTACAAGTAGAAAAAGATGGGCGATGACGATGCTCCAGGTTTCAGTCAGCTGCATCATCTTCTCTTCAAACAAACAAACGTAAACTGCTCCCAGCTACACGGGTAGAAACATTATCATTGGAGAAACACAATTACAAGTTCACATAAAGAAAAAAATGCGCTCCATGGCCTACTAGCACACCCAGGCTGACTATGGTGATTATGCAATCTCCTGGTTCTCAGGGCCTCAGAAGGCTACCGGTTAACTACTCTCACGGGTTGCTCCATTCGATACCTCCGATTGAGCAATGTGGTCATCTTCATCGTCTTTGCTCTGTATTCTTCATGCATGATGATGGTGGTGGTGTGTGTGGGCACCGAAGAGCCTGTCTACTCGTCGGTACATGCGTCGCAAAAAGTGTGGCCATGCGCTAGCCATGTTCGCCCTTGGCCCCCCGCCTCATCGGTCTTGGCGGCGGCGATGTAGTTGGTGTCGAAGTTAAATGGGTCCTGCTCGGCTAGGACTTCTTGACAATCAAATGACCTCGCCGGGGTATACGAGGGGTACGCCTCGCGGGAGTTAGTTGTTTAGTAGACTGGAGTTGGTATAAAATTGTCGCACGCTCACATTAGAATGATCGGTGTGGTTAGCGCCTCCTCTAGACTAGACGCCAACACAAAGGGTGCCGCCTCACAAGGCCATGGAAAGGTGGCGTCGTAGACGCCGCATCACCTTGGGCTGGTGCTACACCAAAAGGTGACTTGTATGCTCGCGACACCATGAACCTGTACGCAAAGACCTGTACGTCAATGACCTGTCCGCCATGGTGAGTACGCCTCTCATAGGAGGGAACGGTCTTGGGATGCATCATCGTGAGCTCCGATTCTGCCAATGTCATCCCCTTTGAGAAAATGTGGCAAAAGACCTTTACACTTGTGACATGTTCACCATGGACCTGTCTCGGGCTACGTTGTTGCAAGCTCCGATTCTACCATGCCGTCTCCTCCTGGAAACGAGACGCCAGACCCATCCACCGCGATCAGAATGCCTGGACCTATGTACAGGAGACCTGTACACGGTGCAGGTGAAGGCCGGCCTCGAGCTGCAACATCTGCGAGCTCCACCCGCCATGCCGTTTCCTCTAGGAAGCATGGTGCACAATTATCATTTTATCCCACGACCGCCTAGGGACTTCGGCCTTGTCATTTTATCCCAAGCGTGCACATGGAGCAAAACCAAGGGTTAGCTGGTGCTTGTGCGTACGTGTGTGTACTTATCAAATATAGGCTTGCATCATCTGTGCTTAAGAAAAATCATTCACATTTAAACTTAAACTTCTGAAAATAGAAAGCACAAAAACACGCTAGTCACTACGTGGGCAAGCTCAACATGCATGCATGCACTTGAAACAAGGACCACCTATTGCGTCTGCGTACGTATTCACCCAATCACAGACGGGTATAACTTGTACTCCCTCCATTCTTAAATGTATGTCTTTTTAGAGATTGCAAAAAAAGAGACTACATACAGATATATATATAGACATATTTTAGAGTATAAATTCATTATTTTGCTTCATATGTAGTTTATAGTATAATCTCTAAAAAGACCTATATTTAGAAACAGAGGGATACTTGAGGGAGAAATTTAAACATAGATTTTTCCAAAAGCAGGAAACACAAAAACATGTCAAACAAACCCTCACCAAATAAAGTTTAAGCGCGGAGCAAATCGAAGTTAATTTGGTGAAAGTGTTTTTTTTTTTGTCGCATCGTACAGGTGCAACCTGATAGCTTCGTAACAACCTCAAAATAATTTCACGAGCGCCCGGGTTGTTGTGATGTTGTACCGTGACTAAGGGCCCTTGCGCGTCCTCGTACCAAACTTACTCCGGCGCCGGCCGAATACAGGTTTGCAAGATCCAATCTTGCTAGTGTACTTTCATCCCGCCGAAGCCCGCAAAAAAAAAAGAAAAAAAACATTTCGTCCAGGCAGGCAATGACTGCATTATGTTATGTTAGAGCATCTCCAACTGTCAAACAAAAATTCCGCGCCCAATAAAAGTTATAGCACGCCACTGTAGCATTTTTAATGCACCGGGACCAACATTGCTTTAGCAAACGCCTAAAAATGCGCATCCAAACATCAGACAGTGCAAATTGTGAAGCACGCGCAATCCGAAGCCCAAAATATGCTGCATGCGATAGCGTTTTTCAGCGCGCGCCCAAAACTTTTTAGCGCTACAATATCTGCTGGAGTTGTTCGGCGCCCAAAAAAACAAATTTTTAATACGCGGAGTTTTTTTTAGGCGTCTGTTGAAGATGCTCTTATAAGTCTGTGAAATAGAATAATGTCAAAAAAAAGGTCTGCGAACTGCACCCGGATCCACGTGGTTCGTTTCGGGCAGGTTTTGTTCCACGTTGATCCTAATTTACTTTTTTATTGATGCATCCTAATTTAATTATTTGGTTTGATGAGGTGTGGCCGGAACTTACCGGCCCAGACCCCCTACCCGTGGAACCAAACAAATCCACGAGAGGTGACGGCCGAAAGGAGAGAAGGTATAGCTCCCCATCGTCCTCCTCGCTCCCGCCCGCGGCCATCTCCCTCCCTCGCCATGCCGTCCACCCGCATGCCTGGGGGAGCTCCAGTTGTTTTTCTCCTCAGCCTCCTCCTCTCCGCTCTCTCTCCCCTATGGTTGCACATCATCTCCTGCTGTTAAGATCAACCTCCCGTCCTCCCACTTTCCTTCTACCCTGTATCAAACATGCTTTTTAATCTGATTGAACCTTGTCCTATTTAAATTATACAATGCTAATCTGATTGAACCTTGGCCTATTTAAATTTGATGCCATGCTAATCTGATGAGTTCTAATGTACACTCCGGTTTCTACCTTTCTGATCCAGATTAGAGACGCCAGCACCGCGACAAATCGTGGGCTGCAATGGTGAATTCTCGAGACTCCACCCAACTAGCCAAGGTTGAAGGTTAAGACTACCCACCACTGTCTACCATCTACTAATCCGCCTATTTATTTGTTGAGGGAGGCGTTTTGTTACCACTTGCTTTGCATTGCGGAAGCGTTGTATGATCTTCTCGCTTAGGCGTTAGAGTAGTGTTGCATACAAGGGTTAGTGAAATCACATTAAACTAGCAGTACTCCATGTGCGCGCGATGGGTGAAGCTAGCATGTTAATTACTACTCTCATGCAATACTTTCAGATAGCTGCAATTCTTTAATGTCTACTATAATTTTATATTACCAATTTCTCTCAATTCTGAACTTTTATTATCAAAATTGTTATCAAATTTTAGTTCTTTTGATTGCGTGATTTATTATGCTAATTTTGACACATTGACAAAATATTCGAAGGGAAATCGCCTACAAGTTGCTTCGGGGTTCCATGATATTCTTCGCTGAAAGGAATTAGGAAGTAAGATCTGTGTGGATTAAATTATTAATATATTTGATCTTATTGGCAATCATAGGGACAAACTAAAACTGATACAAATATAAATGTGTTTTATATAGTGCCAAAGCAGCACATTATGATATGTTTCTGGAAGTTACAATTTTTTCTTTTGCACTAGTTAATTTTTTTGTAAACATGGCCTTTCATCATGGAGTTGGGGACTGGCCGCATCTCCTTTAACTTCCCTTTATTTTTTGTGTATGCAAACCGTGCTAGGATGGACGCAAAAGGCCGAGCAGGTTTGATCAGGGTAAGGATATGACCCTAAGACCCCGAAGCATCATGCCATCGGCGAACCCGGACTCATCAAGCAGCAGACGCCACAAAGATCAGTCAGCTCCTCCGCCGCCTAGACGGTCCGGCAGCAAGTCAAACGAGGTGGAGTGCGTCTGTTCATCGCCGCCCTTGCCGGCGCTGCGGAGCGCACGCCCCGACGAAATCACAGTTCAGAACTATTATTGCTATTGACTCTGATGCTCCGCTTGATATCCGTGAGGTACATAAAAACTGTCTATATACCTTCTTTTTACGACTGTCTTCATCTTCCTATACACAGGACAAGCTTGAGGATGTGCTGCCACACGTGACCGTGAGTGATGGCGCACAGTAGCTCTTGGGCGAGGTTATCGAGATGATGGATTGGTCTGCTTAGTGGCGAAGTCCACGTCTCTGACGAGGGATGCACCTGTGGTGCCGCTTGCACCCTTGTCGGCACGTGATCAGCTGACGAAGTCCGCACCTCCGACGACAGGCGGTTCGGCGGCGAAGCCCTCATCTCCGACATCACCGACTGGCGCTAATGAAGTACAAAAAAGGGCCATCTGATGAAGTGGATGCTGTGGCGGTCTCAAAGAAGCCCAGGTAATCTCCTAGTGGTACGTGTAGCTCTTGCCACATTGCATGTTGTTCGGAATAGAATCCTCTTCTTTTTAGCCTTTTTGGTATATATTTTTTGGTGTCATGAGTACCGTGACTAACTTAGAGGACTTTTGCTCTTCCGAAGCAAAAGAACTCCAGGCATTGGTGAAAAAGGAGCATAAGATCCTTGCCAAGGAGAGCGTCATGCCTGAGAGTAGTCTCCTCCAACTGAACAGACTACTGCACTTAGCCTTGTCCTCCCATTTGCCAAGAAAAAGTACATCTCCTACGAACTCACGGATATCCAAGAGGCGCTGAGGAAGCGGCCCCTTAACAAGGAACAATTGATAGAAATGATCACATCTGCGATAGGCCCCTAGAAAAGCCGATATGGGAGCGGGACACCGCCTGAACTCAAGGTCTTGATTGGCCACCTCCAAGTTGTGGTGGCTCGGCTTGGAGTGCATGGTGACTCCCCTGTTGAAGATGCTGTCGCACTCGAGCGGGTGCTCCCTATGACCGGTAAGATTGATGCAACTTGTGTGGAAATTGCTTCCGAACACCACCGCCTTGAAGGAGATGGGCCATGCCTGGAAGAACGCCTCGCCGACTTAACGTCCATCCACAACCGGTAGGAGAATCAAGTCAAAAATCATCGAAGGATGGCCGAGAGACATCTTAAGCTCGTTGAGGACAACAGGACCCTTGCCGAGTAGCACGCGAAGCTAGCGGCACAAGCCGAGAAGCGCGTGGAAGTCCTGGCCGAGATGACGATTTCTTGCACCCGACACGTTGGAGCTCATGAATATGCAGTCCAGGTCTCTTTGTAGAAGGCTGACTTGTATGCAAGACATCGTGAAGAGGCGGATGCATTCTTGGCGGCTCGCGGCACTCCCCTGGAGATTGCGACTGTTATGTCCAACCGGCCTATTGAGTGAGGGTCCGGTCCAGCGCGATCATCTTCTGGTCCACTAATGAAGGGATGCACATTAGTTTCAGATGAGTTTTTGCTTAGCGAAATAAAAAACAGAACATGAGATGATGGCACTGGACCAGTTCCCTCACTCAAGAGGCCGGTAGGACTGAACGGTCACAATTTCCAGGAGAGTGTTGCGATCCACCAATGCATCCGCCTCCTCACGACATTTTGCATACAAGTCAGTCTCCTCATAAGAGATCCATACTACGTGTTCATGAGCTTCAAGGTGTCAGGTCTAAGAAGTCGTCATCTCAGCCAAGACTTCCATGCGCTTCGCGCAAGCTTCAGATGCTTCTCGGTAAGGGCCTTGTTCTCCTCAACGAGCCTATGATGTCCCTTAGTCACCCTTTGATGATCTTCAGCCTGTTTCTTCTGTCGGCTACGAATGGACGCCAGGCCGGCGAGGCGTTCCTCCAGGTGTGGCCCGTCCTCCTCAAGGCGACGATGTCCAGAAACAATTTCTACAAGAGCCGCATCAAGCTTATGGATTAGAGAGAGCACCCACTCAGGTGCGGGAGCATCTTCAAGAGGGGTGTCGCCATGCCCTCGAAGCCGAGCCACCACAACTTACGTGGCCAATCAGGACCTAAAGATCAGGCAGTGTCCCTCTCCCATAGCAGCTTTTCCAGGAGCCTATCGTAGATGTGATCATTTCTATTAGTTGTTCCTTGTTAAGGGGTCGCTCCCTCACCACCTCTTGGATATCTGCTAGTTCATAGGTGATATACGTTTTTGCTGTCAAGCGGGAGGATGAGGCTGGGTGCAGAAGTCTGCTCAGCCGAAGGAGCCTTAAGACTCTCAAACAAGATGCTCTCCTCAGCAAGGATCTTCTGGTGGTTTTTGACCAATGCTCGGAGTTCTTCGGGAGAACAGAAGTTATCTAAATTGGTCACTTTACGTGCGATTCCTGAAAAAAATACGAAAAATGATAAAAGAAAAAAGAGCTTTTATTCTGAACGACATGCTAGGTGGCTAGAACTATATGTACCACTAGGAGGTGACCTAGGCCGCCTCAGCATCTACTTCATCAGATGGTCGACTTTTGTGCACTTCATTAGCTCCCGCCGATGATGTCGGAGACAAGGGTTTCGTCGCCAGACTACCTGTCGTCGGAGCCGCCGACTTTGTCACATGATCATGCGCTGACGATAGAGCAAGCAACACCACCGGAGCATCCTCTATGGTGATGTGGAGTCGTGGACTTCCCCACTAAAACAGACCGGTCCATCATCTCGACCGCCTCGCTCAAGAGCCGCTGCGCGCCATGACTCACGGTCACGTGCGGCACCACATCCTCAAACTTCTCCTTTGTACAGGAAGATGAAAATAGCCGTACAAAAGAAGTCGTATATAGACAGTTTTTTTGTATATCTCAAGGACATCTAGGGGAGTCAATACCAATGACAGTTTCCTCTTCAGAACTATGATGGGATCGGCTGCATGCACTCCACGTGGCATTACTCTTGCCTTGCTTGACCTCTCCCGGCCCATCCTAGCACGATCTTCATGCAACAAATAAAAGAGAAGTCAAGCGAATATGCGTGCTTGAAAATGCGCCTAGTCCCCAACTTTAGGAAGAATAGAAAAGAAAGAGGCTAGCGAGCAGCAGCGGCGTACCTTGCTGGACGGAAAAGCTTCGGCCGGATGGAAGTGTTAGAAATAGGCTATAGTGTCCAAGCGCCGGTCGCGTTCCTTTGCCCGTACAGACGTCTGTATCCGTACAGGCACCTCTTCCCCATGTCGGTGCCCTCTTGAGGCGCCTCTTCGACTTATATATATATATATATCCAATTGATCAATGGAAATATTATACTTGATTCATTCACTGAGTTACATCTCGTTTTCATTTAACACGTTACTAGATCGTTAAAGGCGCGCGTTGCTACGCCCGTCTAGTTTGACGCTATAATCTTAATGATAGATGGAATGATATTATAGCCATTTTACTCTTAGCAAAATTCGTAGATATATTGTGATATAATATTATTAGTAATAATTAAGTAGTATAATTGATTCCCACAAGAATGGCAGTATTTGTTTTCCGGAATCACAATTTTAGTGCTCTATAATCTCTCAGACGCCTGAGCATCCAGGCGCTATGTTGCCACGCTCGTCCATTTTTCTAGTAGAATAGAAGGAATTTCTATAAATATATACAACAAACATATACCAAATGTCTACTGTAAGATAAATCATCAAAGCCCGAGAAAATGTGTTCTAATATGCTAGGAGTTTATTGACAACACAAGCAACTCTGAAGGCGACATACAATTAGCCTTGAAAGACCTCTTTAAGCACTGAAAGCATAAGCATGCATGGAAGTAACCTTGGGCATCTTGGTTTCTCTTATTAATTGTACTTTGTTGATTATTTGAAATTTTGATCATAATGCACACTTTTTTTACTTAATCTACTACATACACATCTAGTTTACAATTTATCAATTAGTGGTTACAGCATCACTTGTTAGGGATAGAAAAATTCTCAGTCCCCGTAGGGTCGTATCTTTTTTTTAAGGGGATGTAGGGCCATATCTTCTTTCTTGAGGGGCTGTAGGGTCATATCTAGGTGTCTACTCAAAGATCATCACTCTTTGATGTTTCTGCAAAGCGTCTTGAAGTCAGAAAAATTAACGGTGGCAGAACATGTAATACATCTATTTCACATATTCAACTGGGCTCCTCACTGGATCATCCACTATCTGTAGCAAGGAAAGGGGAATGAAGGCTAACAAAGAAGCCGCTGAGCAGTTGGTGCTGCAAGCATCAGCCATGATGCGTGGACATCGCGAAAGGAGTTAGGCTGTTAGGGTTTCATCTCTGACGAAGGAGCTGCGGTTTAGGTGTATGGGTTGATGATGTAAGTTAGTAGCTACAAGAAGGAGAAAGCAGAACCAAAAATTAAATGAAAAAATACTTGGCAACTGATTCAGATTTAGAGGCAGTTGCAGGTCTATAATAATCAACCAAGAAGTAGCCAAAAGCAGCACTCAAAATGCCCTTTCAAACTTTTTAGTATCAAGTACTGATAACAACAGTAATATTAGGCATGAGAATGTAGATTTATCAGTTTCGAATCAGTTGGTAATCAGTTTGGAACAAAGGCTGACAAAGAACTCTCTGAGCAGTTGGTGCTGCAAGCAGCGGACATGATGCATGAGCATCACAAGAGGAGTTAGGGGTTCATCTCTGACCACCAGGGAGCTGGGGTTTATGTGTATGGGTTGATGTAAGTTAGTCGGTACAAGAAGGAGAAAGTAGAACAAAACTTAATTGAACAAATACTTGACAACAGATTCAGATTTCGAGGTAGTTGTAGGTCTATCATAATCAGTCAATAAGAAGCCAAAAGCAGGACTCAAATGTCCTTTCAAAGTTTTTAGTATCGAGTATTGACAGCAACAGTAATATTAGGCAAGAGAATGTAGTTTTTTCAGTTTCGATTCAGTTGGTAATCGGATTCTTGATTTTTATGCACATACACACTAACAAAACATGGAAACCACTTTACTGCCTCGATTAAAAAGAGCAAATAACTTCAGAAATGGCAACAACATGGGGTAAAGAAACATGTCTCCACTGACATTAGCTATAGCTCATGAAAGTACATGAAGCAATCAAACAAGATAATGAAACTTGTGGGAATACTAATGCGAACAGCTAAAACCGAGGAAATTATCACAACTATGTCATTATGCCACTGCTTTGCTGGTTGTGGTACAATATAATGAACAAAGAGAACATTTGATCAAGCAGCGTGTGCGCGCAAACACACACCGAACAGGTGATGCAGAAGATTTAGATATGGCGCACAAACCTTGCTTAATCCTGCAGTGAACCTTCCCAAAATCCATGTAAATTGTTCCTGCTTTCATAATCATTAGCATTTTGAGAAACTGAAAGATAATCTCACAAAGTAACCATGAGTACTTTAAGCAATTTGGAGATGTGGGCATCCAAACATAATATTGTCAAAAAACAAATCATTAAAGTTCAAAGAAGTAGCTCACCTTCAAACCAACCATCCTAGCAGAACCTAGCTAGAGAATGAACCCGCATTCATTTGGAAATAGAAGAACATCAACAAAAATAAATTCTTAAATTCGATGAAGATTTGGTGAAAATAGTGGATGAAGCAACGAGGGAAAACTGGCAAAACAGGAAGAAGAATTAGTGAGCTAATGTCAACCATGCTTGCCGGGGACAATTCTATCGAAGGAGTCGAGTGGGGAAGGAGGGGCAGGACAAGGGAGATTATATGAACGCACATGGATCATGAATCGTCATGGAAACTGACCTGCAAGTGGCGCACATCAATTGCCATTAATGGGGATTAATGGAGTGTGATTCTGAATCCCCAGGACCGCCGGTTCCCTCGCCCGCGTCGCATCGGCTACCTCGAGCGCTGGATTCCTCGCGCGTCTGGCCTCCACTGGATTCCCGGACCGCCGGTTCGTTCGCTAGCGTCGCCTCGCCTCGGCTTGGTCTCGGCCGATGATAAATGGGCCAACGAAGTATCGATTCCTGTGTAGTTTTGCGAGTTAGATAATGGGCCATTGAAGCCCAGTGAACGACATGCCTTCAAAAAAGCCTCCAGAATAGCTGCGCATCAGGACAGCTGGCCCGGTCGTGGTAAACTGGTGTTAAACATTGGATCTGACGGCCATAAACGATCTAAATCGTTGAGGGCGTGAGAGAGCTCCCTTTAGGTTCAGTTTTACTGTCCTTAATCAGCACGCTCCCGGCGGAGCGATTCTATCGGCCTCACGGCGCGACACGGAGAACCAAGGTCGGAGACGACGCAAAGAGTAGCGACGGCGACGACCACTCCTTCAGCGCTGCTCCCTGGTGGTCGAGGCGGCCCTCGTCTTGCATCCATGCAGATCGGCGGCGCTCGAGGCCATGCCCCTGGCCGGCCCTCCGGAGCGATGACATCGGGCATATGTCGTTATCCCCACGAGCGGCTCTCGCGTCCGCTCTACCCGAGATGCGGCTGGGCACGGCAATGGCCCCTCACGGCACAGCGCGCCGCTCGGCATCGGCATGGATACGTCCCTACATAGGATAACTTCATCGATCAGGAGATCTATATAATTTTGTATTCCTGTGATCTAATAACTGATTCTCAATTATGCATAAGGTATCGCTTGTGAGCATGTCCAGATCGATTGATCTCTGCGGAAACAGGAACCGGAAGAAATTTTTGGATAGAAGGAGAAGAAATAATCGGTGACGGCACAAGATCAACAAGAACAAGTCCGATGGGCAAATCAATCACCCTGGACAGCATTCTAACTGTGCCCATCACGCAGACACCAAAGAATTGATCTAATTGCTGCATGATTAAGGTGCTTCTTTTCCTATATATAATATTGTATATACATGCTCGCTATCATGATTAGTACCTTGGGCTCTCGCCAGTCGCCACTGGAGCGCATGCATCGGCTGCCCTCAGCCATGCAAGGAGGCCTCGATCACTCGACGCATCAGCGGGCCGGCCGCGACGCAGCGGCTCCACTAGCGCGGCTTCCCGCGGCCCTGTGGCACGACCGCCTAAGGCATCCGCGCGGCTCGGCCCCTGCGCGACTGAACTTCCGGCGGCCGACTGAAGCGGCGACCAATGGCCACGAACGCTCACGTCTCGGTGGCGCCCAGCCCGTCTCCACGCGCGCCTGCGGCGGTCGGCACCGACACCCTCAGGCGCCAGCGAGATACTGCTGGCGCGCGGTGCCCGCGTCTTCAAGCACGCACTCCGCTCGCGCTGGCACATGGAGCCCGACCGTGCTCGGGTTCGCGAGCAGCCTCTCCAATGGCGTCACGCCTGGCACCAGCCTCCCCGGCGGCTCCTCCGACGAGGAAGAGCGCAGCGGAAGCTCCTCGCCCACCGGTCGTGGGGGCTCCGCCTGTGCTGGTCGTGTGAATTGGGGATCCATGCGGCTGGGGCATCGCTTCCTGGCTATTCTCCCTTATCCGTTTATTTAGACCAGGCTGGTCTTGGCTGGGCTGCTCTACGTGGCCTATTTGCATGCGGTTGAGTCACCGAGGCACCGACAGCTCCTTAATTTGCATTAGTTGCTTAATTGCTTGTATTTTCAGCTTTTCAGCAGATTAGTGCTCCAACAACTATTGCTATTTATTAGCATTTGTCATGTTTAGGCCAGATCTGCATTTAAATCTTTTTCTGTTGCATTTTAAAATTTCAGAAATACATGGTTGTTAATGCCTGACATATCCTTTACCGATACAACGACACTATTTTACGATTGAAATTAAGTTTTCTCGTAGAACAATGTTGATTTGCGATTGAGAAATATTTTTTTCTCGCAAAACAATCTCATCGCGATTGATTAATTTTCTCTTGCAAAATATTAATTCACCCTGCAGAATTATCTTGCAACTTGATACAAAATCATCTCATTTAATTTGAGGTCTATACAAGTCAAGTTTTTCACTTGAGCATCAAGTTTACAACATCATTATTATTCACTACATTAGTAGTGTTTTTCTGTTGAGTACCATATGTAGTCCAGAACCTATCTATGATGTAATATATTTCCATGTTCTACATGTTGAAATTATGCATCCACTATTTGCAATTGAGATTTATTTTAATTTCTTGCAAATACAAATCAATTCATCTTGAGCCTTTTTGGCTTAATACGACCAATAATTGATATGCAAAATTCTTAGTGATTCCTTCAAATTGATACTTGAGATCACAAGGTAGTGATGTAGATCTACTGCCTACGTAGATTATCAATGACTACTGTTAAAGCCTACATTTTGTCATTTCAACATTATGATTGCTTTACAACTCTCCCACACGTTTTATTAAGTCATTACATAAGGCATTAGGAATGAGTATCTACTGATTTCATTAGATTATACTTCCTAGTGTTGCGAGATCTAATCCATTTTGGAGATTATCTTCAAGGTGTCATAATTAGCAATTTGAGATTCACATTAATGATTTCAAGATAACTTCTTGAAATACCCATTGATTTTCCTAAGTTCGTTACAACATCAACCATGATGGTTTTTAATTTACTTCTTGTAAATTAATTGTCTTTGGCTTGCCCCTATAAGTAATTGATGGCTAACAATTTGAGGCTCTTGTCCTCAATGGCCACAACTTACTTAAGCGGGCCGTGGATATCAAGATCAGTCTTGCATCCCATGAGATAGCGCGTGCAACCCAAGCCACGCCACCGGGACGCAAAGGACCTCAAGGGTAAAGGTTTGAAACTCACTTCAAACCCTCAACCTGATACCGTCAAGCTGTCACAAGACCCTATGAGCATGGAGAGCATGATGGTTGAATATGCATCAACTGACATGTTTGGAGACTATACATTTAGTTCCTTAGTCTCCTTAGTGATCTATTTATTTATGTTCATTTCTGATGTTGTAATAAGAACATGATTATTGTTATCATCATATATTATATATCACAATATATTGTATCAACATTTTGGTAGAAATACATTTGTATGTATTCTATATATCTGACAATGATTTTCATATTGAAAATCTTCATGTCTATATATAGATTTCTATGGGGGTCAATCTGATGAAAGATGATTTGTGCCAACTGGACATATGCACCACGAGCTCTATACTCGGGGAAGTGAAATGTTTCCACTCTCGTTGAGAGAAAGGAGAGATTTTCTAAAATCGCTAGATGCGATAGGTATTTGTTGGCTCAACTCGAGTCATATTTACTGTCCCTGTGGGTACTTGAGTAACGTCGGGATGTTTTATTCCTTCCCACGTTTAACTCGTACCCTACTAAGCTATAGAGATATCCGTCAAAATGGTTTCCATAGCGAAACTTATGCTGACAAGAAAGAGGAATACATTCTCTTTACCATATGCAACGGATATGGCGAGCACATTCTCTGTGTATCATCTGGATTGTACTACACATACTACAAAACCCGTAGCACATGTTGCGCCCAAGATAGTTTTCCAAAATGTCTTGTACATGAAAAACTTGGCATACTCGCCTTGGTCATCGAGACACTGGGTTGAAACTGGAACTATTAGCAATTCCAATAGTTTATGATTATTATGATGCTAAATTCTAACGATATTTTGATTTTGTGTGCACTACATGTGACACAGGGAAGCTAATTTTAAGGCTCACGCACCTTAAAGTCTACGCCGAACCACTCAGACTCCTTGAATGTATCAAGTTGAGGTAAGTGGTTCTTCCCATCCATTGACTAGACTATTCAGGTGTTCCATGGTTCTAAAAGACACATCTATATGATGGTCCCAAGTGTGGTTTATCCACACGAAACCATTGACTCATTATCCTGACATCGATTTCAAGCAAATCGAATGGATAACATTGCAGAATTCTTCTTGAGTGCCTTCCTATGGCCCTCGGATTGAAGTTTAGCAATTTGTCCTAATGTCTAGACTCAAAATGGTTTGGTAGAATCCTTTATCCAAAGAGTTAAGCTCATTGCATTATCTTTACTTTAGAATTGCAACTTACCAACTTTATGTTGGAGTCATGCAGTTTTACACGCTCATGACCAAACTGCATAATATTATTGTTGGGGAACGTAGTAATTTCAAAAATTTTCCTACGCACACGCAAGATCATGGTGATGCATAGCAACGAGGGGGAGAGTATTGTCTACGTACCAACGCAGACCGACTGCGGAAGCGATCTCACAACGTAGAGGAAGTAGTCGTACGTCTTCTTCCCGATCCGACCGATCCAAGCACCGTTACTCCGGCACCTCCGAGTTCTTAGCACACGTTCAGCTCGATGACGATCCTCGGGCTCCGATCCAGCAAAGCGTCGAGGAAGAGTTCCGTCAGCACAATGGCGTGGTGACGATCTTGATGTACTACCGACGCAGGGCTTCGCCTAAGCTCTACAACGATATGACCGAGGTGGATTTTGGTGGCAGGGGGCACCGCACACGGCTAAGGAACGATCAATAATGATCAACTTGTGTGTCTATGGGGTGCCCCCTGCCCCCGTATATAAAGGAGCAGGGGGAGGGGTTCGGCCGGCTTGGGAGAGAGGCGCAGGGGGAGTCCCACTCCTACCGGGAGTAGGACTCCCCCCCAATCCTATTCCTAATAGGACTCTTCAAAGAGAAGAGAGAAGAGAGGGGGGCCGGCCCCTTCTCCTAGTCCTAATAGGACTAGGGAAGGGGGGAGGCGCGCAGCCCTTGTGGGCAGCCCCTTTTCACTTTTCCACTAAGGCCCAATAGGCCCATTTGCCTCCCGGGGGGTTCCGGTAACCCTCCCGGTATTCCGGTAAAATCCCGATTTCACCCGGAACACTTCCGGTGTCCAAACATAGGCTTCCAATATATCAATCTTTACGTCTCGACCATTTCGAGACTCCTCGTCATGTCCGTGATCACATCCGGGACTCCGAACAACCTTCGGTACATCAAAATGCATAAACTCATAATAACTGTCATCGTAACGTTAAGCGTGCGGACCCTACGGTTCGAGAACAATGTAGACATGACCGAGACACGTCTCCGGTCAATAACCAATAGCGGTACCTGGATGCCCATATTGGCTCCTACATATTCTACGAAGATCTTTATCGGTCAGACCGCATAACAACATACGTTGTTCCCTTTGTCATCGGTATGTTACTTGCCCGAGATTCGATCGTCGGTATCCAATACCTAGTTCAATCTCGTTACCGGCAAGTCTCTTTACTCGTTCCGTAATACATCATCTCACAACTAACTCATTAGTTGCAATGCTTGCAAGGCTTAAGTGATGTGCATTACCGAGAGGGCCCAGAGATACCTCTCCGACATTCGGAGTGACAAAACCTAATCTCGAAATACGCCAACCCAACATCTACCATTGGAGACACCTGTAGTACTCCTTTATAATCACCCAGTTACGTTGTGACGTTTGGTAGTACCCAAAGTATTCCTCTGGTAAACGGGAGTTGCATAATCTCATAGTTATAGGAACATGTATAAGTCATGAAGAAAGCAATAGCAACATACTAAACGATCGGGTGCTAAGCTAATGGAATGGGTCATGTCAATCAGATCATTCAACTAATGATGTGACCTCGTTAATCAAATAACAACTCTTTGTTCATGGTTAGGAAACATAACCATCTTTGATTAACGAGCTAGTCAAGTAGAGGCATACTAGTGACATTCTGTTGGTCTATGTATTCACACATGTATTATGTTTCCGGTTAATACAATTCTAGCATGAATAATAAACATTTATCATGATATAAGGAAATAAATAATAACTTTATTATTGCCTCTAGGGCATATTTCCTTCAGTCTCCCACTTGCACTAGAGTCAATAATCTAGTTCACATCGCCATGTGATTTAGTAGCAATAGTTGACATCACCATGTGATTAACACCCATAGTTCACATCGTCATGTGACCAACACTCAAAGGGTTTACTAGAGTCAGTAATCTAGTTCACATCTCTATGTGATTAACACCCAAAGGGTACTAAGGTGTGATCATGTTTTGCTTGTGAGATAATTTTAGTCTACGGGTCTGTCACATTCAGATCCGTAAGTATTTTGCAAAATTCTATGTCTATAATGCTCTGCATGGAGCTACTCTAGCTAATTGCTGCCACTTTCAATATGTATCCATATTGAGACTTTAGATTCATCTGGATCAGTGTCAAAAACTTGCATCGACGTAACCTTTTACGACGAACCTTTTTGTCACGTCCATAATCGAGAAACATATCCTTATTTCACTAAGGATAATTCTGACCGCTGTCCAGTGATCTACTCCTAGATCACTATTGTACTCCCTTGCCAAATCAGTGCAGGGTATACAATAGATCTGGTACACAGCATGGCATACTTTATAGAACCTATGAATGAGGCATAGGGAATGACTTTCATTCTCTTTCTATCTTCTGCCGTGGTCGGGCTTTGAGTCTTTACTCAACTTCACACCTTGTAACACAGGCAAGAAACTTTTTCTTTGACTGTTCCATTTTGAACTACTTCAAAATCTTGTCAAGGTATGTACTTATTGAAAAACTTATCAAGCGTCTTGATCTATCTCTATAGATCTTGAAGCTCAATATGTAAGCAGCTTTACCGAAGTCTTTCTTTGAAAAACTCCTTTCAAACACTCCTTTTATGCTTTACAGAATAATTCTACATTATTTCCGATCAACAATATGTCATTCACATATATTTATCAGAAATGTTGTAGTGCTCACACTCACTTTCTCGTAAATACAGGCTTCACCGCAAGTCTGTATAAAACTATATGCTTTGATCAACTCATCAAAGCGTATATTCCAACTCCGAGATGTTTGCACCAGTCCACAGATAGATCGCTGGAGCTTGCATATTTAGTTAACACCTTTAGGATCGACAAAACCTTCTAGTTGCATCGTATACAACTCTTCTTTAGCAAATCCATTAAGGAATGCAGTTTTGTTTATCCATTTGCCAGATTTCATAAAATGCGGCAATTGCTAACATGATTCGGACAGACTTAAGCATAGATATGAGTGAGAAAATCTCATCATAGTCAACACCTTGAACTTGTCGAAAACCTTTTGCGACAATTCTAGCTTTGTAGTCCGTCTTCCTCTTGAAGATCCATTTATTTTCTATGGCTTGCCGATCATCGGGCAAGTCAACCAAAGTTCATACTTTGTTCTCATACATGGATCATATCTCAGATTTCATGGCTTCAAGCCACTTTGCGGAATCTGGGCTCACCATCGCTTCTTCATAGTTCGTAGGATCATCATGATCTAGTAGCATGACTTCCAGAACAGGATTACCGTACCACTCTGGCGCGGATCTTACTCTGGTTGATCTACGAGGTTCAGTAGTGTCTTGTTCTGAAGTTTCATGATCATCATCATTAGCTTCCTCACTAACTGGTGTAGGTGTCACAGAAACATTTTTCTGTGATGTACTACTTTCCAATAAGGGAGCAGGTACAGTTACCTCGTCAAGTTCTACTTTCCTCCCACTCACTTCTTTCGAGAGAAACTCCTTCTCCAGAAAGTTTCCGAATTTAGCAACAAAAGTCTTGCCTTCGGATCTGTGATAGAAGGTGTATCCAATAGTTTCCTTTGGATATCCTATGAAGATGCACTTCTCCGATTTGAGTTTTGAGCTTATCAGGATGAAACTTTTTCATATAAGCATCGCAACCCCAAACTTTAAGAAACGACAACTTTGGTTTCTTGCCAAACCATAGTTCATAAGGCGTCGTCTCGACGGATATAGATGGTGCCCCTTTTTTAACGTGAATGCAGCTGTCTCTAATGCATGACCCCAAAAACAATAGTGGTAAATCGGTAAGAGACATCATAGATTGCACTATATCCAATAAAGTACGGTTATGACGTTCGGACACACCATTATGATGTGGTGTTCCAGGTGGCGTGAGTAGTGAAACTATTTCACATTGTTTTTAACTGAAGACCAAACTCGTAACTCAAATATTTGTCTCCGCGATCAGATCGTAGAAACTTTATTTTCTTGTCACGATGATTTTTTTACTTCACTCTGAAATTCTTTGAACTTTTCAAATGTTTCAGACTTATGTTTCATCAAGTAGATATACTCATATCTGCTTAAATCATCTGTGAAGATCAGAAAAATAATGATACCTGTCGCGAGCCTCAATATTCATCGGACCACATACATCAGTATGTATGATTTCCAACAAATCTGTTGCTCGCTCCATTGTTCCGAAGAACGGCGTTTTAGTCATCTTGCCCAAAAGGCATGCTTCGCAAGCATCAAGTGATTCCGAAAGCCCATCAGCATGGAGTTTCTTCATGTGCTTTATACCAATATGACCTAAACGGCAGTGCCACAAATAAGTTGCACTATCATTATTAACTTTGCATCTTTTGGTTTCAATATGTGTATCACTACGATCGAGATCCAACGAACTTGTTTCATTGGGTGTATTACCATCGAAGGTTTTATTCATGTAAACAGAACAACAATTATTCTCTGACTTTAATGAATAACCATATTGCAATAAACATGATCAAATCATATTCATACTCAATGCAAACACCAAATAACACTTATTTAGGTTCAACACTAATCCCGAAAGTATAGGGGAGTGTGCGATGATGATCATATCAATCTTGGAACTACTTCCAACACACATCGTCACTTCACCCTTAACTAGTCTCTGTTTATTCTGCAACTCCCGTTTCGAGTTACTAATCTTAGCAACTGAACTAGTATCAAATACGGAGGATTTGCTATAAACACTGGTAAAGTACACATCAATAACATGTATATCAAATATACTTATGTTCACTTTGCCATCCTTCTTATCCGCCAATCACTTGGGGTAGTTCCGCTTCTAGTGACCAGTCCCTTTGCAGTAGAAGCACTTAGTCTCAGGCTTAGGATCAGACTTGGGCTTCTTCACTTGAGCAGCAACTTGCTTGCCGTTCTTCTTGAAGTTCCCCTTCTTCCCTTTGCCCTTTTCTTGAAACTAGTGGTCTTGTCAACCATCAACACTTGATGTTTTTCTTGATTTCTACCTTCGTTGATTTCAGCATCACGAAGAGCTTGGGAGTTGTTTCCGTTATCCCTTGCATATTATAGTTCATCACGAAGTTCTACTAACTTGGTGATGGTGACTAGAGAATTCTGTCAATCACTATCTTATCTGGAAGATTAACTCCCACTTGATTCAAGCGATTGTAGTACCCAGACAATCTGAGCACATGCTCACTAGTTGAGCGATTCTCCTCCATCTTTTAGCTATAGAACTTGTTGGAGACTTCATATCTCTCAACTCGGGTATTTGCTTGAAATATTAACTTCAACTACTGGAACATCTCATATGGTCCATGACGTTCAAAACGTCTTTGAAGTCCCGATTCTAAGCCATTAAGCATGGTGCACTAAACTATCAAGTAGTCATCATATTGAGCTAGCCAAATGTTCATAACGTCTGCATCTGCTCCTGCAATAGGTCTGTCACCTAGCGGTCCATCAAGGACATAATTCTTCTGTGCAGCAATGAGGATAAACCTCAGATCATGGATCCAATCCGCATCATTGCTACTAACATCTTTCAACACAATTTTCTCTAGGAACATATCAAAATAAACACAGGGAAGCAACAACGCGAGCTATTGATCTACAACATAATTTGCAAAATACTACCAGGACTAAGTTCATGATAAATTTAAGTTCAATTTAATCATATTACTTAAGAACTCCCACTTAGATGGACATCCCTCTAATCCTCTAAGTGATCACGTGATCCAAATCAACTAAACCATAACCGATCATCACGTGAGATGGAGTAGTTTTCAACGGTGAACATCGTTATGTTGATCATATCTACTATATGATTCACGCTCGACCTTTCGGTCTCTGTGTTCCGAGGCCATATCTGCATATGCTAGGCTCGTCAAGTTTAACCTGAGTATTCTGCGTGTGCGAAACTGGCTTGCACCCGTTGTAGATGGACATAGAGCTTATCACACCCGATCATCACGTGGTGTCTGGGCACGACGAACTTTGGCAACGGTGCATACTCAGGGAGAACACTTCTTGATAATTTAGTGAGAGATCATCTTATAATGCTACCGTCAATCAAAGCAAAATAAGATGCATAAAAAGATAAACATCACATGCAATCAATATAAGTGATATCATATGGCCATCATCATCTTGTGCTTGTGATCTCCATCTCCGAAGCACCGTCATGATCACCATCGTCACCGGCGCGACACCTTGATCGCCATCGTAGCATCGTTGTCGTCTCGCCAATCTTATGCTTCCACGACTATCACTACCGCTTAGCAATAAAGTAAAGCATTACATCGCGATTTCATTGCATACAATAAAGCGACAACCATATGGCTCCTGCCAGTTGCCGATAACTCAGTTACAAAACATGATCATCTCATACAATAAAATCAGCATCATGCCTTGACCATATCACATCACAACATGCCCTGCAAAAACAAGTTAGACGTCCTCTACTTTGTTGTTGCAAGTTTTACGTGGCTGCTACGGGCTTAAGTAAGAACTCATCTCACCTACGCATCAAAACCACAACGATAGTTCGTCAAATAGACTCCGTTTTAACCTTCTCAAGGACCGGGCGTAGTCACACTTGGTTCAACTAAAGTTGGAGAGACAGTCTTCCGCAAGCCATCTATGTGCAAAGCACGTCGAGGGAACCGGTCTCACGTAAGAGTATGCGTAAGTTTGTTCCGGATCGTCTCGTCCAACAATACCGCCGAACCAAAGTATGACATGCTGGTAGGCAGTATGACTTGTATCGCCCACAACTCACTTGTGTTCTACTCGTGCAAATAACATCAAACCATAAAACCTAGGCTCGGATGCCACTGTTGGGGAACGTAGTAATTTCGAAAAATTTCCTACGCACACGCAAGATCATGGTGATGCATAGCAACGAGGGGGAGAGTATTGTCTACGTACCAACGCAGACCGACTGCGGAAGCGATCTCACAACGTAGAGGAAGTAGTCGTACGTCTTCTTCCCGATCCGACCGATCCAAGCACCGTTACTCCAGCACCTCCGAGTTCTTAGCACACGTTCAGCTCGATGACGATCCTCGGGCTCTGATCCAGCAAAGCGTCGAGGAAGAGTTCCGTCAGCACAACGGCGTGGTGACGATCTTGATGTACTACCGACGCAGGGCTTCGCCTAAGCTCTACAACGATATGACCGAGGTGGATTTTGGTGGCAGGGGGCACCGCACACGGCTAAGGAAAGATCAACAATGATCAACTTGTGTGTCTATGGGGTGCCCCCTGCCCCCGTATATAAAGGAGCAGGGGGAGGGGTTCGGCCGGCTTGGGAGAGAGGCGCAGGGGGAGTCCCACTCCTACCGGGAGTAGGACTCCCCCCAATCCTATTCCTAATAGGACTCTTCAAAGAGAAGAGAGAAGAGAGGGGGGCCGGCCCCTTCTCCTAGTCCTAATAGGACTAGGGAAGGGGGGAGGCGCGCAGCCCTTGTGGGCAGCCCCTTTTCACTTTTCCACTAAGGCCCAATAGGCCCATTTGCCTCCCGGGGGGTTCCGGTAACCCTCCCGGTATTCCGGTAAAATCCCGATTTCACCCGAAACACTTCCGGTGTCCAAACATAGGCTTCCAATATATCAATCTTTACGTCTCGACCATTTCGAGACTCCTCGTCATGTCCGTGATCACATCCGGGACTCCGAACAACCTTCGGTACATCAAAATGCATAAACTCATAATAACTGTCATCGTAACGTTAAGCGTGCGGACCCTACGGTTCGAGAACAATGTAGACATGACCGAGACACGTCTCCGGTCAATAACCAATAGCGGGACCTGGATGCTCATATTGGCTCCTACATATTCTACGAAGATCTTTATCGGTCAGACCGCATAACAACATACGTTGTTCCCTTTGTCATCGGTATGTTACTTGCCCGAGATTCGATCGTCGGTATCCAATACCTAGTTCAATCTCGTTACCGGCAAGTCTCTTTACTCGTTCCGTAATACATCATCTCACAACTAACTCATTAGTTGCAATGCTTGCAAGGCTTAAGTGATGTGCATTACCGAGAGGGCCCAGAGATACCTCTCCGACATTCGGAGTGACAAAACCTAATCTCGAAATACGCCAACCCAACATCTACCATTGGAGACACCTGTAGTACTCCTTTATAATCACCCAGTTATGTTGTGACGTTTGGTAGTACCCAAAGTATTCCTCCGGTAAACGGGAGTTGCATAATCTCATAGTTATAGGAACATGTATAAGTCATGAAGAAAGCAATAGCAACATACTAAACGATCGGGTGCTAACCTAATGGAATGGGTCATGTCAATCAGATCATTCAACTAATGATGTGACCTCGTTAATCAAATAACAACTCTTTGTTCATGGTTAGGAAACATAACCATCTTTGATTAACGAGCTAGTCAAGTAGAGGCATACTAGTGACATTCTGTTGGTCTATGTATTCACACATGTATTATGTTTCCGGTTAATACAATTCTAGCATGAATAATAAACATTTATCATGATATAAGGAAATAAATAATAAGTTTATTATTGCCTCTAGGGCATATTTCCTTCAATTATTCCCCTCTATCTTTGATACGTGGAAATCTACCAAGTATTTCCTATCTGCGGTAATTCGGTTACACACCGATCTCATCACCCCGACACACATCATTGGCCCGTCAACATATAGTTGGGATCTATGTGAGGAATAACTGTATTACCGTCAATACCTCAAGCCCCTCGCATGGGGAGTTATTCAAGGCCAGTATGTTGATTCAATGAGGAATATTTCCAGGCATTAGGGGGAGAATTCAAGTACCATAAAGAATGCCAGGAAATTAGTGGAATGTTAAACACATTTCTGCCTCATATCCACGTACTCAAAGAGCTGAACCATGCGTTCAAAAGATTTGCAATATACTACAAATAACCTGCCAGATTCATTTACTGACTATAAAGGTGTCACCCAATCCTACAATCTTGCAAAATTACGCCTGCAAGAGTGGAGGTACCAACAAAATCCACTCCACTCCCCGTTCAAAGCAACAGGGGAGATGTGTGGTAGAAGTACATCAGGATTCAGCTTCTCGCAAGTAAGGATATTAAGGCCTGTGAATCAGTAAATGCAAGTCAACTTCACGTTGGCAGACACCTGATGGGTAGTATACACCCAGTGGACGGGAAACCTCCACCAACCCAGGTCATAGTGCACACAATGATCGGGACACCGGAATACCCGACTCAATCGCATTGGGAAATCACGAGCAGACACCATGGGTAACGATATGTCCATCAACTATATATTGATATATAGATTCTGGAGAATCATATAACCGGAAGTCTACAATTGCCAACATATATTTCTCAACTAGATTGCAAAAACCTTTCAAATGATTCAGATCCAAAGACCATGGCCATGGCAAAGTGTGAACAACACTCGGACTGAACTCAAGCAAAGAGTATAATCTAGGTAGAAATGATCTTGCTCAATAATGGGAAGGTATTCATAAGCAAAACCTACACCAATTTTCTTCTGGAAAGAGAATTGAGAACAACGATGTGGTGAAACAAAGAGCAAGTATTGTAGCACAAGGGTTTATGCAGATACCTAACTATTCTCCAGAGGTGGAATCTCATTCCGATAACTTATATTATTGACAGTACAAAATTATCTATCTCTGCAGTTGATAGATGTAGTGATCACATATCCATGTGGCTCACTAGATTCAGACATATATGATTGATTTCCAATGGAAACTCAATTCTGAATCGAAATACAAAATGCAACATACATTATGTAAAAATCAGTAAGTCATCATATGACTTATTGTTGTCGGCTCATTTGGTACAACCGACTTAGTGAGTTCCTTTCCACAAGGATTACTCCTACAATGATGGTTATCCATGTTTGTCTGTCATACACAATGATTACTCCTGCAATGACGATACATGTAATCATCTAAACGACGGAGTTTAAATGAAGGATTTGGGTAAAACTAAGATACCGCTCGTTACTACAACTTGAGCACCTTCGCTCATACATTTTGGTACGCTATGTTGTCTATATCCAAAATATATTGGAGAAATTCATTGTGGACAAGTATTATACATCCATAACTCTCATGCTGGTTCATTCTCTAGACGTAGAGAAAGATCTATTTAGACCAAGAGATAATGGAAATGAAATATTGGGACTCAACGTCCCTTAATGCCATTGGATCCACCAAACATAATTGGTTGGTACTCAAGAATATCTTTCGATATCTCCAAGGCATCAAACATCTTGTCCTGGTTTTTCAGTTTTACAGAAATGTGAACACCAATATCATTGGATACATCGATCAGATCCCCACTATGTCAGATCGTAGACAAGCTTAGTGTTCCTACTAGGTGTGGTAGCCCTCTCATGAAGAGTCTTCGAAACAGACCTCCTGGCTACATCCACCAACCATTATCTCAACGATAATGTTTCTTGTGTTGCCCGGATGCAAACATGTTATATAATAAGCAATATCACTATATTGCATATCTTGCAAGTCAAATCATGCAACTGATTTGTTCACCAAGTCTCTACCAACTTTTACATTCCAGGAATGTGTACATGGAATTGGTATATGTCGACTTTGGAATATGCAAGAATCAGGGGGAGTATCTTCCTAAATTGTTCTTGTTCAATGCATCATATTATACTCTTTTTCCCTTCATGAGTTTACTATACAGGTTCTCATAAAGGTTTTTAATGAGGTAATATCAACATGAGATCATATGTCATACTTTCTGTTTTCCCCACCGGGGTTTTTGGGAAAGTATATACGACATATTTATTGTCCTCTGAACTCTATGGGTTTCTCATGTTGAGTTGAAAGAGGCAACAACCATTATATGTTGCATCATTTTCTTCTTATTTTTCTCACTGGGTTTGAAGGAGTTTTGGCAGCATATCATACACACTAGTCTCCTCATATTTTTCCCACAGGGTTTTTGAAGGAGTCATACAAGATGATCAATTATAAACAATGGACTTTCCGAAGATCGATAATTTTTTATACAAGACGGCGTTGTACAAGGGGGAGTGTTAGAAATAGGCTATAGTGTCCAAGCGCCGTACGGACGCTTGTGTCTGTAGGGTCGCGTCCCTTTGCCCGTACAGACGTCTGTGTTCGTACAGGCACCTCTTCCCCATGTCGGTGCCCTCTCGAGGCGCCTCTTCGACTTGTATATATATATATATATATATATATATATATATATATATATATATATATATCCAATTGATCAATGGAAAGATTACACTTGATTCATTCACTGAGTTACATCTCGTTTTCATTTAACAGGAAGTACGTCTACACGATCGGATCTGGGCGTTTCTACAAAAAAAACATATGGGCTCTGGGCTATGGGAGGCAGAGGGGGGCGAAGCAAGCCACGGACAACTGCGGGGCCAAAAAATTTAGATATTCGTAGAAGGAATTTTGAGCATGTTGTCTTTC
Organism: Triticum monococcum; assembly: GCA_034509565.1. Classification (NCBI taxonomy): domain Eukaryota; kingdom Viridiplantae; phylum Streptophyta; class Magnoliopsida; order Poales; family Poaceae; genus Triticum; species Triticum monococcum. Next base: position 800,013,544 of record CM067843.1, on the reverse strand, counting down.
GTCATGAACCAAGGAATGTATTAGTGAGGCTCATAGATTAGCTAAGGCCGCGTCGACTCTTGACGTGGGCCGCCATGTGTGGCTAGGGACTGTCCCGGACATTATTTGTATTCCAAACTGTTTAAACTTTGAATAAATCCCTAGTTACACCTTAAAAAAAACTTATCGCCATCGAAGTGCGACACGATCCTTAGGGGGGGTCTCGCCCCCCCTCCCCCCCTCCCCCCCCCCCCCCCCCCCCCCCCTAATCCGTGCCTGCGTCCGATTGAAATCCGCCTATGTTTGTGCATCCCATCATCATCATCCGTCCTATCATAATCTATTGCCTGTTGTGCGTCCACGCTAATTTTGTAGAAAAGTGCTCGCCACCTCCCTTGTCAGCCGCGTCAATTTTCCAACACCCCCTCCCCATGCCAAGGCAGCTCCACCAATTTCCTAATCTGCCAAATTATTTGGTCCTCCCATGCCAAGACGGCGCCACGGCGGAATACTCATCTAGTGCCACGACGGGGTAGGGGGATAATTATTACTTCTTAATCATTTTCTATTCACGATTGCTGCCATATCCAGTGACGGCCGGGACGGAATGCATCTGCCCAACGATCTCCATGACGGCCACAATGGAATGCATCGCCCAATCCCCGATTAGACAAATTCCAGCGGCGGCCGGCCGGCTGGGACGTAATGCACCTGCCCAACGGATCAGCATGGCAGCTAATCTGATAGGGATGGTGAATCTGCTGCCATGGATGGAATAATCTGCTGGCCCTCCTTCCTTCATAAATCACGTGGCCACCCTGAGTCCGTGTCCCATCTAGCTGCCTGGAAACCCATCTCACTTGCCCTGCCATGCCTTTCTATTTTCTATGACCTGCTGTGTGTTGAATGGAGTGTATCAAGTAGCAGGAGGAGCATGTTCTCATAAACCTGAACCTGCTCTGACTTATTTATATCAAGGAGCAGCTGCTATCACCTAGCAAATTTTATGTACAGGGGAATTTAGTAAGACTCTGAACTCGTCCATTAATTCTGTTGTATAAGCAGTGATCAGTTCATTGATTCATCAGCTATTTGGGATGCTAGTTACTTACGGATCAGTAGTAGTAGTAGTAGGATGACAGCATGTATGAGTTGTAAAAGTTTGTTGCTAGTCTAGGAGACTTGTGAACCAATTTGTAGTATGAACAACAATCACAGAAAGAACAAGTCAGCTTACAAATTCACACCAACCTCAACAATTGCATTCACAAAAAGAAAGTAAAACACTCTTTTCCCGAGAGGAAACAAGAGCTTTCATTCAGTCGTAGCAAACTAGTTTACATTGTCATTTTCAGTCACATGATCAATTAACTAGGGTGTAGGCCCAATCAAGATTCTCCTGTGAATATCCCTGCAAAAAAAAAAAAGATTCTCCTGTGAATAGCTCAGGCAGCCAACACATCTGCTATCAAGATGGCAACGGGGCCCCGAAACCCGCGTCCCCGCGGGTTTTTACCCTATTAGGGGACGGGGATGGGCGTCTTTTCATCCCCGCGGGGCTGTTGTTGGGCACATTATACAACCCGACACGTTTCATGGGTTTGCACCCATTTCGGTAGTCCCCGAACCCGAAACCTGGCAAAATAATTTTTTTTACTGAAATATGCTCCTATTTGTTGCTAAAATATGCTTTATCTTCGTTGTTGAAATGGGCTATAGTTGTGTTGAAATGGGCTTCTTTTAGCTGATGTTATTCCTGAGTATTGTGCTGAAATTTGCAGTTGTTTTGCTGCTGAAATATACTATGTTGCTGCTGAAATGATATCATTGTTGCTACTATTTATCTTATGTTTGCTGCCTCCAAAATATACTATGTATGTTGCTTAAATCTGCTAAAATACACTCTATATAGCTGCTGAACCATCTACTATTGTTTTTTGTTGAAATTTGCTCTAGTTATGCCGCTGAAATGTGCTTGTTTTGCTATTCAAATGTTATTCTTTGTCGACACTATATTTGTTTAAATATTTTTATTTTTTTCATGGGTTTCCCGAAACCCGATGGGTTTAGGGGACGTACGGAAAACCCGAAACCCGATGGGTTATGCACACGGTGATTGGGACGGGGACGGGTTTGCGATTTTCTTGTAGGAATGAGTTTGGGAAGGCAAAACCCGATGGGTTTGGTCCCCGTTGCCATCTGGAATCTGCTGCCTTGTTGCTCTCTCTCCCATCTATCTAAATATAAATTCAAAGAACGGACATTCACTTTTTTTCCTGAGTTTTGCGTTCAGCAACACATGTTACGACAGTTCTGAAGCTTGATTGGCACGTCCAGAAAGATCAATTGCTGTTGCAATCAGCCAAAGTCATCTAAAAGAACTAGCACGTGGTCACACTCACAGTAGTGGGCATCTAGTGAACGACGGGGGGTGTGGTCGTCGGGATGTGGTGGACTTGTGGTCGCCATCGCAGCCGAAATGTAGTGGTCACCTACCACTATCTCCATCACAGGTCGTCGCCCCGGCGATGCGGCCGCCGCCTACGTGGATCTCCGTCGCAGGCTGCCATCGACATGGATCTCCGTCATAGGCTGCCGTCGTGATGGCCACCCACATGGCCTTTCACTGGTACTCGTCGCAGGTTGTCTTCTCATGTCCCTGTAGATGAGTATTCCGCCGGGGCGCGGTCGCCGTGGCGGCCACTGGGAACGGGGATTGGAAAGACCAAGCGATTTGGGGAGGTCTAGGGATTGGTGGAGCTGCGAACCAACCTGTTATTAAATGGTTAGAGGGACTATGGTATCTTCAGTCCACCAAGGTTCAAATCTTAGTGCTTGTATTTATTTCTGGATTTATTTTAGGATTTCCGGTGATGCACATTCAGTGGGAAAAAACGTTTCCGTCGACGACGAGGTGCCTACGGTGACTTTGTAAATTTCAAGATGATATGCCGGCTCAGTGTTTAGGAGGTGCTCATAGGGGTAAGGTGTGGGTGTGTGCATTCATAGGGGTGAATGTATGTGCGTGTATATGAGCGCTTGTGTCTGTACTAATGTTAAAAAAAAGGAGGTGCTTAGAAAAATGATGCGGCTGGCAGGAGAGTATGTGGGCGCTTCTCTGCAAAATTAACATGGACGCACAGCAGGCAACAGATTTCGATCGGACAGACGATAATAATTATTCATAGGATACGACGCTTATATTATATTCATAAAAATTGATCATAGCTTGGTATTGTTCAACATATAGGAGTAAAATTTGTAGAGTACTATTCTTTATAGATAATCCTCATTGTAACAAATTCAAAATTAATAAACATTCTTACATTGCAAATTTAAATGGAAAATTGTAAATTCTCATGTCTAAATAATTCATAGTTGACTGCAAACAAGTTCTAATTTCACTATAAATAAATAGATAGACAAGTGTTCAAACTAACTTAGTTCTGTACACATCTGAATAGACAAACAAGTGTTGAAACTGATTTCACCATTATAATTAAATAGACGGACAAGTTCTAATTTCACCGTAATTAAGGGCGTGTTCTAAAACTGCCCAGCTTTTCCAAAACTTTCTAGATTCAGCTTCTCACATGACTTCTCGCTTCAGGTGACGACTTAAAAAGCGTTCCACAACGCAGCTTCCACTTTATGTCCATACGCATGGGCTGCCAGACCTTTTGACGGGATAGATAGGCCAGGTTGGGGCCAATACAAATTGCCAACGCACGCGAGAGAGAGTTCGAAAAAGAAACTCGAACCAGTACGCTAAAAGTCACTTGGCGGTGGCAACTCAGCGTAATTTGCCTCAACTCCAACTTCTTTTCACGGATCTGGAAAAAGAGCCGCTTCCCCAACTTCTCCTTTTTAACACTAAAACAGGTCGCTAGATTCTTTTTTTTGCGGGATAAACTTTCTATCTATTCATCTTTAATCATGATAATACAACGAACATTAGTAATAATAAAAATTACATTCAGATTCGTAGACCACCTAGCGACGACTACAAGCACTGAAGCGAGCTGAAGGCGTGTCGCTGTCATCGCCCCTCCCTCGCCAGAGCCGGGCAAACTTTGTTGCAGTAGACAGCCGGGAAGTCGTCGTGCTAAGGCCCCGTAGAACCAACGCACCAGGATAGCAACCGTCGCCGATGAAAAGTGTAGATAAGAAGGATCCAACCTGAAGACATACGAACAAAGACGAACGACGAACATATCCGAGCAAATCCACCAGAGACAGATCCACCGAAGACACACCTCCACACGCCCACCGACGATGTTAGACGCACCACGGGAACGGGGACTAGGCGGGGAGACCTTTATTCCATTTTCAGGGAGTCGCCGCCGTCTCGCCTTTCTGGGTAGGACACAAACCCTAACAAATCTCGAAAAAAAATCTAAAAACAAAGCCCTCCCACCAGCAAGGGCCGGGATCCACTCGCCGTAAGGCCATGGTAGACGGGACGGACCGACGCCGGCGCTGCTGGGAGGCAGAGAAACCCTAATTTTTTTGGGTAGGCGGCAGCTGGGTAGGCATCTCGCACGTCCACTCAATAGGTCGCTAGCTTCTCAATTCCAGCTTCCAGGAGCCAGAGCATTCGCCTCAGCTTCATGCGTGGAGTTGACGAAGATGGGAGCTAGAGCATTGCCAAACAAACCCTAAATAGACAGTCAAGTGTTTAGCAGTACAAGAAGAAAACGGTACCCCATAGATGAATTCAATTCGACTAAGAAATAAGAATTGGCTTGAGATGAGAGTCCCCAATTTCAGAAGTGTGGATTAATACATCTAATTAGCATTTTATTCCTGAATCTATGGGTTGCTGCTTTCAAACTGAATCATTGTCTGCTGCCCACTGCCGGCTGCAGGGATCAAAACCAAAGTGAACCGGGGATGGATTCGTCGCGTCGACCGCTGTCCGAGCTGTTGTGCGCCCGTCCGATCGCTGAAATATTTTTTTTCATGATAAAACATGTCTCATTTATATCATAAGAATCATAGTATAAGCCACATATACACTGACCTGGAAAAATTGAAAAAAATAGCAGAACGCTAACTATTGAGTATATGTATTTAGCACGTGTATTCTTGTATCCAATCAATACATTAAGGTTTGCATCCTATTCCTCTACACTAACCTTTGCACAAAGAAACACCAGCCAAGATGTAAAATTACAAACAAGGCTGAGGAATCCTCCGAGCTTAGACACCAACGTCCGTCACCTGTCTCTAGCACCACCATGGCAGCCACCAAAGGAGAAAATGATGGATCACCTGAACACCCGAGCTCAACGCGGCTCTATCGCTGATATGCAGCTTTGCGGACCCCCAAGATGGCTCGTCAATAAAGGGGAAGCCATTGCCGTTGAACGGATCAGACAGAGGTAACACCCCGGACACGCCATCGAACTCCAGATCTGGCACCACCACCCAACTAAGATGTTGGAGGAGGACACCATACCTACCTGCCACGAACCACGAACCATGAACCCAGCACACGATCCACCATCTTTCAGATGCCGCCGATGCAGACCACAATCTGCATCCGCTTCTGGACTATCTTCCAAGCTCCGCGCCGGCGCTGGAGCAAACACCGTTGCAACGGCGGAGTCCGAGGATATAGGCCTGCCATGAGGATGCCGCCGCCGCCGCACCATCCTGACTTGAACAGACTGTTTCCAAATCCACCCCAAAAGCGGATCGCCTCGTTGGAAAAGGATCTGAAGATTTATTAGTCGGCATCGCCATCGTCACCGTCGAAGCCAAGACGATGAACTGTTGGGCTGAAATACACAACCTACAAGTTTTAGTGTACTAATCTAAAAAAACAAGTAGTTATATTTTTCCTTATATATACAATATACACCTAGTTTTTGACAAAAATAATGGTTATTGAACCGAATACCCTTGAATTGAGGTGGTCCCGCCCCTGGTTTTAACCATACATACTATTTTGGCATGATGTGTACAATTGCGCGAAACAGAGCGCTTGCTTTCACTACCAGAGTATGCCTCGGACATTCATTCAACCGATTGTTCAGCCCCCCCCCCCCCCCCCCCCCCACATTCATTCAACCGATTGTTCAGTCCCCCCCCCCTCCCCCTCCTATAAAAAGCGTAGAAAGCCTTGCATCTTTGTATTTTCTTTTTGTTTCTAAAAAAGAAGGATATACCTCTGACCTCTGTATCTGTGCGATGCATGCAGTTATTTTATTAATTATTCACAATGACTTTACAAAGTAATACACTTGTAAGCCTGAAGCCACCATCTTAGCAACAATTGTCGCTACTCATATCCCCTTGATGAAGGGGTGCCGAATGTCTGAGCTTAAAACCAAACAGACATCACACCAAAGACTAACATCTAAAGCCGGATGCCCTAGCCCAGCCACAATACCGAGACTAGGTCACACACAAGTCTAGCGCACTCACAGAGGCCGCCGCCGCTATCTTCCACCAATCCATCTCCAGAGCAGGTACTGACGCACCGACTTTGTCAGGCCTGCCGTCGACCCACCATGGCACCAAACAACGCCACCATCCTGCACGTATCCATCGGCGAAACTCCGCAGCGCCATGCCGCCGGGAACCGTTGTCGGCCTTGCGGTAGATGTAACGCTGCTCCTCCTCTTGCCCCCACCAACCAGCTCTTGTTCCAAAGCGATGCCCCCGGGAGGAAGAACCACACCGAAGGCGCCGTCATCGTCCGATCTGGTAGACCCAGATCTAGGGTTTCTCCCAAAACAGCCTGATCGAGTTGATGTGACCTGCAATGATGATGTCTTGAGAAGGAAATGACGTTAGAGACGCCGCCATCGTCCGCCAAAACTGCAGTCAGGCGCGATTTTCACCATAAACCGCATCATCACAAGGGTACACCGACGCATTCTATGCCGACGGGGGTACGCTGACAGCCGCCGACGGACTGTAAAACACATAAGAAGTTTTACCGTTCCCTTCTTAAGTTCTATTCTCTCAATACTATAGAGGTGGGAGCTCTGGACCAAGATTTCCCCCGTTTTATCATGCAATTGTTGCCATGGATTGGGAACTCTAGATTCTGCTTTCAGGTTCCCTTGTATTCTTTTCGATAGAGGTGTACAGCTGATTCCAGTAGTAAAAATGGCATTTTCGTGTGACACAATAAGCATGATGACTTGCCATGCCATAGTAATGCAAATGATCATGGCAATATGATGACCTGATGATTACTTTGGTAGCAGGGGAATCGAGAATATATATATAAGTGGTAGTTTTCCCACCACACAAGTGGTAGTTTTCCCAACTAAGATGTAGTGGTAGTTTTCCCACCACCACACAATGCATGGAGGTCCTTTGTTGGCTGGGTGAAATGGTCCATACTCCATGCACCTTGTTTGCAAGATATTAGAGTAAACCAATAGAAAAGCATATTTTTCTTCACCGAACTTGTGAGCCAATAGAGGGAGCTGCTCCAGTTGAACTAGCACGGGAGGAGAGCCAACAGAGGGAGCTCCTGTTGAACCAGCATGGGATGACTGCTAGGACCGGAACAATTGGAAGGAATTCATAAAAACCAACAAGGGATTTGTCGGACCAGAACAATTTGAAGGAATTCATAAAAAACCCGACAAGGGATTTGTCGGATTTTGGGTAAAATGCAGGATAATTGGGAAGATAATCGCCTCTACTTCTAATTAATAAAAGGAAGTAAGTTTTGGCGGATTCTTTCTTACTCTTTATTCATGATGGGAACGACATATATAGCCAGGTCGGTTCAACGATTACCAAGAGTAAAACATGAGTTAAATGGCCTACGCAAAGCCCCAGGTTGAACTAAATTACAATAAAAAGTTACTAAAGCAATAAGCCAAGTAACAACAGCCATTGGATATCGCCATCACACATGCACCGTTGGATAACCGACTATGGCCTTCGTAGTACAAACGCAAGCCCTCATATACACGCACATACACTCATCCCTATGAACGCACACACGCACACCCTACCCCTATGAGCACCTTTGAAAGACTGAGCCGGCATATTATGTTCAAATTTACGAAGTCTACAAGAACGTCTCTTCTCACCGAATGCGCATCGCCGGAAATCCTGAAATAAATCTAAGAATAAATGCGAGCACTAGGATTTGAACCCTGGTGGGCTGGGGATACCGCAGTCCCTCTAACCATCCAGCCACATGTTGGTTTAGGCATCTCCAATAGATGGTCCAAATTTTGGCGGTCCAAAACCGGAGATGTAAAATTTGGACCGTCCAAAAGTGCATTTTGGAGCTGCAAAAAATGCTCAACTCTAGCAGATGGTCCAAATTGATGGTCCAAAAGAGCAACTCCAATAGACGATGGTCCAAACCAAAGATGTAAAAATCTGAAAAACGGCCGCACGGCTGCTGCCAACCACTGTTCAGTTGCGGTTTTGCATTGAAATAGCATCAAAAATTTGAAAATAAAGTACATCATCATCGTAGTTTCAATCAAAAGTGCATCATCATCGTAGTATCAAATCCCTCTACCAAAAGAGCATCGTCTCAATCAAACTTTTTGGCCCTACAAATTGAAATGCACATGAATATTACTCATGCGGGTCATCAACACCACCGGCGTTGTGAACAGTGGTACGATCATCATCTTCACCACCGTCTTTGTCTATGTTCTCAACAAGCGGTGAACTCTCGTTGCCGTGAGCACCACGGAAGTATCTTCATTGCGTCCCATACCGGTCATGTTGCCGACGAAGCCAACTCCAACGCCACTCATTTTGCCGCCATAGCCACCTCCCAAGCCACCCATCATGTTGCCGCCAAAGCCACCTCCCATGCCGCCAAAGCCACCTTCCATGTTGCCACCGAAGCCACCTCCCATGTTTCCACCAAATGCATCATTCATGGAACCGCCAATCATGTTCATGTAACCACACATGCCTCCTCCCATGCCGCCCATGGCACTTGTGTTGCGCTCATCGAAGTACTCCTTGATGCGTTGCCAATAGGTGTTCACCGTTTGGTCGCTTCCAACACTTGCATCTTGAGAGATTTTCTTCCAAGCGGTGCATATCAACACATCCTCCGTGGTGGTATAATTTCCACTTCTTCCCTTGACAACAACGCCCTCATCGTCCACATCAAGATTGTCATCATCATATTGGGTTTCATATTCTTGTGATGCATACATGTAATCATCATTTGCCACATTTTGTCGCGTGCATGAAAGCTTCATCATGAAGACTACAATTGGACGCACAAACAATCAAGAACACATACAATTTGTAACAACAAACGAGAGCACAACCGGAAAATTTATACGTTTGTAACATTTCGTCGAACATGTTGGGAGGCGGTGGCCGTCGGCGTGGCCACATCTTCCTCCAAGGCCGGCAGCGGCGCGGGGGAGGTTAAGGAATGGATGTGTGGCTGCTGGAGGAGGCCGCCGGCCGCACCGGCTGCGAGTCGTCGCCCCGAGCCGCCGCGGCCGCCTTGGGGACCTTCACCGGACGCATAGAACTGTCGGTCGGGTTGCAGCTGCGGTTGGCCGGTCGTTTTCCGCCACCTCGTCCCTTCGCTGGCTTCGCCGCCGGCGCGAATCCGGGCCGGCAGGCGGGGGGTGGTGGCATGGCAGCGGTTGCGGGCGAGATGGCAGCGGCGACAGTGGCGGCGGCCACACGGGTCAGCCCACGGGTTGCGGCGGCGGCGGGGTCGTCGCCTTCGGCCATGGCGGCGCCGGAGGGGGGGGGGGGGTGGTGGGTCGCGGGCGGGAAAGGAATGGAACTGGTGGTTGGACGTTCGCGGGCGGCGGCTGGGTTTGGACCCGATGCACCTCGTGATGTAAATTTGCACCGCGAGGTGTTGTATTTTACATTACGAGGAGGCCACAGTCCAATTTTTTTTACGTATGAACTATATGTTGGAGGAGCGTTTTTTTGCCCCAGACGGTCCAAAAGTTAGGTATTTTTACATTTGAACCGTCTATTGAAGATGCTCTAAGGGACAAAAGTCTACGTATATGTTATGAAAACTTCCATTGCTAGCTAAACATCACCCCTAATCCCCTTGAATTTCAGGCGGGGTGGGTCTCACCCTCCCCTTAATCCAATCAACCATTTCCATGTCAGATCAGCCCGTAATAGTATGTATGTAAATCATTACGTGCATGTAGCATTGCTCGTACTTTTTTCTAACTTTAAAATCTTTGGTGAAACTATTTGTTTTTTAATAAAGTTTGCTGTATGCATCGTTCTGATACAGAGGCCGAAGAGTCCCCTTTTTTTAAAAAAAAAGCATTGCTCGGTATTTACACACAGCCAGACTCCTTGTTGTGAAGATAACTTGACGGCGGTGACCGGATATTGGCACAGTCCCAAGTGGCATGGGGATGCCAACGGCATCCAAATCAAGGTGGACCCATAAATCATCTATTCAGCAGAAAGAAGTTCTTGTCTTTGAGGCGATTAAAAATGATTGATTCTAGCAAGGTCTCATCTCAATATGAATGCAGTCTCATGCTAGCGGCAATAACCCTTCGCAACTTGCCAAGAGTGCGATCCGTGTCGGCCTGGACAAGAGAAACTGTATGATTATCATACTCCGAACCAGAATCTTTCACCAGCTCGAGAAGTGACGACTTGCCGACGTGACCCATGCCCCAAATCGCCAGGGGGCTTGACCCAGAGTGTTCGTCCGGGACAAAATGGAGAACATTCTTTATGTATGAGTCCATTCCGAACAAACCCATCTTGCCGGTGGCGGTGAACAGCACGGAAAGATCGTGGCCTTTCGCGTGCATCCTGCAGCAAGTCTTTTCCTTGGCTGGCGAGCTCTTCGGCTGTCTTGAGCTCCTTGCTAACCTTCTTGCCAAAGTAGCAGCACGTGAAGCAATTCAGGCAAGCCTTGATCCCTTGCGCCTTATTCCCTCCGTTCAGTAAAGAATGTGCGTTTGGCTTCAAAATTTATCCATAAAAGAGTGTACTTCTATCTTTCCAATGCACTTTAAAGTAGGAAAAAATACTTCTCTCTCATCATACGGTAATCAAGATCAATAACCATCTACACATGGTCTTCTTAATTTCTACATGCACTTAGCTCATTGGGTGTTGGTTAATTAAAGAGGAGAAAGATGGTGGCTTGCCCTTTTCCAATGTATTTTTTACTTGACTTCATAATTTGTCCTAAAATCTCTAGATATTCACTCTTCACCGGACGGAGGGAGTACCGATCAACTTATCCACGCTCCGCAGCCATCCGACGCGTTGCTCGAACAACGGATGTGGATCCAGGCGGAGGAGCTCAGACCTGATGTGCTGCAGCCTCTCGAGTGCATCTCCGAGATCGTTGACGCGGCGGTGCACGTCGAAAGGATACCCGACGTGCTCCCCCACTGGATCCCACAACTTTGTGATTACAAGCACAAGTAGAGGAACGGAAATACCGATGACAATGCTCCAGGTTTCCAACAGCTGCATCATCTTCATTTCAGATACACAAACGTAATCTGATCCCAGCTACACGCCTACACGGGTAGATGCATGCCAACTCACTGTTAGACTGTATATATACGTAGTCTGTGTATTAATATTGTAATATTGTATTGTACCCTTTGGTACCTCTACATAATGAAAGAGCCACACCCCGTTTAGGGTGTCGAGCAAGTTCCCAACATATTGTGTTTCACATGGTATCAGGCTAGGGTTTCGATGTCTTCCGCTGCTCCCGCCGCCGCCGGTGCGCCGAACTCTGTCGCTGCCATCGCCGCCGGGCCGGCCCTCGCCCCTATGTCACCGTTCCTCGCTTCTCGGCCCCTTGCGTCGGCCTACGGGGCCCTGCCGCCGACCGAGTCCCTGATCGTATCAAATCCATCGGCCGACTCCTCTGCTGAGTTCGCTACACCGCCGTCTCATGGCGTTGCTGTGCAGCCGCCCTACGGTGCCGTCGCACAGATGCCCGGTGGCGTCGCTCCTGCCGTGTATGGTGCGCCGCCGGCGGCCCAGGGCTCCCTTCAGCCGCCGCAGTCCTCCTGGCCCGTGGCGTCCTACGCGGCGCCGCATCATCACCAACCCTATGCGGCTCTCCCGTCGCATCACCACCAGCCACCGTCGGCGCCGATCTATTCCGCGCCGCCACCGCAGCAGCACTTCCTGGCGCAGCCGCCGCAGCCCTACGCGTCGTCGCCGGACCAACCCTACTCCGCGCCGTACGGGTTCGTGGCTGCACCGCCGCAGCCATCCTACGGGGCCGCGGTGAACTACGGAGCCGACACCCTCGTTCCCGGTGCTCCTGGCGTCTACTCGGCGGGTGCTCCTCATCTCGAGACAGCCCCGTCGACGGGTCCCTACGCGCCATCGATGCATGCTCACGCCGCTCAGGTCATGGCGCCATCATCGTTTTACTTCTCGCATCTGCTGCCGGTGAAGCTCACGCCGGACACCCTAAACGGGGTGTGGCTCACGCAGCAGTTTACGGATGTCATGACAAAGGGGCTTCCTACGCTAGCGTTTCGGGAGTTTCGTTCCAGCTTGTGCATCCGCCCTCCGGACGCTTCAGCTGCGGCGGGGTGTCAGCAGAAAACTCCTGGTCTACGCATGTAGTCTAGACGGGACGTGCTCTAGCGCATGATCCCCACTCCCTGGCGCACGTCGCCCTCTGTATACTACGCCCCCGCATGGGCTTGTAACCTATTTATACTCAGGCAATACAGAAGCAGCACCCAAGGTGCCAAGCTCATTCCCTTTCTCCCGTTCACACTCTCATTGGAGAGAAAAAAATTACAAGTTCCCATAAAGAAAAGTGCATCACGTGTCCTACTAGCGCAGCCAACCTGACTATAGTGATTGTGTAATCTCTTGGTTCCCGGGGCCTTAGAAGGTTCCTGGTTAATTACTCCCACGGGTTGCTCCACGGGATACCTCGAATTAAGTTGTGTGGTCTTCTTCAGTTGACATTCTTCATGCATGATTATGGTGGTGGTGTGTGGGCAGTGGCACAGCCCATGTCCTCGTCGGTACACGCGCCGTAGAAAATGTGGCCATGCGCTAGCAATGTTCGCCCTTGCCGCCACACCTCATCGGTCTTTGGGGCATCGATGTAGTGGTGTCGAAGTTAAATGTGTCTTGCTTGGCTAGGACTTCTTGACGATCAAATGACCTCGTCGGGGTATTTGAGTGGTACGCCTCACGGGAGTAAGTTGTTTAGGAGACCGGCGTCGGTGTAAAACCATCGCACGCTCACATCAGTACGACCGGTGTGGTTGGCACCTCGTCTCAAGTATTCGGCGGTCCGTCAAGACAAAGGGTGCTGCCTCACAAGGCCGTGGAATGATGGCGTCATAGAGGCTGCGTCGCCTTGGGCTAGTGCCACGAAAAAAGGTGACCAGTACACCGGCGACGCCATGGACCTGTACGCCGAGACCTGTAAGTCAATGACCTGCCCGCCATGGTGGGTGCGCCTCTCGAATGAGGGAATGGTCTTGGGCTGCATCATCGTGAGCTCTGGTTCCACCAATGCCATCCCCTCTGAGAAAACATGGCAAAAGACATGTACGCCGGTGACCTGTTCGACATGGACCTCCCTCAGGTTATGTTGTCACCAGCTCAGATTCCGCAACACCGTCTTCTTTGCGAAGCGAGACGCCCGACCTATCCACCACGATCGGAATGACATGGACCTATGCACCGGTGACATGTACCCCGTGAAGGTGAAGACCGCCTCGGGCTGCGACATCAGCGAGCTCCGATCCGCCCTTGCCGTTTCCTCTGAGAAGCATGGTGCAAGACCTATACGCGGGTGTCCCGTTCGCCAAGAACCTGTTCACCATGGGCCTGCTCCCCATGGTCCTGTGTGCCAACATGGTAGAATTCCCAAGGGGCTAGAGGCTGGGCTACATTGTTGGCGAGCTCCGGCTGCTCCCATCGAGTCATACCAAATCAGAAGCATGGTATAGGAAGGTGTTAGTGTTGTTTCCTTGGGCGATGATGGTTTTGTGCTTGATGCATGCTGGTGCAAGGGAAAGAAAGGAGTAATAGAATCAGACAATCGCCTCACACTAATCCAGGAACATGAGCCTCACCTCCATGTTGCGGATGGCTAGTTCTTCCTGGTGCTTGTATGAGACGGCCGTCGGTGTTGATGTTGCGTGCGTGGTGGCTCTTGCGTGCTCTACTAGGAAAAATCTTATACATAGAGATATAGCAGTAGCGCTGCTCAAGACAATGCGCTACTGCTACTTACCCGTAGCGCAGGGCAACAAAGGGCGTTGCAGCTATTGTGCTAGCAGTAGCGCGTTTGTAGGTAAAAACGTTACTACTATAATTCTCACATTGTTGCTGGTAGGCTAAGAGTAGTAGTAGCGATGTTGTTAAAAACACGCTACGGCTAAGTTCCTTGTAATAGCACGTTTCTAGTGAAGAGCGCTACTGCTAATAAAAATTAAATTAAATTAAAAAGAAATGAAAAAGTAAATGAAAATGAAAGAAATAGAAAAAAGAGAAAAGAAAAAACAAAAGGAAAAAGAAAATAAAAATAAAAATAAAGGAGAAAGGCATACATGTAGCGCTTGTTTTCACAAAGCGCTATAGCTACACTAGCAGTGGCGCTTTTTGTAGGCCAACGCTATAGCTATGTTCCTTAAATAAAAGGAAAAGGAAAAGGAAAATAAATAGCTACTTTTTATAACAGTAGTGTGTTTTTTAAACAAGCGGTATAGGTAACTAATCTATAGCCCCTTTTTCAACAAGCGCTATAGCTAACGTTACTGCTATTTTGATTTAATCCCGTGCGGGCTTAAAATTTTGCTAAGTCCTTTCCTACCTTTCCTCCACTCCTCTGTTGCCGCCGTCGCCCTGTACGAGCACACCCTCGACGCTGACCGTTGCCCGAGCCCGCCCTCGACCTCATCGCCGCCGTCCGAGCCCGCTCTCGTCGTTGCCAACCGTAAACCTCTCCCTCTCCTCTCCCCTGCCCCCTCTCCCTCTCTCTCTCTCTGCTAGGGCAAATAATAGGAGAGAGAGGAAGCAAAATCTTCCCTTGCTGTCTTCATTCCAGTTGTCATCAATTGGACCAAGCAAAATCCAGATAAAGAGACAGTGGACTTTCCCATTGACAGCTTCGTCGGGACCGCACCTGCTCCCACACCTGTTCATAGCACCCTGTCCTCCGTCTCTGGCGTGCTCGACGGGGCTTCCTCTTTGGCTGATCTCGACACCCTCACGGTAACTACCTGTCACACCGGCCCTCTTCAATCTATGTATCATCTCCCGTTTCCGTCGCCTTTCGCATGTCTCACGTCGCAGACATGTCTTTGCAGGCCGACGGAACCCCGTGCACCATACTATACTGAAGGAAATATTCCCTAGAGGCAATAATAAAGTTATTATTTATTTCCTTATATCATGATAAATGTTTATTATTCATGCTAGAATTGTATTAACCGGAAACATAATACATGTGTGAATACATAGACAAACAGAGTGTCACTAGTATGCCTCTACTTGACTAGCTCGTTAATCAAAGATGGTTATGTTTCCTAACCATGGACAAAAGAGTTGTTATTTGATTAACGAGGTCACATCATTAGTTGAATGATCTGATTGACATGACCCATTCCATTAGCTTAGCACCCGATCGTTTAGTATGTTGCTGTTGCTATTCTTCATGACTTATACATGTTCCTATGACTATGAGATTATGCAACTCCCGTTTACCGGAGGAACACTTTGGGTGCTACCAAACGTCACAACGTAACTGGGTGATTATAAAGGAGTACTACAGGTGTTTCCAATGGTAGATGTTGGGTTGGCGTATTTTGAGAATAGGATTTGTCACTCCGATTATCGGAGAGGTACCTCTGGGCCCTCTCGGTAATACACATCACATAAAGCCTTGCAAGCATTATAACTAAGATGTTAGTTGTGAGATGATGTATTACGGAACGAGTAAAGAGACTTGCCAGTAACGAGATTGAACTAGGTATTGGATACCGACGATCGAATCTCGGGCAAGTAACATACCAATGACAAAAGGAACAACGTATGTTGTTATGCGGTCTGACCGATAAAGATCTTCGTAGAATATGTAGGAGCCAATATGGGCATCCAGGTCCCGCTATTGGTTATTGACCGGAGACGTGTCTCGGTCATGTCTACATTGTTCTCGAACCATAGGGTCCGCACGCTTAACGTTACGATGACAGTTATTATGAGTTTATGCATTTTGATGTACCGAAGGTTGTTCGGAGTCCCGGATGTGATCACGGACATGACGAGGAGTCTCGAAATGGTCGAGACGTAAAGATTGATATATTGGAAGCCTATGATTGGACATCGGAAGTGTTCCGGGTGAAATCGGGATTTTACCGGAATACCGGGAGGGTTACCGGAACCCCCCGGGAGCTAGATGGGCCATAATGGGCCTTAGTGGAAAAGAGAAGGGGCTGCCCTAGATGGGCTGCGCGCCTCCCCCTTCCCCTAGTCCTTTTAGGACTAGGAAAGGGTGGCCGGCCACCTCCTCCTCTTTTCCCCTCCGAGGAATCCTAGTTGGACTAGGATTGGAGGGGGAATCCTACTCCCAGTGGGAGTAGGACTCTCCTGCGCCTCCCTAGCCTGGCCGGCCAGCCCTCCCCCTCTCAACCTTTATATACGAGGGCAGGGGGCACCTCTAGACACACAAGTTGATCCTTGAGATCGTTCCTTAGCCGTGTGCGGTGCCCCCTGCCACCAAATTCCACCTCGATCATACCGTTGTAGTGCTTAGGCGAAGCCCTGCGTCGGTAGTACATCAAGATCGTCACCACGCCGTCGTGCTGACGGAACTCCTCCCCGAAGCTTTGCTGGATCGGAGCCCGAGGATCGTCATCGAACTGAACGTGTGCTAAGAACTCGGAGGTGCCGGAGTAACGGTGCTTGGATCGGTCCGATCGGGAAGAAGACGTACGACTACTTCCTCTACGTTGTGTCAATGCTTCCGTTGCGATCTACAAGGGTACGTAGATCAGACTCTCCCCCTCGTCGCTATGCATCACCATGATCTTGCGTGTGCGTAGGAAATTTTTTGAAATTACTACGTTACCCAACAGTTGTTGGGGAACGTTGCAGAAAACAAAAAAAATTCCTACAAGTTTCACCAAGATCCATCTAGGAGTTCATCTAGCAACGAGTCATCAGATGCATCTACATACCTTTGTATATCGCGTGCGGAAGCGTTCAAAGAACGGGGATGATCTAGTCGAACACGACGTGATCCAAATCACCGATGACCAAGTGCCGAACGGACGGCACCTCCGCGTTCAACACACGTACGGGACGGGAGACGTCTCCTCCTTCTTGATCCAGCAAGGGGGAAGGAGAGGTTGGTGATGATCCAGCAGCACGACGGCGTGGTGGTGGATGCAGGGCGTCACAGTAGCAGGGCTTCGCCTATACTACAAGAGAGAGAGACGTAACAGGGAGAGAGGGATGCACCAAAAGCGTAGCTTCAAGTCCCTCCTCTCCCCCACTATATATAGGGGTGCCAAGGGGGGGGGCGCCGGCCCTAGGAGATGGATCTCCTAGGGGGGCGGCGGCCAAGGGGTGGGGGGCCGGCTTGCCCCCCAAGCAAGGGGGCGCCCCCCCCCCTTTAGGGTTTCCCCTAAACCCTAGGCGCATGGGCCCTTAGGGGGTGGCGCCCCAGCCCACTATGGGCTGGGTCCCTTCCCACTTCAGCCCATGGGGCCCTCCGGGATAGGTGGCCCCACCCGGTGGACCCCCGGGACCCTTCCGGTGGTCCCGGTACAATACCGGTAACCCCGAAACTTGTCCCGATGGCCGAAACAGCACTTCCTATATATAATTCTTTACCTCCGGACCATTCCGGAACTCCTCATGACGTCCGGGATCTCATCCTGGACTCCGAACAACATTCGGGTTACTGCATATACATATCTTCACAACCCTAGCGTCAACGAACCTTAAGTGTGTAGACCCTACGGGTTCGGGAGACATGTAGACATGACCGAGACGACTCTCCGGTCAATAACCAACAGCGGGATCTGGATACCCATGTTGGCTCCCACATGCTCCACGACGATCTCATCGTATGAACCACGATGTCGAGGATTCAATCAACCCCATATGCAATTCCCTTTGTCAATCGATATATTACTTGCCCGAGATTCGATCGTCGGTATCCCAATACCTCGTTCAATCTCGTTACCGGCAAGTCACTTTACTCGTACCGTAATGCATGATCCTGTGACCAGACACTTGGTCACTTTGAGCTCATTATGATGATGCATTACCGAGTGGGCCCAGTGATACCTCTCCGTCATACGGAGTGACAAATCCCAGTCTTGATCCGTGTCAACCCAACAGACACTTTCGGAGATACCCGTAGTCTACCTTTATAGTCACCCAGTTACGTTGTGACGTTTGGTATACCCAAAGCACTCCTACGGTATCCGGGAGTTACACGATCTCATGGTCTAAGGAAAAGATACTTGACATTGCAAAACTCTAGCAAACGAACTACACGATCTTTATGCTATGTTTAGGATTGGGTCTTGTCCATCACATCATTCTCCTAATGATGTGATCTCGTTATCAATGACATCCTATGTCCATAGCCAGGAAACCATGACTATCTGTTGATTAACGAGCTAGTTAACTAGAGGCTTACTAGGGACATGTCGGTGTCTGTTATTCACACATGTATTACGATTTCCGGATAACACAATTATAGCATGAATAAAGACAATTATCATGAACAAGGAAATATAATAATAATGCTTTTATTATTGCCTCTAGGGCATATTTCCAACAGTCTCCCACTTGCACTAGAGTCAATAATCTAGTTACATTGTGATGAATTGAACACCCATGGAATTCTGGTGTTGATCATGTTTTGCCCTAGGGAGAGGTTTAGTCAATGGATCTGCTACATTCAGGTCCGTATGCACTTTACAAATATCTATGTCTCCATCTTGAACATTTTCACGAATGGAGTTGAAGCGACGCTTGATGTGCCTTGTCTTCTTGTGAAACCTGGGCTCCTTGGCAAGTGCAATAGCTCCAGTGTTGTCACAGAAGAGCTTGATCGGCCCCGACGCATTGGGTATGACTCCGAGGTCGGTGATGAACTCCTTCATCCAAATTGCTTCATGTGCTGCCTCCGAGGCTGCCATGTACTCCGCTTCACATGTAGATCCCGCCACGACGCTCTGCTTGCAACTGCACCAGCTTACTGCCCCACCATTCAAAATATACACGTATCCGGTTTGTGACTTTGAGTCATCCAGATCTGTGTCGATGCAACTGCACCAGCTTACTGCCCCACCATTCAAAATATACACGTATCCGGTTTGTGACTTTGAGTCATCCAGATCTGTGTCGAAGCTAGCGTCGACGTAACCCTTTACGACGAGCTCTTCGTCACCTCCATAAACGAGAAACATTTCCTTAGTCCTTTTCAGGTACTTCAGGATATTCTTGACCGCTGTCCAGTGTTCCTTGCCGGGATTACTTTGTACCTTCCTACCAAACTTACGGCAAGGTTTACATCAGGTCTGGTACACAGCATGACATACATTATAGAACCTATGGCTGAGGCATAGGGGATGACACTCATCTCTTCTATTTCTTCTGCCGTGGTCGGACTTTGAGCCGAGCTCAATTTCATACCTTGTAACATAGGCAAGAACCCCTTCTTAGATTGATCCATATTGAACTTCTTCAATATCTTATCAAGGTATGTGCTTTGTGAAAGACCTATGAGGCGTCTCGATCTATCTCTATAGATTTTGATGCCTAATATATAAGCAGCTTCTCCAAGGTCCTTCATTGAAAAACTCTTATTCAAGTAGGCCTTGATGCTGTCCAAGAGTTCTATATCATTTCCCATCAAAAGTATGTCATCCACATATAATATGAGAAATGCTACAGAGCTCCCACTCACTTTCTTGTAAACGCAGGCTTCTTCATAAGTCTGCATAAACCCAAACGCTTTGATCATCTCATCAAAGCGAATGTTCCAACTCCGAGATGCTTGCACCAGCCCATAAATCGAGCGTTGGAGCTTGCACACCTTGTCAGCATTCTTAGGATCGACAAAACCTTCCGGCTGCATCATATACAATTCTTCCTTAAGGAAACCATTAAGGAATGCCGTTTTGACGTCCATTTGCCATATTTCATAATCGTAAAACGCGGCAATTGCTAACATGATTCGGACGGACTTTAGCTTCGCTACTGGTGAGAAAGTCTCATCGTAGTCAACCCCTTGAACTTGTCGATAACCCTTAGCGACAAGCCAAGCTTTATAGATGGTCACATTACCATCCGCGTCTGTCTTCTTCTTAAAGATCCATTTATTTTCTATGGCTCGTCGTTCAACGGGCAAGTCAGTCAAAGTCCATACTTCGTTTTCATACATGGATCCTATCTCGGATTTCATGGCTTCTAGCCATTTGTCGGAATCCGGGCCCACCATCGCTTCTTCATAGTTCGAAGGTTCACTGTTGTCTAACAACATGATTTCCAAGACAGGGTTGCCGTACCACTCTGGTGCGGAACGTGTCCTTATGGACCTTCGAAGTTCAGTAGTAACTTGATCAGGAGTTTCATGATCATCATCATTAACTTCCTCTCTAGTCGGTGCAGGCACCTGAGGAAAATTTTCTTGAGTTGCGCCATTTTCCGGTTCAAGAGGTAACACTTCATCAAGTTCTACTTTCCTCACACTTACTTCTTTCGAGAGAAACTCTTTCTCTAGAAAGGACCCATTCTTGGCAACAAAGATCTTGCCTTCGGATCTGAGGTAGAAGGTATACCCAATAGTTTCTTTTGGGTATCCTATGAGGACGCATTTTTCCGACTTGGGTTCGAGCTTTTCAGGTTGAAGTTTCTTGACATAAGCATCGCATCCCCAAACTTTTAGAAACGACAGCTTAGGTTTCTTTCCAAACCATAATTCATACGGTGTCGTCTCAACGGATTTCGACGGAGCCCTATTTAAAGTGAATGCGGCAGTCTCTAAAGCATAGCCCCAAAAGGATAGCGGTAAATCGGTAAGAGACATCATTGATCGCACCATATCTAATAGAGTGCGATTACGATGTTCGGACACACCGTTACGCTGAGGTGTTCCAGGCGGCGTGAGTTGTGAAACTATTCCACGTTTTCTTAAGTGTGTGCCAAATTCGTGACTCAAGTATTCTCCTCTATGATCTGATCGTAGAAACTTGATTTTCCTGTCACGTTGATTCTCAACCTCACTCTAAAATTCCTTGAACTTTTCAAAGGTTTCAGACTTGTGTTTCATTAAGTAAATATATCCATATCTACTCAAATCATCAGTGAGGGTGAGAACATAACGATAGCCACCGCGAGCCTCAACACTCATTGGACCGCACACATCAGTATGTATGATTTCCAATAAGTTGGTTGCTCGCTCCATTGTTCCTGAGAACGGAGTCTTGGTCATTTTACCCATAAGGCATGGTTCGCACGTGTCAAATGATTCATAATCAAGAGACTCTAAAAGTCCATCTGCATGGAGCTTCTTCATGCGTTTGACACCTATGTGACCAAGGTGGCAGTGCCACAAGTATGTGGGACTATCATTATCAACCTTGCATCTTTTGGTACTCACATTATGAACATGTGTAGTATTACGTTCGAGATTCATAAAGAATAAACCATTCACCATAGGAGCATGACCATAAAACATATCTCTCATATAAATAGAACAACCATTATTCTCGGATTTAAATGAGTAGCCATCTCGAGTTAAACGAGATCCCGATACAATGTTCATGCTCAAAGCTGGTACAAAATAACAATTATTAAGGTTTAAAACTAATCCCGAAGGTAAATGTAGAGGCAGCGTGCCGACGGCGATCACATTGACCTTGGAACCATTCCCGACGCGCATCGTCACCTCGTCCTTTGCCAGTTTCCGCTTATTCCGCAGCCCCTGCTTTGAGTTACAAATGTGAGCAACTGCACCGGTATCAAATACCCAGGAGCTACTACGGACACTAGTAAGGTACACATCAATTACATGTATATCACATATACCTTTTGTTTTGCCGGCCTTCTTGTCTGCTAAGTATTTGGGGCAGTTCCGCTTCCAGTGACCGCTTCCCTTGCAATAAAAGCACTCAGTCTCGGGCTTGGGTCCATTCTTTGGCTTCTTCCCGGCAGCTTGCTTGCCGGGCGCGGCAACTTCCTTGCCGTCCTTCTTGAAGTTCTTTTTACCCTTGCCTTTCTTGAACTTAGTGGTTTTATTGACCATCAACACTTGATGTTCCTTTTTGACTTCTACCTCCGCTGATTTCAGCATTGAAAACAACTCAGGAATGGTCTTTTGCATCCCCTGCATGTTGAAGTTCATCACAAAGCTCTTGTAGCTTGGTGGAAGCGACTGGAGGATTCTGTCAATGACCGCATCATCCGGGAGATTAACTCCCAGCTGAGTCAAGCGGTTATGTAACCCAGACATAGTGAGTATGTGCTCACTGACAGAACTATTCTCCTCCATCTTACAGCTGAAGAACTTGGAAAACCATTTTCAGCTCTTCGAACATCTCATATGCTCCATGTCTCTCAAAACGCTTTTGGAGCCCCGGCTCTAAACTATAAAGCATGCCACACTGAACGAGGGAGTAGTCGTCAACACGTGTCTGCCAAGCGTTCATAACGTCTTGGTTCTGTGGGACGGGAGCTTCACCTAGCGGTGCTTGTAGGACGTAATCTTTCTTGGCAGCTATGAGGATGATCCTCAGGTTCCGGACCTAGTCCGTATAGTTGCTGCCATCGTCTTTCAGCTTGGTTTTCTCTAGGAACGCGTTGAAGTTGAGGACTACGTGGGCCATTTGATCTACAAGACATATTGTAAAATATTTTAGACTAAGTTCATGATAATTAAGTTCATCTAGTCAAATTATATAATGAACTCCCACTTAGATAGACATCCCTCTTCTAGTCATCTAAGTATAACATGATCCGAGTCAACTAGGCCGTGTCCGATCATCACGTGAGACGGACTAGTCAACGTCGGTGAACATCTTCATGTTGATCGTATCTTCTATACGACTCATGCTCGACCTTTCGGTCTTCTGTGTTCCGAGGCCATGTTTGTACATGCTAGGCTCGTCAAGTCAACCTAAGTGTTTGCATGTGTAAATCTGTCTTACACCCGTTGTATGTGAACGTCTGAATAAAACACCCGATCATCACGTGGTGTTTTGAAACAGCGAACTGTCGCAACGGTGCACAGTTAGGGGGAACACTTCTTGAAATTAATATGAGGGATCATCTTATTTACTACTGTCGTTCTAAGTAAACAAGATGCAAAACATGATAAACATCACATGCAATCAAATAATAAACGTGACATGATATGGCCAATATCACATAGCTCCTTTGATCTCCATCTTGGGGCTCCATGATCATCTTGTCACCGGCTTGACACCATGATCTCCATCATCATGATCTCCATCATCGTGTCTCCATGAAGTTGCTCGCCAACTATTACTTCTACTACTATGGCTAACACGTTTAGCAATAAAGTAAAGTAATTTACATGGCGTTTCTCAATGACACGCAGGTCATACAAAAAATAAAGACAACTCCTATGGCTCCTGCCGGTTGTCATACTCATCGACATGCAAGTCGTGATTCCTATTACAATAGCATGAACATCTCATACATCAGATATAGATCATTCATCATTCATCACAACTTTGGCCATATCATATCACAAACCACTTGCTGCAAAAACAAGTTAGACGTCCTCTAATTGTTGTTGCAAGTTTTACGTGGCTGAATTAGGGTTCTAGCAAGAACGTCTTCTTACATACGTGAAAGCCACAACGTGATTTGTCAACTTCTATTTACCCTTCATAAGGACCCTGTTCATCGAATCTGCTCCAACTAAAGTAGGAGAGACAGACACCCGCCAGCCACCTTATGCAACTAGTGCATGTTAGTCGGTGGAACCGGTCTCACGTAAGTGTACGTGTAAGGTTGGTCCGGGCCGCTTCATCCCACAATACCGCTAGAGCAAGAAAAGACTAGTAGCGGCAAGAAAGTTGACAAATCTACGCCCACAACAAATTGTGTTCTACTCGCGCAAGAAGAACTACGCATAGACCTAGCTCATGATGCCACTGTTGGGGAACGTTGCAGAAAACAAAAAAAATTCCTACTCGTTTCACCAAGATCCATCTAGGAGTTCATCTAGTAACGAGTCATCAGATGCATCTACATACCTTTGTAGATCGCGTGCGGAAGCGTTCAAAGAACGGGGATGATGTAGTCGAACACGACGTGATCCAAATCACCGATGACCAAGTGCCGAACGGACGGCACCTCCGCGTTCAACACACGTACGGGACGGGAGACGTCTCCTCCTTCTTGATCCAGCAAGGGGGAAGGAGAGGTTGGTGATGATCCAGCAGCACGACGGCGTGGTGGTGGATGCAGGGCGTCACAGTAGCAGGGCTTCGCCTATACTACAAGAGAGAGAGACGTAACAGGGAGAGAGGGATGCACCAAAAGCGTAGCTTCAAGTCCCTCCTCTCCCCCACTATATATAGGGGTGCCAAGGGGGGGGGGGGCGCCGGCCCTAGGAGATGGATCTCCTAGGGGGGCGGCGGCCAAGGGGTGGGGGGCCGGCTTGCCCCCCAAGCAAGGGGGCGCCCCCCCCCCTTTAGGGTTTCCCCTAAACCCTAGGCGCATGGGCCCTTAGGGGGTGGTGCCCCAGCCCACTATGGGCTGGGTCCCTTCCCACTTCAGCCCATGGGGCCCTCCAGGATAGGTGGCCCCACCCGGTGGACCCCCGGGACCCTTCCGGTGGTCCCGGTACAATACCGGTAACCCCGAAACTTGTCCCGATGGCCGAAACAGCACTTCCTATATATAATTCTTTACCTCCGGACCATTCCAGAACTCCTCGTGACGTCCGGGATCTCATCCGGGACTCTGAACAACATTCGGGTTACTGCATATACATATCTTCACAACCCTAGCGTCACCGAACCTTAAGTGTGTAGACCCTACGGGTTCGGGAGACATGTAGACATGACCGAGACGACTCTCCGGTCAATAACCAATAGCGGGATCTGGATACCCATGTTGGCTCCCACATGCTCCACGATGATCTCATCGGATGAACCACGATGTCGAGGATTCAATCAACCCCGTATGCAATTCCCTTTGTCAATCGATATATTACTTGCCCGAGATTCGATCGTCGGTATCCCAATACCTCGTTCAATCTCGTTACCGGCAAGTCACTTTACTCGTACCGTAATGCATGATCCTGTGACCAGACACTTGGTCACTTTGAGCTCATTATGATGATGCATTACCGAGTGGGCCCAGTGATACCTCTCCGTCATACGGAGTGACAAATCCCAGTCTTGATCCGTGTCAACCCAACAGACACTTTCGGAGATACCCGTAGTCTACCTTTATAGTCACCCAGTTACGTTGTGATGTTTGGTATACCCAAAGCACTCCTACGGTATCCGGGAGTTACACGATCTCATGGTCTAAGGAAAAGATACTTGACATTGCAAAACTCTAGCAAACGAACTACACGATCTTTATGCTATGTTTAGGATTGGGTCTTGTCCATCACATCATTCTCCTAATGATGTGATCTCGTTATCAATGACATCCTATGTCCATAGCCAGGAAACCATGACTATCTGTTGATTAACGAGCTAGTTAACTAGAGGCTTACTAGGGACATGTCGGTGTCTGTTATTCACACATGTATTACGATTTCCGGATAACACAATTATAGCATGAATAAAGACAATTATCATGAACAAGGAAATATAATAATAATGCTTTTATTATTGCCTCTAGGGCATATTTCCAACAGTCTCCCACTTGCACTAGAGTCAATAATCTAGTTACATTGTGATGAATCGAACACCCATGGAATTCTGGTGTTGATCATGTTTTGCCCTAGGGAGAGGTTTAGTCAATGGATCTGCTACATTCAGGTCCGTATGCACTTTACAAATATCTATGTCTCCATCTTGAACATTTTCACGAATGGAGTTGAAGCGACGCTTGATGTGCCTTGTCTTCTTGTGAAACCTGGGCTCCTTGGCAAGTGCAATAGCTCCAGTGTTGTCACAGAAGAGCTTGATCGGCCCCGACGCATTGGGTATGACTCCGAGGTCGGTGATGAACTCCTTCATCCAAATTGCTTCATGTGCTGCCTCCGAGGCTGCCATGTACTCCGCTTCACATGCTTAATGGCTTAGAATCGGGACTTCAAAGACGTTTTGAACATCATGGACCATATGAGATGTTCCAGGAGTTGAAGTTAATATTTCAAGCAAATACCCGAGTTGAGAGATATGAAGTCTCCAACAAAGTTCTATAGCTAAAAGATGGAGGAGAATCGCTCAACTAGTGAGCATGTGCTCAGATTGTCTGGGTACTACAATCGCTTGAATCAAGTGGGAGTTAATCTTCCAGATAAGATAGTGATTGACAGAATTCTCTAGTCACCATCACCAAGTTAGTAGAACTTCATGATGAACTATAGTATGCAAGGGATGACGAAAAAGACTCCCGAGCTTTTCATGATGATGAAATCAATGAAGGTACAAATCAAGAAAGAGCATCAAGTGTTGATGGTTGACAAGATCACTAGTTTCAAGAAAAGGGCAAAGGGAAGAAGGGGAACTTCAAAAAGAACAGCAAGCAAGTTTCTGCTCAAGTGAAGAAGCCCAAGTCTGATCCTAAGCCTGAGACTAAGTGCTTCTATTGCAAAGGGACTGGTCACTGGAAGCGGAACTACCCCAAGCGATTGGCAGATAAGAAGGATGGCAAAGTGAACATAAGTATATTTGATATACATGTTATCAATGTGTACTTTACTAGTGTTTATAGCAACCCCTCAGTATTTCATACTAGTTCAGTTGCTAAGATTAGTAACTCGAAACGGGAGTTGCAGAATGAACAGAGACTAGTTAAGGGTGAAGTGACGATGTGTGTTGGAAGTGGTTCCAAGATTGATATGATCATCATCGCACACTCCCTATACTTTCGGGATTAGTGTTGAACCTGAATAAGTGTTATTTGGTGTTTGCGTTGAGCATGAATATGATTTGATCATGTTTATTGTAATACAGTTATTCATTTAAGAGAATAAATTGTTGTTCTGTTTATATGAATAAAACCTTATATGGTTACACACCCAATGAAAATAGTTCGTTGGATCTCGATCGTAGTGATACACATAATCATAATATTGAAACCAAAAGATGCAAAGTTAATAATGATAGTGCAATTTATTTGTAGCACTGCCGTTTAGGTCATATTGGTGTAAAGCGCATGAAGAAACTCCATGCTGATGGGCTTTTGGAATCACTTGATTATGAATCAGTTGATGCTTGCGAACCATGCCTCATGGGCAAGATGACTAAGACTCTGTTCTTCGGAACAATGGAGCGAGCAACAGATTTGTTGGAAACCATACATACTGATGTATGTGGTCCGATGAATATTGAGGCTCGCGACAAGTATCATTATTTTCTGATCTTCATAGATGATTTGAGCAGATATGAGTATATCTACTTGATGAAACATAAGTCTGAAACATTTGAAAAGTTCAAAGAATTTCAGAGTGAAGTGAAAAATCATCGTAACAAGAAAATAAAGTTTCTACGATCTGATCGTAGAGAAGAGTATTTGAGTTACGAGTTTGGCCTTCAGTTAAAAACAATGTGAAATAGTTTCACTACTCACGCCACATGGAACACCATAGTGTAATGGTGTGTCCTAACGTCATAACCGTGCTTTATTAGATATGGTGCAATCTATGATGTCTCTTACCGATCTACCACTATCATTTTGGGGTTATGCATTAGAGACAGTTGCATTCACGTTAAAAAAGGGGCACCATCTATATCCGTCGAGACGACGCCTTATGAACTATGGTTTGGCAAGAAACCAAAGTTGTTGTTTCTTGAAGTTTGGGGTTGCGATGCTTATGAGAAAAAGTTTTATCCTGATAAGCTCAAACCCAAATCAGAGAAATATGTCTTCATAGGATACCCAAAGGAGACTGTTGGGTACACCTTCTATCACAGATCCTAAGGTAAGACATTCGTTGCTTATAATGGATCCTTTCTAGAGAAGGAGTTTCTCTTGAAAGGAGTAAGTGGGAGGAAAGTAGAAAACTTGATAAGGTAATTGTACCTTCTACCTTATTGGAAAGTAGTTCATCACAAAAATCTGTTCTTGTGACTACTATACCAATTAGTGAGGAAGCTAATGATGATGATCATGTAACTTCAGATCAAGTTACTACCGAATCTCGTAGGTAAACCAGAGTGAGATCCGCACCAGAGTGGTACGATAATCCTGTTCTGGAGGTCATGTTACTTGACCATGACGAAACTACAAACTATGAGGAAGCGATGATGAGCCCAGATTCCGCGATATGGTTTGAGGCCATGAAATCTGAGATATGATCCATGTATGAGAACAAAGTTTGGACTTTGGTTGACTTGCCCGATGATCGGCAAGCAATTGAGAATAAATGGATCTTCAAGAGGAAGACGGACGCTGATAGTAGTGTTATTATCTACAAAGCTAGAATTGTCGCAAAAGGTTTTCGACAAGTTCAAGGTGTTGAATACGATGAGAGCTTCTCACTCGTATCTATGCTTGAGTCTGTCCGAATCATGTTAGTAATTGCCGCATTTTATGAAATATGGCAAATGGATAAACAAAACTGCATTCCTTAATGGATTTATTAAAGAAGAGTTGTATATGATGCAACAGAAGGTTTTGTCAATCCGAAAGGTGCTAACAAAATGTGCAAGCTCCAGCGATCCATTTGTGGACTGGTGCAAGCATCTCGGAGTTGGAATATACGCTTTGATGAGTTGATCAAAGCATATAGATTTATACAGACTTGCGGTGAAGCCTGTATTTACAAGAAAGTGAGTGGGAGCACTACAACATTTCTGATAAGTATATGTGAATGACATATTGTTGATCGGAAATAATATAGAATTATTCTGTAAAGCATAAAGGAGTGTTTGAAAGGAGTTTTTCAAAGAAAGACTTCGGTGAAGCTGCTTACATATTGAGCTTTAAGATCTATAGAGATAGATCAAGACGCTTGATAAGTTTTTTTCAATGAGTACATACCTTGACAAGATTTTGAAGTAGTTCAAAAATGGAGCAGTCAAAGAAAGAGTTCTTGCCTGTAGTACAAGGTGTGAAGTTGAGTAAGACTCAAAGCCCGACCACGGCAGAAGATAGAAAGAGAATGAAATTCATTCCCTATGCCTCAGCCATAGGTTCTATAAAGTATGCCATGCTGCGTACCAGATCTATTGTATACCCTACATTGATTTGGCAAGGGAGTACAATAGTGATCTAGGAGTAGATCACTGGACAGCGGTCAGAATTATCCTTAGTGAAATAAGGATATGTTTCTCGATTATGGACGTGACAAAAAAGGTTCGTCGTAAAGGGTTACGTCGATGCAAGTTTTTGACACTGATCCAGATGAATCTAAAGTCTCAATCTGGATACATATTGAAAGTGGCAGCAATTAGCTAGAGTAGCTCCGTGTAGAGCATTGTAGACATAGAACTTGCAAAATACCTACGGATCTGAATGTGACAGACCCGTTGACTAAAATTATCTCACAAGCAAAACATGATCACACCTTAGTACTCTTTGGGTGTTAATCACATAGATATGTGAACTAGATTACTGACTCTAGTAAACCCTTTGAGTGTTGGTCACATGACGATGTGAACTATGAGTGTTAATCACATGGTGATGTGAACTATTGCTGTTAAATCACATGGCGATGTGAACTAGATTATTGACTCTAGTGCAAGTGGGATACTGAAGGAAATATGCCCTAGAGGCAATAATAAAGTTATTATTTATTTCCTTATATCATGATAAATGTTTATTATTCATGCTAGAATTGTATTAACCGGAAACATAATACATGTGTGAATACATAGACAAACAGAGTGTCACTAGTATGCCTCTACTTGACTAGCTCGTTAATCAAAGATGGTTATGTTTCCTAACCATGGACAAAAGAGTTGTTATTTGATTAACGAGGTCACATCATTAGTTGAATGATCTGATTGACATGACCCATTCCATTAGCTTAGCACCCGATCGTTTAGTATGTTGTTGTTGCTATTCTTCATGACTTATACATGTTCCTATGACTATGAGATTATGCAACTCCCGTTTACCGGAGGAACACTTTGGTTGCTACCAAACGTCACAACGTAACTGGGTGATTATAAAGGAGTACTACAGGTGTTTCCAATGGTAGATGTTGGGTTGGCGTATTTTGAGAATAGGATTTGTCACTCCGATTGTCGGAGAGGTACCTCTGGGCCCTCTCGGTAATACACATCACATAAAGCCTTGCAAGCATTATAACTAAGATGTTAGTTGTGAGATGATGTATTACGGAACGAGTAAAGAGACTTGCCAGTAACGAGATTGAACTAGGTATTGGATACCGACGATCGAATCTCGGGCAAGTAACATACCAATGACAAAAGGAACAACGTATGTTGTTATGCGGTCTGACCGATAAAGATCTTCGTAGAATATGTAGGAGCCAATATGGGCATCCAGGTCCCGCTATTGGTTATTGACCGGAGACGTGTCTCGGTCATGTCTACATTGTTCTCGAACCGTAGGGTCCGCACGCTTAACGTTACGATGACAGTTATTATGAGTTTATGCATTTTGATGTACCGAAGGTTGTTCGGAGTCCCGGATGTGATCACGGACATGACGAGTAGTCTCAAAATGGTCGAGACGTAAAGATTGATATATTGGAAGCCTATGATTGGACATCGGAAGTGTTTCGGGTGAAATCGGGATTTTACCGGAATACCGGGAGGGTTACCGGAACCCCCCGGGAGCTAGATGGGCCATAATGGGCCTTAGTGGAAAAGAGAAGGGGCTGCCCTAGATGGGCTGCGTGCCTCCCCCTTCCCCTAGTCCTATTAGGACTAGGAAAGGGTGGCCGGCCACCTCCTCCTCTTTTCCCCTCCGAGGAATCCTAGTTGGACTAGGATTGGAGGGGGAATCCTACTCCCAGTGGGAGTAGGACTCTCCTGCGCCTCCCTAGCCTGGCCGGCCAGCCCTCCCCCTCTCAACCTTTATATACGGGGGCAGGGGGCACCTCTAGACACACAAGTTGATCCTTGAGATCGTTCCTTAGCCGTGTGCGGTGCCCCCTGCCACCAAATTCCACCTCGATCATACCGTTGTAGTGCTTAGGCGAAGCCCTGCGTCGGTAGTACATCAAGATCGTCACCATGCCGTCGTGCTGACGGAACTCCTCCCCGAAGCTTTGCTGGATCGGAGCCCGGGGATCGTCATTGAGCTGAACGTGTGCTAAGAACTCGGAGGTGCCGGAGTAACGGTGCTTGGATCGGTCGGATCGGGAAGAAGACGTACGACTACTTCCTCTACGTTGTGTCAATGCTTCCGTTGCGATCTACAAGGGTACGTAGATCAGACTCTCCCCCTCGTTGCTATGCATCACCATGATCTTGCGTGTGCGTAGGATTTTTTTTGAAATTACTACGTTACCCAACATATACACCATCGGCGACCAGAAAGTGGACGTGGGAAAGGCGACGATACTGAAGCTGAAGGATCAACTGTTCCACACCCGGCCGATGCCCCTGGCATCTTCAAGGTTTTCGTGGCCAGTGTCAAACCGGGCCACGAGAATTTGGCTCCTCTAGGAGCACTTGGGGGAGATGACGACGAGACCCCGCGGTGGCTTGGCGATTGCAAGAGTTGGGTCCTATTGTGGCCGAGGAGTCTGCATTGTCCAGAGGCGGCCAGGAGCACACCCACGATGAAGCAGCCTCAGCAAGGTATGAACACCAACGCCCTAGCTACCCAATTAGCATTGCCTGTCATGCCAGGTGATACCGGACGGCGTGAGGAAGAGGCTCCATTAGTGGCTGATGATGTCGCTGCCTTTGAAGAAACAATGCATGATGCCATGGACGACGAGGATGATGACCCTCTACGGTATCTCAATATCGGCGCCTATGACGATGGAGGATTGATGGCTCAGCTGTATGACTCAGGGTTTGAGCCTGATGAGTTGATGCCTGAATTGCCGGCGGATGAATGTATGATAGGCTCACTTCCGGTAGCAAAGAAGCATGGGAAGAGACCAAAGAAAGGCAGAAATGGTGGCAAAGCTGCTTCTATGAGCCAGCCGCCTCCGCAGCCTTGGGTTCAAGACCATATACCTATCAAAGATGCGGCGAAATACCATATCCCCGGTAATCCGATCCTACCTAAGGGAGCGGTAGAGGTCATAGACGACGAGCTATGGAGACTTCATGACGATGTGTCGTGGAGAGAGAAAAGCCTTATCGCCTCGAAAAATTTAGGATACCCGCTCTACGTTGTTAACGTGCCGCAACAAAGGTTGTACGTCCAGGCATTCCCCGCGGAAAGGTTCTTCCTTCGATTCGAGTACATCTTCGACATGTTTCACTTGACAAAGCTGGATTTTACGTTCGTCCGCCTTTTTGCCTTATACATGAACTACATCATTAGGATTGAGCAAATACCTTATATCTGTGTCGCTGACCGTACTTTATGCACGAGGGTTTCTTGGTAGTCTTCCCAAAGCACCGTGAATACGCGAGTAACTGCATCGCCGATTTCATGGTCGGCAATAAGGACAAGGAGACGATTCTCCTGCCTTATCATCCCATGTAAGTCATCTGCGGATATCCTTCTTTCGATTTCAATCATTCATTTGCACGCGTGGAGGCTAATTTGAGGTGTACTTATTTTGCACAGTGACAAGTGCGCCGTTCTCATCATCCTTTACCCTCGATTCTCCCACGCTCTTCACTTGGACTCATCGAAGAACATGAAGAAAAAAGATTAGACCCACATCAAGTCTGTTCTCGACAGTGCTATCTTAAGCCACGGCCTACGGGATGGAGAGATCATACTCAAGAAGACAAGGAACTGCGCGCCGTCCTTCGGCCATAAGACTGACTTCTGCCGCATCCAGCAACCGAGCGGTTCTCTCAGTGATGGATTCTGTGTCCTCCACCACATGCTGAAGTACAGACGTGATCACCAGAACCTTCGCATGTCACCTAGATCAGGCGATGCCAATATTCTGCAATGGGCAAAGAAACTAGGAGATGTCCCAGATCATCAACTCCAAGCTGAGTTCTATCACATCCAGCGTGAACTTGCCCAAATCATCATGAAGGAGGTCCTCGAAAAAACAGGGTTGTTCTACAAAGAAGGACAAATGTCGCGGGAAGACGTTCGAACACGCGTAGCCGCTCAGCGTCTTGACCTGAAGCCTTTCACTTCGCTCGAGGACTACCTCCCTGATTTGGATGGATGGCACGACATAGTGGAGTGATTGACGATATATGACAATTTTTCCGTTTAGTCCATACTTTCTCTATGACGAAACTTTGAGTTATGCACGACGAAACTTTGTGATGTAATTAAACCATCCTCCTCAACTAGCGAAGATCACTCTAGTTAGGGCTTTTGGGTACGATGAACTTTGTTATTTATGCTTATGATATGTTGCTTCCATTTTTGCTAACTTTGTTTCTTTCTGTTGCTCAACTATATATGTTGCATATTATCGACTCATGTGATGATACAGGTACATAGATCATCGAGGGCGAAGAAGTGATACGCCGTGTACGTATGGAAGGCTTCAGGAGTGTACGACGAGTGGCCTGAGTTTTAGGCCTACCTGCACCGGTTTTCGGGCGGGAGCCACAGAGGGTTCGAAAGTAGAGCCGAAGCGGAAGATAGTTACTTGAGGTTGACGTTAGCGCGAGAGAGGGATCAGAACCGGCGCCTCAAAAACTACTACATTATCGCGCTCTTGCTCACAATGATCGCTCTTCTCTTCTATATCTTTATTTAGATATAGATGATGAAACATGTGTATGTGATGACCATGTAGTTGCTTGTATTCGAGACATGTCACTTAACTTGTATCACAATATCATGATTATGATGAGACGACATGATTTGTATTGGATGATATGATAAGACTATTATGTGTATGATTTGATGAGCATATTGCATGTTTATGATATGATTAGAATACTATATAAAACCTGTAAAAAACACCGCAAATACATAACAGAAAAAATATATGAAAAAATATAGCAGTAACGTTCTTTAGCGAGAAGCAGTAGTGTTGTATACAAGCGCTACAGCTATTTAGCAGCAGCGCTGGATGCACAAACGCTACTGCTAACAAGTTTAGCAATAACGCTCTTCTGTACAACGCTACGTATGTATAGTAGTAGCGCGTGTCAAAACGCGCTAGCAGTAGCGCCTTACTAGTAGCGCTGCTCCCTAAGCATTTTACCCACGTTACTGCTAGCCTTTTTCTTAATAGTGGTGGCCTTCTCTCCTGGGCGTGAGCGTGAGATTTCTGTAAATGTTTGATGGATGTACTGGCCTGATGCTGATGGACAGATGTGTTTGCGTGGGTCTTGGTGCATGGGGTGCTGCGTGATGGATGGATGTGTGCGTCGGTCCCTCTCTGGCCGTGCGTGAGTCCTTTGTTCCGCGGCTGGAGACGTGCCAAACGTTCCCATTTTTTTAGACTAGATATGGATGGAATCACCCCTTCATATCTTATCAGCTGAGCTCTGCCAATGTTTATCTTTTTCTTGACGTGTACGCCTGCACAAACAAAAAGGAAAACATCTCGTACGTCTTCACACTTATTTTTTTTTGCGGGAATCTTCACACTTATCTTTTTTTTTAGCATCAGTACAGACACAAGCGCTCATATATACGCGCATACACTCACCCCTATGAGCACCTTCAAGAGACTGAGCCGGCATATCATCTTGAGATTTACGAAGTCACCGTAGGCGCCTCGTCGTCGACGGGAACGTCTCCTCCCACTGAAAGTGTATCGCCGGAAATCCTGAAATAAATCCAGGAATAATGCGAGCACCAAGATTTAAACCCTGGTGAGTTGAGAATACCACTGTCCACCTAACCAACTCAACCATAGGTTGATTCGCATCTTCACACTTATCTCCCAAGATTGCTGGCTACTATAGATCGGTAGCGGGTATTCAAGTACGTATACATGCGCTTTTTTTTACGTGAACATATACACGCACTTGCCGGCCGGTATATGGCCATATGGGTACTCAAAGAGATACGTAACAGAAACTCCAAGCTTCCTGACAAGCAGCCTTCTTGCTGATTGTTCTTCGAATGCTTTTGCTTAATACACTTCTCCATATTCCCCTGTAAAAAAAAGAGAAACGTAACTGTATGTTGTCTTTTGTGCATGTCATAGACGTGGACTTGGCCTTCCAAATTGTAACCTGTGAATTCGTCTCCTTCGATAAAAAAAAAAAGGATCGCATCTCATCTGTTGCCGCTGCTAGCGTGACTCAAGCTGTCTCCTTCTTCTGTAATACTACTAAAAGAGATAAAAAGAGAGCGCCGGCAACCTCTCCCCATTACAGACGCAGACCACTACCCAGGGCCAAACAGCCCGGTCTAAAACGTTGCACGCCGCACGAAGCGAAACAACTCGAGGTCTCCTGTTTCCTCCGTCGCCTACAAAACCATGGCGTCTCCGTGCGCCGCCGCCGATGCTGTCGCTGCCCTGGCCGGCCGGCCACCGCGGCTGCGCACTCCAGGAGCGCATCGCGGGCGCAGCCGAGAGAATCAAGGACGACGCCATTGTCATCAGCGGAGGACAAGAGGCGGTCCTTGAGCGAGAGTAGGCGGGCGTCGAGATCCGCGATCAGGTGGCGAGGCGCTAGCTGCTGGCGCTGCTAAGAGGCCGTGGTGAATCCTCTCCAGCGCCTTGCCTCCCATCCAAATCCAAAATAAATAAAAGTGAGGAGCAGAACGAATCTAGCTACTCCGAGAGAATTGAATAAGGAGGCTACATGTCGGAGAAGATGTTGAGCAAGTCTTGTTGTTGAAGATGAAAGTGATTGCCAACGAGATGCAAGGTAGGAAGCAAAAATCCGTACGGCTATGCGGCCATGGAGCAGTACAGGAGTGCCATCTCGTTGAAGCTCAACGGCTGAACATGAGGAAGATGGTGCTTTTATCCTTTAGCGTGTACAACATTAAGTCGGGGCAGCAGCGAGCCAGCCAGGTTCTCTTCCTCTCCAATGCGTTGCCTATACCGTTCTCAGGTAAGCAAGGATTTTGCTGCTTCCCAAATAATATTTTGATGTATTTTACTTCTATTGCATCTACAGGCATATACTGCCTTGATTATGGTGACCCCCACCAGCCCACCACTTGGCTGGTTGTATTTATATTGTCACATTGGTAGACTGTTACATGTTACATGGAAATCTGAAGTCATTTGTACATATTTGCACACATGAATGGCCAATACTGCCTTATTTTCCATTCTCTTGCTGATGTTTACATATTACTTTGCCCTTTTAAAGATACAAATGTTTTTCTACAACAAAAGACTGCATCCGAGGACAAGCAGCAATGCCATATTTTCATTGTATTGAAAAAAATCAATTTCTTGACTATTTTGTTACTAATATACATTTGTTGACCAATACAGCTGCTATAGAGAAATAAGGTTTGTTGAGTATTGTTACTTGCCTTCCTGTGTTATTGTTGAGAAATATTTCTGCTGCTGGATAACACCCGAGGTTACGGCGTGCTCTATGTATGTGTTTGTGCATGCTCAGACTGCGGCCGTGTGTCTGTGTGGTGCGTGCTTGCTGATGGAAAGTGCGGCTTTCGGGCCAGCCCTTCATGACACTGATTGGTTGCTACTGCTGATTTTGCTGCTGCTTAATACTAACCTATACATTAGATAGAAGATGATATGTATGTTTAACTTTTGTTGCAAATTGAACTGGCTATTTGTTATATTTTCCCTAATATTTCTCAAGATCAGATTCTTTTTGGAGCCCTCTATTGCAAAATTACTTAATATACAATGTGTTCAATAAAAATCATGAAACCCTTAACTCCTTATTGATTTCATTGTTCCTTTTCATTACAACTATTCGTCCTATGTGTGCCGCATCCAGTTGCATAGAAGATATATTATTATTTTTAACAAAAAGGAAAGTAGTACTTCAACGTCGTCCGCGTATGCTCCACCTGAGGTACGCCGTTGTACAACTTGAGTACCATATTTTATATGATCAGACCATGAATAGCCTTGAAGTAGCACGCCCCGTTTGCTGTTGTAACTATTACACTGTCGTACAATATGAGTATGAGATTCTATATGATCAGACAATGTATAGCCTTGAAGTATCAAGCTCCCTTGCTGGTGTAACTCTTTCATGATTTCTGATAGGTAATAACTATATGTTTTCTATTTATGCCACGTGATGTAAATAGGTTCAATTTAAGTGATATTGTGCATATTGTTCATTGAAACATATGCTGTTCTTGCACATTGATCGAAGACAAGCATACTGGTGTTGTTGGAGACTCATAGTTGTTATATAATTTCATTTGTTTTCCTTAATCATGCATAAATATTTCTTTTTACTGCTTTCAACCATGCCTAATATCATTACAGTTCATTACCCCTAGCATGGCCCGTAACAAGAGATTTGCAATCAATTATCAATTGTCATGCAGATATTGGATTCAACACTATGGCTACCTCAACTGCACATGAGGAAAAGGATACATGGAAGTGCTCAAAATGAGTTATTTTGCACATTTTGTTTTTGGCAATCCTCTATGCATATATCTTAGTTTCTGTCATTATTGGGCAGGCTCTTCATTTCCCTTCCAGATGTGCCACTTCATTTGTTCGAAAATGTTTTTTTTAATTTGAGATTAGCCCATCAACATGGAATAAAATGTGTACTTTTGAGCACTTTCAAAATTTTGCTACTTACAAAGTTGTTTTAGAATTTGTAGGCACATCTTTATTTTATACACATTGCAACGCACGAGTATATTTGCTAGTATATAGCTAAGGGCTCTTACACTGGCATCATACCGAACTTACTCTGGCGCCATGCACGATCCAATTTGTTGATGTACTTTCATCCGCCCAAAGACTTTCCGTCCAGCCAGGTATGCCGGTGCTGCTAGCTAGCTAGCCTTTCTTCATGTAGTTGGGGACTGGCAGCATCTATGTGCACGCGATCTCCCTTGACTTCTCTTTATTTGTTGTCTACGCAGACCGTGCTAGGATGGGTCGTGGAAGGTCGAGCAGGTTTAATCGTGGTAAGGATGACGCTAAGACCTCGAAGCATCATGTCGTCGGCGAACCCAAAGGCTCATCAAGCAGCAGACACCACAAATATCGGTCAGCTCCTCAGCCGCCTACCCGGTTTGGCTGCAAGACCAACGAGGTGGCGTACGCTCGTTCATCACTGCCCTTGCCGGTGCCGGGTAGCAGGGTGCTGCGGAGTGCACGCCCCGACCCAATCACAGTTCCAAAGAGGGAACTGTCATTGCTATTGACTCTGATGCTCCGCTTGATATCCGTGAGGTACATAGAAAATTATCTATATACCTTTTTTTGCACGACTATCTTCGTCTTAGCTATACACGGGACAAGATTGATGATGTCCTGCCACACGTGACCGTAAGTAATGGCGTGCAGCGGCTCTTGGGCGAGGTGGTAGAGATGATGGATCGACCTGCTTTAGTGGCGAAGTCCACTTCTCCGGCGAGGGATGCACCCGTGCTGCCGCTTGCACCGCCGTCGGCGTGTGATCAGGTGATGAAGTCCGCGCCTCTGACGACAGGCGGCCCGGCGGTGAAGCACTCGCCGTCTCTGACTTCATCGACTTGTGCTAATGAAGTGGACAAAAAGCGGCAATCTAATGAAGTGGATGCTGGGGCAGTCTCAAAGAGGCCAAGTTCACCTCCTAGTGGTATGTGTAGCTTTCACCCTTTTTGTATTATTTTTTTTCATGTGTCGCGGGTAACGACGACCAACTTAGATGACTTTTGCTCTCCCGAAGAAAAAGCACCAGAAGATCCTTGCCAAGGAGAGTGTCGTGTTTGAGACTCTTAAGGCTCCTCCGGCTGAGCGGACTTCTGCACACAGGCTTGTCCTCCCACTTGCCAGCAAAAAGTATAGAACTTGCAGATATCCAAGAGGCACTGAGGGAGCGACCCCTTAACAATGAACAAGTGATAAAAATGATCACATCTGTGGTATGCCCTTGGAAAAGCTGCTATAGGAGCGGTACCCCACCGAATCTCGAGGTCCCGATTGGCAACCTCCAAGCTATGGTGGCTCGGCTTCGAGGGCATGGCGACTCCCATCTTGAGGATACTCCTGCACCCGAGCGGGTGCTCTCTCAAATCGGTATGCTTGGTGCAACTCATGCGGAGATTGCTTCAGGGCACCGCCGCCTTGAAGAGGACGGGCTACGCCTAGAAGAATGACTCACTGACTGACATCCGTCATCAACCGGCAGGACAAACAGGCCGAAGAACATCGAAGGATGGCCGAGGGACATTGTAGGCTCGCCGAGCACAACAGGAGCCTTGCCGAGAAGCATGCGAAGCTAGCAACGCAAGCTAAGAAGCGCGTGGAAGTCCTGGCTAATATGACAACTTCTTACACCCGGCACCTTGAAGTTCATGAACATGTAGTTCGGGTCTCTTCACAGGAGGCTGACTTGTACGTAAGACGTCGTGAAGAGGCGAATGCATTCTTGACTGCTAGTGGTACTCCGTCGGAGATCGCGACCATCCTGTCCTACCGGTCTCTTGAGTGTGGGTCAAGTCTAACGCCATCATCTTGTGCTCCTCTAATGGCCGCACATTAGTTTCAGATGAGTTTCTGCTTAGTGAAATGAAAACAGAACAGGAGATGATGGCACTGGACCGGTTCCCTCACTCAAGAGGTCGGTAGACAGAATGGTCACAATTTCCGAAGGAGTGCCGCCAGCCGCCAAGAATGCATCCGACTCCTCAGGACGTTTGCATACAAGTCAGTCTATTCAGAAGAGATCTGGATTGCATGTTCATGAGTTTCAAGGTGTTGGGTGCAAGAAGTCGTCATGTCAGCCAGGACTTCCACGCGCTTCTCAGCTTGCACCACCAGCTTCGTATGTTTCTCGGCAAGGGCCTTGTTCTCCTCAGCGGGCCTATGATGTCCTCAGCCATCCTTCAATGAACTTCGGCCTGTTTCCTCCCGTCCTCCTCAAGCCGGTGATGTCCAGAAGCAATCTCCACCAGAGTCACATCAATATAACAGATCAGAGAGAGCACCCCGCTCGGGTGCAGGACCATCTTCAAGAGGGGTGCCACCATGCCCTCGAAACCGAGCCACCACAGCTTGCAGGTGGCCAATCAGTACCTCGAGATCAGCCAGGGCCCTGCTTCCATAGCGGCTTTTCGAGGGGCTTATCGCAGATATGATCATTTCTATTACTTGTTCCTTGTTAAGGGGCCACTGCCTCAGCACCTCTTGGATATCTGCAAGTTCATAGGAGATGTACTTTTCGCTAGCGGGCCGGGGACGAGGCTGGGTGCAGAAGTCTGCTCAGCCGGAGTAGCCTAAGACTCTCAAACACGATGCTTTACTGGGCAAGGATCTTCAGGTGTTTTTTCACCAATGCCTGGAATTCTTTTGCTTGTTGAGAGAAGAAGTCTTCTAAGTTGGTTGCATTAGTCGTGACACCTCAATAAAAAATATGAAAAAGGGCAAAAAAAGGGTTCTATTATACACGTACCACTAGGAGGTGACCTGTGCTTCTTTGAGACCGTCCCAGTATCTATTTCATCAGATGGCTGCTTTTTGTC
Organism: Triticum monococcum; assembly: GCA_034509565.1. Taxonomy (NCBI): domain Eukaryota; kingdom Viridiplantae; phylum Streptophyta; class Magnoliopsida; order Poales; family Poaceae; genus Triticum; species Triticum monococcum. The sequence continues at coordinate 799,972,786 of CM067843.1, read as the reverse complement.
CACTTCATTAGCGATAGTCGATGATGTTGGAGATGAGGGCTTCGCCGCTGGACCGCATGTGGTTGGAGCTGCCGAATTTGTCACATGATCACGCACCGACAGCGAAGGAAGCGACACTGCTGGAGCATCCCTTGCCAGAGACATGGACTTCGCCACTAAAACAGACCGATTCATCGTCTTGACCGCCTCACCCAAGAGCTTCTGTGCGCCATCACTCACGGTCATGTGGCTTGTCATGTGTACCGGAAGATGAAGATACTCGTACAAAAAAAAAGGTATATATATACAAAACAAAATTATGCACGTCAGGGACATCTAGCGGAGCATCGGAGTCAATAGCAATCACAGTTCCCTCTCTGGAACTGTGATTGCATCGGCTGCGTGCACTTTGTGCGGCTGTGCTGCCCGGCGCCGGGAAGGGCGTTGATGAACGGATGTACTCCACCTTGTTGGACTTGCTGCTGTGCTTGGATGTCTTGGGGTCACTCTTTCCTTGGTCGAGCTTGCTTGACCTCTCCCATCCCATCCTAGCACGATCTGCATGCAACAAATAAAGGAGAATTCATTTTTTTTAGAACAAAGACGCTAGGAGCGTCCGGCTTTAATAACTTAATAAAGCAGGCAGAGTGTCAAGCGGTCGGACGTTACACAAATACACCAAAAGCCACGGCTGAGCTTGAAACTGAAGTCTGGGTAAGGGTTCAAACGCCTAGCTGTGAGCTGGTTACAAGGCCGAGGCCCATGAGCAGCAGCACGCAGGCTCGCAAAAAAAATAGATACCCCGCCATTAGGTAGGCATCGCCGGCTCCCTAGCCGCCACAAACACCGGGTGCACACGGACTTGCGCTAGCTTCATGAGTTCAGTGTCCTTCTGCTTCGCTAACGGACTTCATTGCTGCAAGAGGATAGAGCATTTGCATATTATGTTAGCCGGGTGTGATGGGAACGATCCTTCAATGGTAAACTTGTTGCGTGTAAGCCATTAAGACCAAAGCATCACCCCTATACTAGTCCAGAGCACCCGTTTGGTCTGACTCTGAACCGAATCAAGGAGGTCCACGAGCTCGGATGAGGATCGCGGGTCCCAGGCTACCCTAGCAGCCTCGCGAACTGCACTCCAGGCAAACCGCGCGAGAGGACAAAGGAAGAAAGTGTGGTTTGTGTTCTCGGGGTTCCCACATGGTGCACACATGCCCGTAGCCGGGCCATTCCGTTTTGCTATGTTGATGGATGTGGGTAAACGATCCCGAAACAGTTGCCAAAGAGAGCGAAACGCGTGCTTGCCACAGTCCTTTCACCTCTCTCTGTACCGTCCCTTGGTAAAGTTTATGGTATAAGGACTTGATGGTAAACAAGGAGAATTCATTGGAATATCTGTGCATGAAGATGCGCCTAGTCCCTAACTTTAGGAAGAAAAGAAAGAAAAGAAAAAGGCTAGCTAGCAGCAGCGGCGTACGTGGCTGGACGGAAAAGCTTCAGCCGGATGGAACTATGCCTGGTATTTGGCCGGCGCCAGAGTAAAGTTGGTACGAGCCAATTGAACGGGGCACTAAGCTATATTTATACCTTTTTTTGCAAGAAAGCTTCCAATCCATGTTTTATTTTTTAGAACAGTGAAGCAGTGATTCCAGTGGTGAAAAATGGTATTCCCCGGAACACGATAAGCATGATTTTATACCATTCCATTTTTCTGCAACTGATCATGGCAATATGACGACCCTTGGAGCACTTTAGTAGTTGGGGAATCCGGCACTATATATAGGCAAGCGGAAGTTTTTTCACCACCACAAAATGCGATGTATTCAAGTCCTTTGTTTGTTGGCTGGGTGAAATAGTCCATACTCCACACTCTTTTGTTTTCAAGATATTAGAGTAAACCAATACAAACAACACATTTTGCTTCACCGAATTTGTGAACCGACGGGGATTGCTCAGGTCTTGTAGTATAAAGAATGCCAAAGCCTGCCCTTGAGTGCTCTCGGCTTCCTGTGCACATGGCACATATGGGTGGTTGTCTGTTTCCAGCAAAACCAAATCCCAAGCACAGGAGCTTGCACGCTCTCGGTGTCTGCCCTGTGTGGAAACAAAAAGTAATTCAAATTACAATTTAGACAAATCCAGTGCAAAGAGAGTTGGGAAATAGACTGGTTTATTTTGGTCACGTTTAGAAATAATATTGTGATGCACCGCTTTTTATTAGGGGGGGATCCCTTCAGTTCCATCGGGCTATGATCGGGGACAGGTAGTCTGTGTGGCTACATCTGATACGTATATAGGTTTATGTCGATCAAACTATCGCAGGAGCCTAGCGTATATCACTGGAAGTTCCAGACTTACAGATGTTTTTACCGTCAAATGTGGGAAATGTTGACGATCAGTAGCATCATACTAACCAAAAATAATAATGACGAATAATGTTTATACAAATTATGAGGAAAGTTATGTCAGTTCCATGGCTTAGAAGAGGCCGTAGATCATTATGTTTGTACAGACTATAAGGATATCGAGGCACTAGATCAGTCTGTTTGTACAGATGCATTTTATGTTTGTACAGATTATGCCTGTCCATATTATGAACAAATTTGTAGAACAGTCAACAGTCCAGTTGATATAAATGAACATATGCATTGCTGTATTTCGATTGTTCGATTTTGATGACGTTGCTACAAGAATGAGTCAAGCAGAAGTATTTCCTTTCATCATATTTTCATATGATACTACCTCAGTTGCAATTTAATTGACGTTCTAGCCTGCTAGCTTTTTTTTCAAAATACTTACGTTCTGAGCCACTCGCACAATTTTTCCCTCTTGTTTTTCCTACCGTGTTCCTCCTCTTCTACTCTACCTTCATGTGCTATTACTAGCAGCAAAAAACAAGGATAAGAAGGAGATTCTAGCTATCTGTCCTAAATCTTCTGAAAACATTAATTATATTGGAATGGAGGGAGTAGAAATTACCCAACCTCAGTTTTTATGTTTCACGTCTTTATTTCTCAAAATAATCTCATGATTTTACCTACTTTGCCAAAGTTAAAGAAACAAGTTGTGTGAGCTTTGGAAGCTTCTTTGTGGTTTGCCGGAGCAGGCCGCCATCGATGAATTACTGCAGAATTCAGACCGCTGACGCTTGGACTGGACTCCTCCCCCCACCCCCATATTTTCGGTTCTTGAACTGTTTTGACAGCATGTATTTGTGTACCTTATTTGTAAAGTGGGGCATAAAGCTATTTTCGGTAAGGTAGAATAAACTGCAGACGAACCTATCTATAGTCGGACACATCAGCTTGTTAGTGGCTATACCCTTAAGCATCTACGTGCTGCGATGGTGCCTGTTTTCTTGACTCTCATGCTAGCAAAGGATAACTGAACCAGAAAGGTATGTCAAAAAACCGGTTTACTCTGTAGATCGCATTATCTTTTCTATTTATTTATTTAGTATGATTGAATGTCTTAACTATTTTTACCTGTTAAGTTGAAGTTCTAATCTTATACAAGTACACCCAATGTTGACCATACAAAATAGTATTATGAAATGGTATTTGCAGCTGCGCATGATAATCTAATTAAGGGAAGGCACATGTCATCTATTCTTCAATTATACGCTAGTCTATGGATTACTGAACCAAACTTAAGACAGATGGATAATCTGTTGTCCCTTTTTAAGAAAAAACGGAGGCATTTTGATATATCGGTTGCCAAGGAAAAGAACAGTGTACAACAAAAGATGCAGTTCAAGAACAAACTCATAAAACAGAGGGTTAACCGGGCAATGCCTCGAGGCCACCAAGAATTCAACCGGGTTCGTGGAAGGCCAAAGCAGGGGACTCACAATGTAGCGCGGAAACTCTCTTGCTGTGGAAGCTGCGATAAGATTACACGATTATATCTCCAACCAGGTTTGACGTTCACTAGGTATCAGATCCGTTCAGCTGGCAGTGTTAGATCTTTCTATCCAGTAGGGGTCTTGGCTGGGTTCAGTTCAGCTGGCAGTTCTGCATCCTGTCCAACAACAGTCTTGGCTTGGATCTGCTTAGTTGGGTGGATGATGCCCCCTCTCCCTCTATAGAGAGAATCGGCGATTATAGTGCCTATCTTCTCGTCAATTTCACATGGCCCTAAGCCAATAGCCGTGAGCAGACCACATGCGCTTTTCCATTCCCTCGGGTCTCTTCTATTTGAATGTACAAAACTAAGACCCCGTTCTGGTCCTCTCCGTCTCCGCGCTTCTCCTGCTCCACGCGAGGAGCCAGCCCGAACGTTGCAGCTCCAGGAATCCAGCTTCGCGGAGACGAGCCATCTCCCGTGTAAAATCGCGGAGCACTAGAAATGCAGCTTCCAGAAAAAGTGAAGTAGAAGTTTGACAAAATTACCTTAGGATTGCCACCGCCAAGTGAATAACGGTTCACTCGATTAGAAAGACAAGTCGAATGATGCTTCGCCCCACGTTCTCCCAGCCAAACCACGCCATGGGCTTCTGCCCTTTTCAAAGAAATTGGCCTTAAGCCCACCACATGCAGCCCATCTTCACTTCCACAGATCTGAGAAGCATTTTCCGCAGCCGAACACACCTAGCTCCACGAGAGAAGTTGGCAGTGAGTATGAAAAGCTGGAATCGAGGATTTGGAGAAGCAAGAGAAGTTCCGAACGGGGCCTAAATACACACACCTAAAAAAAGTCAGGAGTCCCAGCATGTCACAGTTGGGTGTTATTGCCCGCTAATCAATGGTCCTGTATGAATGTTCCTGGTCAAATGTTGTACACGAAAGAAAAAGTTTATCAGTGGTCTCATCAGCTCTTTCTTGGCCTAGCCTATGCAACTGGACGTGGATCTACCATGACACGATCTGTCTCAATCATTGCTGTTCTTCAGAGTGCATTAAGCTGCATGCTATGCTATAATTCCCGGTGACTTACCAGTGGACAAGATCACTTATTCGCTTGACTGCCTAAGTGACGGATTGCTTTCTGGCTGTCATGGCCATTTTCGTCAGGAAATAGGGCAGTTGACTGCGTAAACAAGTTCAGTTTTTACACATTACAACGCAGACCATATCCAAACTATATCCAAGTACACAAATATGGACATTACAAACAGGTCTAAATGGAAAATCAAAATGCATAAAGCTCACTTAGTTCAGATTTCTCACCCTTTCAAAAAGAAAAAAGAAAAAGGTTCATGTTGAAAGAGTGCCACCTACTGCTAACACCACGACAACTCTAGTATCAGAGTTCCGGAGAGAAAAACACCAAACCAAATTTACAGAGAAATAGCAGATCTGGACCTTAGATTTTCCCTGTTTTATCATGCAAATATTGCCATGGACTAGGAGCTCTGTATTCTGATTTCAGGTTTCCATGTTCACTTTCCTGAGAGGTGGACGGCTGTAAAAATGGCATTTTTGCGAAACACAATAATCATGATGATCTGCCATGCCATAGTATTGCAAATGATCATGGCAATACGATGAGCTCTTTCGTAGCAGAGGAATCGACACTATATATATGGCAATATGATGAGCTCTTTGCCTAGCGCATTATTTCTAACAATTTTTTCCCACCACCACACAATGCCTACATGCATGGAGGTCCTTTATTGTCTGGGTGAAACCGTCCATACTTGACACTCTTTTGTTTCTGAGATATTGCAGTAAACCAATACAAAGAGCACATTTTGCTTCTCCGAGTTTGTGAACCGATAAAAAAAATGATCGGAACAATGGTTTAAAAATGCCAAAGCCAGCATGCTGTGCGCTTCCTCTGCTCAGTCCGTCACCATGGTACATGCTATTATGGTGGCAAAGAGGACCATTGAACAAGAAAAGTATGCACCATCTTAATGCTGTTCGAAGCAGTGTTCTAGTGAGCTGGCTGGACGGAGGCACACGTTCCGCTCATGGGCGGCGCATGCATGCCCACGCAGGCGGACGATGTGCACCTGCCCTGGCCGTTACATGTAGGCTAATCAGTTCTTGATTCAGGTTTTCACTGAAGACAATGTATAGGCTCATTTCCAGAGTGCTAACCTCAGGTTTGTTTATATTGAGACTGAGAGCAGCAGTTGGTATTTCGGCTTCTGAATCAGGCATCATTTATTTGGTTCTGTTTTAGTAGCACGGGCGAAAAAACACCACATATATGCAAGCGGTAGTTTCGTTAGTCTTTACCACAACACAATGAATATATGTAGGTCCTTTGTTGGGTGGGTGAAACAGTCCATACCCCACACTCTTTTGAATCCGAGATATTACAGTAAACCAATACAAGACCGGATTTGTGAACTGATAGAGAGATGGTGTTAGGTGCAGTAAACCAATGACAGCTCTACTATCTTGTTTTTATAGGGGCAAAAGGTACTTCAGGACCACTGTCCCCTTTCTCAGTGCAAACAACAAAAGGCATATACAACCCGACACATCTTCAGTTTGTACTCATTGCGACACGGGCAATAGCCAAACCTTCCAAGCACAAGAAGATATAAATTGCCAGCTACAAGCATATAGCACGCTGCATCGTCTCACACAAGTTCCAATCCTTTACTCCCCTTACAAAGAAGAGCTCCAGGTTTCACACATTGCAAAACATGTCATAGCTGAGCAGAAAGATGAAAGATAAAAATTTACAGTAATAAGTTCGTGCACTTAGAGCACACATGCAAGCAGTACATGCTTTATTCGTAAACATAATCAGCCCCAGATATAGGTTTCTTGATTAAGCCTCCAATATAATTAGGCCACACAGGTGGTTCCTTGTTTCCAGCAAAACTGAATCTCAATTCCAGGAGCTTGTAGGCCCTTTTTTTTAGAAAAGGAGGATGACCCCCGGCCTCTGCATCTGGGTGATACATACAGCTATTTTATTAATTATTCACAAAGACCTTACAAGGTAATACATCAGGTAGTCTGAAACCACCATCTTGGCAACATTTGTCGCTACTCTTATCCACTCGTTGAAGGGGTGCCGATTGTTCGAGCCGAATAGCAAACAGACATCACACCAAAACCCAATATCTAAAGTCGGAGGCCCCAACCAAGCTACGTTGCTGGGTCTGGGGCACACACCGGTCCGGCGCACACTCAAAGCCCACCGCTACCGTCTACCATATCGATCCATCTTCAGAGCAGGTACTGATGCATCAACCTTGCCAGGCCTACCGTCAACGCCACCATAGCGCCAGACAATGCCACCATCCTGCATGTATCCATCGACAGGCGCCCGTCGTCGAAACTCTGCAACGCCATGCCACCAAGATCTGCTGTCGGCCTTGTGGTAGATGTAACACGGCTCCTCCTCTTGTCCCCTCCAGCCAACATTTGCTCCAAAACGATGCCCCCAAGAGGGAACTTGTAGGCCCTTGTAGTCTACCCTGCATAGAAACACAAAATCATTGGATTACAATTTACACAAATCAAGTGAAAAGGAAATTGAAAAATGCATCTATTTTGGTTACGATTTAGGAATAAATGTCGAATGAAAGAAGAAGCTTTTGCTGATGCGAAGAGAATTATTAGTGATACAAGACAATTGTAAACATAAACTAAGAGGCGGTTTTGATAGGCAAACAAGCATGAACCCATGTTATATGTGGAGTACATGGCAAGCCTCTAAATCAATATCTCTATATTATATAATCAAAGGTGAAGTGGTACCAGTACTTAATTTATAAGCTTTTCTGCACTTATGAGATTGTAAGACATGACAATATATGATAGAAGAGATGTAAAAAGCACTTACAATTATTATTTTTCTCCTTCACCCTCTAAGAGAAAAATGTCGGGACAAGGTAGGGCATAAATCCCGGTAAGTTAATACGGTTCCACCAATCTTCACTGCAGTCTATATTGATCGTCGTCTGCTTGTACGTTTGATTTTGGATATTCTTCATCTCACTGCACTGAGCTACACAAATATAAGACAACTCTTCAAAATCACAAGCTTTCTTGCATGTCATGCATAGCTTTGGCAGCTCTTCCAATTTAAGCCTTTTCAGCCGAGGAAAAAATATTGGCGCGTAAAGCGATTCTCCAGTTTCAATCAACCTTTCCATTTCCTGGCACTGTGCAAGTGTAAGCTGCTCGAGGAGTTTAAGGTGTTGAACCCATCTGACATCTTTTAGTTTATCGCATTTGTAAATACTGACCACTCTAATGTCCATCCCCGCATTCTTCCATGTCACTTTCTCTAGCTTGAACATATTGTTCTGTTCAAATATTTCACTTTCTCTTCCGTCTTCATAGCTAGAGCCACCTTCAGCTACCAATACCTTACTATGAGAGGTTGCTATGATGGACAATTCTCTCAGTTTTGTGAGAACGGACAACAAGTTAACAATTGCAAATTAATAATAACCATATGGCTCTTATCTTCAAAGTGCTGCATGCAGAGGGCATGTGTACGCACCCTTTTTAACATTCCCAATTGTTTTATGTCTACTATTGTCTGCACAGTATACCCAAGCATAGGCAAATCTATGGTAGGCCTTGTAAATTCCTCCAAAATTGATGAAGAATACTTGACCTTAGGGAAACTGGTACAGGTACAGAAAAGGTCCAATCCTCGTAGGCTTTTCAGTCCTAAGATAATTAAGCCCTTTTGGTATTTCTAGCAGAACCATGCTATTTCAGATATACATGTACTTGAGATTTGAAAGTCTTTTCAGTTCTAGAGGCAGGGCATTAATTGCTGCTGCAGAAAGATTGAGATGTTGCATATTCATCAATATGCATATCTCGGAAGGGAATCCATCTCTTCCCACCCCCTCCATGTCTAAAAAGTTTATCTTCTCGAAGTAATGAATGAATTCAGGCGAGAAATCATGTTGAGCGACCAACATCTTGAGGTGTGGGAAACAAACTGTGGAATACCATTGACACCATCTTGATGTGTCTTCGTCCAATATCCAAGCCTTCTCCACCATGCGCTAATTTTCTTCGGGCAAGGCTGATCTATATGATGATTTTGGTAACAAAATATCTTGCTATCCACCTTTCTTCACAATCCATAAGGCCATTTGACGGGTCATGGTGTGCATTTTCACATGTGAATATTATGTAGAGTCCACGCTAGTGTCACCTTTTTCCAACATGGATGCACTCACAAAGCCATTAATGATTGTATAGCCCGTATCATTAGCATTAGACACATCTAATAGACAAAATCCTATCCACCACCATATATGGATATGTTCTCATTTCCAGGCCTTAAAGAGCATAACAGAAAACGCTGCTTCATATCATCTGGCATATTATTGTAATAGCCTTCTTGCAGACGTTTGAAAAAATGCTGATGCATACTAGTGATTTGATGCAGCTTTGACTTAATTCTTCCATAGTTCTTTGGTGGTTCTCCATTCCCTGTGATCTTTCTTGTCCGACATAAGTTGACCAATCATGCATAAAGCCATAGGTAAACCACTGCACTCCTCAACGATCTATTGGATACTTCCATAAGTAAGCTCAAATAATACCAGAGTTGTACTTCTACACCATCCATTCTATGTATATAAGCTCATTAAGTATATTTGATATAATGATTGTGTGAGCAAGTTCAGTTTTTACCCATTGCAACGCAGACTATAGGCAAATGATCCATGTACAGAAAGATGGCACCTACAAACGGGGTTTAGAAGGAACAGCAAAATACATACAACACGTTAAGTTTAGGTTTCTTATTGTAATAAAATAACAGTTCCAATTTTCAATATAGAAACAAGTTGGGACAACTGGACACACATGTAAGCAGTATATGCTCTATTCATAAACATAATATACTTGAGAGGAAAACCAAATCCTAATCTAAAGGCCAGCATTAAGCCCAGGGTCATTTCTGTTGAGAGCAGTGGTTGATGTGTCATCTTCTGAAGCAGACAGCGTTTCTGATGCGTTCCTCCTCTGTCGGCAATGGTGTGGACATGCATTGGTCCTGGCGCAGATATGTGGTACATCACTATGGTTTTGGATATGGGAGCTCTGGACTCAAAATTCCCCTGTTTTAGCATGCAACTGTTGCCATGGATTGGAAGCTCCGGATTGAGATTTCAGAGTTCTGTGTTTTCTTTAAACATTGCATTTTGATGGAACACAGTAGGCATGATGATCCATCATGCCATAGTAATGAAAATGATCATGCCAATATGATGACCTGATGAGCTCTTTAGTAGCAAGAAAACCGACACTATATATATAAAGTGGAATATATATACAAGTGGAATTATTCACCACCCACGATTCAAATATATTTTTGAACTTTATATGGACGTCCTTTGTTGGGTGCAACAGTTCATACTTCACCGTCTTGTTTTTGAGATATTAGTGTAAACCAATACAAAGAGCATATTTGGCTTCACTGAATTTGTGAACCTAGTCTGTGTTAGTGTTACCTGTACTATAAAGAATGGCAAAGGCAACACTTAAGTGATGTCTGTGTTGCTCATCTTCCACCTCTGTTCCTCTTATAGACACCATTAGATAGCTTCTAGTGCCACTGTAAAAGGGTTGTAACCCCTGAATCCTTTTTAGTTAGTCAACTTAGTGATTTGATCCTAAAAAAGACAGAAACGCCCAAAGAAGTTTTGCGGATTTGAGTTTTCCAAGTCCAACGAAAACCCAATTGCCTGAATCATATCGATCGATAATCGGTACGAGATAGTGTGATACATGGTACTACTAGGCGGCGGCAGGCCGGCCAGGATCTAAGTGTGCCCTCACGTGCAGCCACTGGATCCTATGCCCCACATCATTGTCCTCACCCCCGCTCATCTCAATCCTATCCACCACTTGCTGCAACACGACAACGCGCTTCCGCCCTGGCAAATCGCAAGAACAAGCCACCCCTCGTGGCACCGCTCACTTCCCCACTCGTTGCACCGCTGCTGGCTCACCATCACGAATCGCATCGCTGCTCGAAGCACCGGGGTATAAAGCCCTCAGAGCACACCCAGCGTCGTGCATGCGCCCACCTCCAGCTAGCAGCAGAGGTGAGGCCACTCGTAGCACTCAGAGTCGTGCCTCACCGTCGAGGCTACTTGCAGCTGCCCGGCCGTGCGTCGTCTCCAGCACCGACTGCAACACCCGTGCCCCTGTCGTGTCCAGCATCGGCAGGTGATGGTTGCAGCTTCGCCCCTCGCCAGATGCGGCTTCCACCGTAGCCGGTTGCAACTCTGCCATTCGCCAGATGCAGCTCCTGCTGTAACCGTCGCATCCCACCTGCCATCGGCCTCCGTTTCATCGCCAGTCGGTTGCAGCCATCAGCGCAGCCTGTTCCAGCATGGCTGCCTCCCCGATTGCATTTCGTGTGTTCTACACATTTCGTGCTTTCTATTATCGTCAATGGCGTTGTATTTGAGTGCCAAGCAGTTTAATCACGAGGTTACAAGTTTGATTCCTCATATAAAGTCGTCCCTATTATTAGGATTTTTATGCTGAGCTCTGAAATAGCAAGTGTCCTCACGCCCAATGGGTCGGCCAGTCATGCGTCGTATCGGCGCGCTCGGCCACATGCAGGCTGCCTATCGGAAGTCTTGGTGCGGCGACATACTTCCAGAAAATACCATCCTACCCTTTATTATGAAAGGATATGAGGTAATTCAGCCGTTGATGTGTTTAGGGGGATGTACCGAAGCAGAACTGCAGTTGGGTTTGTATGAGAAAACTTCGTTCCAGAGGACTTACTCCCCTGCGAAATGGTTCATTCTGGGCAAGGAGTTTACCTTAACTTCCTCGCGCCACACCGGCAACAGCTGTTGGGCAAGATCACACGTCTGCCATCCATTCTCACTAGGAAACGACAGTTAGTGTGTGACTGTGTGAACAAGTTTAGTGTTTATCCACTGGAACGCACACCATAACCAATTCTCGAAGTACAAAAAGATGGCACCTGCAAACAGGGTTTAAAAGGGACAGACAAATGCATACCTCACTCTAAGTTCAGGTTTCTTATTGTCAAAATAAAAACCGATTCAGGTTTTCACTACAGAAAATAGTTTGTACAACTGGGTATGCATGTAAGCAGTACATGCTCCATTCATAAACAGAATGAAGTTAGCAGGAAAACCAAATCCAAAACTCAAGGCCAACATTAAGCTCAACTTCGTTTCTGTCGAGAACAATGGCTAATGTGCCATTTTCCGAATCCGAAGGACAGCATTTATGCTGCGTTCCTTCACTGTCGATGATTGCACGTGCATGCAGGATTCCTAGCATAGATAAGGGGTACATAACTACGATCTGGATATGGGAGCTCTGGACCAAAATTTTCCTTGTTTTATCATGATATTGTTGCCATGCATTGGGAGCTTTGGATTCAGATTTCAGTGCTTCGCCTCTGCCTTCAGGTAAAAAATGCATTTCCGCAGAACACAATAAGCATGATGGTCTATCATGCTATAGTAATGCAAATGATCATGGCAATATGGTGACCTGATGAGCTCTTTGGTAGCAGGGGAATGGACATTATATATATGCAAGCCGCAGTTTATCAACCATCACACAATGCATACATGGAGGTCCTTTGTTGGGCTGGTGAAACAGTCTGTGCTCCACACTCTTTTGTTTCTGAGATATTAGAGTAAATCAATATAAAGACCACATTTTGCTTCACCGAATTTGTGAACCCATGTTCTTGGGGTGTGAGGTCGTTATGCAAATGCCTTGAGTGGTGTGCACTTGCTCTAGTCAATTACAGTTTTTCTTTCAGCAGCCACCAGTCGAAGTGCTCCCCTATTAGTATTCCCCATAGGCAACACGGGTACTTCCGAACCACTGTCCCCTGTGTCAGCGCTAACAAAGAAATGCATATGGAAACCTCTTTTGTTTCTACTCATTGCAATAGTCAAACTCTAAAAGCACCCGAAGATGGAACTTACAAGTCACAAGCATGGTGTAAGAGGAACATCAATATGCACATAGCACGCTGCGTCCTCTCACCGAAGTCCCACTACAACAGGAACCCCCATATAGCAATGCATTTTTCCGTATCTAAGAGTCCATAATGCGTTGCTAGTATCTTTACCAACAGTTTTGGATGCGTAGCCTTATCCAGTGTTGCTAGCGCATAATGCAACGCTTATATTGTCGTTGGTAAAGGGACCGTTGCAAGACTACAACAGATAAAATGGACTCCTACAACACTTCTATATGTTGGTGGTTAATGCACATGAATCAAAATCCCATTGCTTGGCAACGAAGAATTTCCAACGCTTCAAGTGTTGAACATATATCATGTGAATAATATTATTTTATATATTAAATTAATGCTCCACGTAATGGTCATAATTATGTATTTTCAAGTGAAGGAAAACAAGAGAATATACTCATGAGAGGCAGAAATCATATAATAGATAAAGTTGTTGGATTACAATAGTGGATATTGGAGGAGGAACATCATCCAAATGTGATGCATAATCTAACTATTTTCTTAACAGCCAAGCTTAAACTGAAAGCATCGATCAACATCGCTACAACTTAACTAAAACATGAACCAGGAACAACATCCAACAGGAATGTCATCCCTACAAATTAACTAAAACTGAAAGCATCCATCATCGTCACCATGAACCAGAACATCAGCATCATCATGGAAATATACTCGCCACGCACCCATATACTCATCCATTTATCTTCTGAATCTGCAAACAAGAAAACAAAATGAACTGTTAAAACACAATGCATTGACATGATGCAAGTAGTAATCGAGGCAAGATATATTACAGTTTTGCAACTCCGTACCATATTTTCAGTTTTCACAAGTGCCATATCGAAATGCCCTATCCAGAATTCATTTCTAATTTCTGCACCATCAAGTTTAACTTTAGGATAACACCATACACTTGCAGCAAGAGCTAAGTCCCTGTTACGGTTTTTCAGTCTCTTCAAGAATAATATATTTCTTGCCTGATAGAGAAGATCAAAGTTCCCATTGTCAGAATCATCCTCATCACCCATGAAAAACAGAGTCAAAAAAGGGGAACATATGAAATGAATTTCAGCACTCTTACAAGTAGTTCACTCGCACCCAGCCAACTCGGCGAACCACTACCACTTTGAGCACTCTTACTTGCTACATTAGTACCTTTTGTTGTTCCTTTGGTCTGGACAGCAGTCTGATAGCAAAGAAGTAATAAAAAAATAAAAAATCTAGCACTATAATTTGAACAGTTTGTATGTGATTATGGAAAGATACCAGCTTCTTTACAGCAGAAGTTTTTTCTGCCTGACGTGCACTCACATTCTCAAGCAAAGTTTCTTTGTTCTAAACAGAATTCTGATAGCAAGATGACCACCAGATACATAAACATCGAAGCAATATATTTTGAACATGTTGTATATGGTAATGGAAATATACCTTGTGTTCACCAGAATTTATTTCCCCTTGTCGTGTACTGAAACTCTAATCAAAATTTTCTTGGTTCTAGACAACATTCTCATAGCAAAAAGTAAACACATAAACATGGGAGCACTATAGTTTGATCATAATTTTGTATGTGAGACTATGAAGATACCTTGTGTGCAGCAGAACATATTTCTAGTTGTCATGCACTGCCACCATTATGAATCATCGTTTCTTTGTTCTGGGATAAAAGGATACATGTCAAGTTCTGGGTACTGTATATGTAATTGCAAAAGGTGTAAGCGTAATGACTTAATCCTCGGCAAAGACATATTCCGAAGAGTATTTAAGTAAATAAACCTCCTTATCTGGAACAGAATGGCCGTTTGATGCTTGCAAATCTGCACTATTTGAACCACTTGGTTGTTCTATAAATTATTGGGTCGTTTTTAACTAGTCGGAGTCCATCAGCCGAAGGAGCAAGCACTCTCTACAGATAGCATAACAAAGTATCACTACCGGACTCGCGGGCTATGCCTACGGCCACGGGCCGTCGGCATAGATCTATGCCTACGGTTGCCGTCGGCATAGGCCCGTCGGCGTAGATGTCGTCAGCGTAGTCTTGTCAGACCGTCGGCATAGTATAGCCGTCGGCATAGGGGCCTATGCCGACGGCCCGACGTCAGCCGTCGGCATAGTATAGCCGTCGGCAGTGTTTTCCGTCTGACGGCAACGGACGGCACCGTCAAAAGCGCTGACGAATCAAGCAATGCCACGTCGCAGAGCTATGCCGACGACAAAGCCGTCGGCATACCTCTGCCACGTGGCAACCCGTGGTACTCCTGGTGGCAGGGCTATGCCTATAGCAAAACCGTAGGCATAGATGAATCTATGCCGACGGCTTTGCCGTAGGCATATCTCTGCCACGTGTCATCTCCTGGTTCCTCCTGGCAGCAGGGCTATGCCTACAACAAAGCCGTCGGCATAGGTTTTCAGGCTTTGCTGTAGGCATAGATGTGCCACGTGGCAAGCGCTGGTAACTCCTGGGCGTATATATGCCGACGGCTTTCCGTAGGCATAGTTTTTTTCCATGTTTTCTCTTTTCCAATTCATTTGACAGCATTTCAAAACAGAACAATATGAAATTATGCAGAAATATGACAATTCATCATGTAAACATACTCAAGTTCATCTAAACATACTCAAGTTCACCATCATCATCTAAACATACTCAAGTTCATCACATCATCTAAAAATCATCACCGACGGAAGTTCATGAACATAAAAGTAGTGCAAGACATGAAACATGATAAAAGTAGGAATATGAAAGATGGCACGATGGCCACATGCACGGAATCATCAAGCAAGACCACCTCCGCCAAAACCACCACCACCTCCACCAAAACCACCACCTCCTCCGCCAAAACCACCACCACCTCCGCCAAAACCGCCATCGCGACCACCACCACTCTGCCAGATCGGAGTGACTAGGGTTGACGGAGCAGGAGTCGAGCCACCGGTCCCCTACATGTTTCAGAAAAGATTCTAACGGTAAATATGATATGATAGTGTTTCATGAACGAGAACTAGTTTGCTAGTAGTTAGGCAAATGTACTAACCGGACCATCACTGCCTAGTGCCACCCATTCATCGAACGTGGGCACGTGTGGGGGTTCTCCCGCAGGTGGTGGTGGGGGTCCCATTTGTGGTGGATCCGTGTGGTTAGTCCAAGACGCCAACATAGCCTGAATGTTAGTTAAACAAGCAAACTAGAAGATCAGAAGGAATGAAAGTGCAAAAATTTAGCTTGGTTTTAAGAGGGCAAAACTAACCGTCATCATCTGACGGTTGTAATCATCGTTTGCCTTCACTCGTTTCAAGTACTCCCGCACCTCGAGATTCCTATGCTCGACAAACTCCTTATATGCCTACATAATTTAGGTTGTTTCTAAGTGAGCAATGCTGAAAATAAACTGAGAATGCTAGATAGAAAAAGATAAAGAGGAAGTACTTACAGCATCCTGGCGGGCTAAGGGAGTCTGTGAACGCCCCGTACTCTCTAACTGGCTCGGGTTGGTAGCCCGAAGCTGTGTGTACGAGATCGAAGGAGTGATCAAGCCGTCGAAACACGGATACCAGCCATTCTTCTTCCCCTGGATGGCCACCACCGCCGTGTCGTCGATCTGAGACTGGGCGACCTCAGCAACAGGAACATCCCGATGCAACTCCTGATAGTGATGAATGTAAGACCCCAGGTGCTCCTCGGTCTTGCCATAGTACCGGCTCTCGCCCTCCTTGCGATGACTCCGCTCGCGGGCCAGCTTCCACGACTCCATGTCTGAGAGTGGCCTCTTCAACTTGTCCTCCTACAACGTCAAATAGAAGTCAGCCATACATAAGAACATGACGGTAAAGAAGAACAAAAATGCATCATGCACATAGATATACCTTCATGGCCTTGAAGCCCCAGTGGTTCCTGTTTCCTTGGCCGTGTGTCCCGTCGTCTCCACGGTTAGCCCAGGCCTTGATGCTCTTGGCAGCAAACTCTGCATCGGCGCCGAGCCACCTATCCACCAAACTCGCCCATCCGTCATGCCTTCCATAGCACCAACGAGGAACAACCTATGCAAATTTTGGAAGCACATGACATGTGAGCACGAAACATATAGTTGACTGCTTGAAACAATGAAAAGTTAGTAATAGTTACCTTCAGGAACTGCTCCCTGTTCAAGGTAAGTCATAGCTTCTGCACTTGAGTTTTGGTCATCTTTTGGTGCAGGTAGATGTGGTAGTACTGCGAGACGGCAACCCAGCGCACCTCGTACTGCAACTGACGAGCTTTCTTCTTCGCAGCCGCAAGCAAGACCACGTCGGCTCTGGCCTTGTGCTCGTCAAGAACTCTATAGAGTTGCTGCAATCATGCATAAACCAGAAGCAAACAAGGCATGAGTTGAGTGATTCAATGATAAA
Source organism: Triticum monococcum (assembly GCA_034509565.1). Lineage (NCBI taxonomy): Eukaryota > Viridiplantae > Streptophyta > Magnoliopsida > Poales > Poaceae > Triticum > Triticum monococcum. Next base: position 799,955,494 of record CM067843.1, on the reverse strand, counting down.
CTATGAACAAAACTGAAGACAAGTGATTCAGAAGAGAACTTACCCAAAATTTGGTGATCACGACCTTAGCGGCCGTCCCGTACTCCGCGTTGCTGCGAGCCTCGTAGTGGGCCCAGCTCGTGGCCAAAACCCGCTGCTGCGGGTCCCTGTCTGGCCGCAGGCAGAATAGGCCAGGCCAAAACTCCTTCAATAGGACAGTGATAAGGCCGTTCGGTTTACGGCCCTTTCCGCGAAGGATCCAGTTTCTGCAAAAGAATCAAATGATTGCCATGTGTACAATAAGAAAATGTTGTCATGTGTTGAAAATATGATTGAGAGGCACTTACTCTGTCCCCACAGGTTCAATGAGCCACTTGTGCTCCTCGATAGAAGGTGGTGTAGGTAGTCCGGCATTACCACGCAGCCATCCCTGCGGAGCACCCGGTGGCAAGTCACCCCACAACGCGGGATCAACCTCCCCTCCACCCTCCTCGCCCTCCTCCTCACCCTCCTCCTCGGCCTCCTCCTCCTCACCCTCCTCCTCGGCCTCCTCCTCCTCCTCACCCTCCTCCTCGGCCTCCTCCTCCTCGCCATCAGGAACATACTGCTCCTCCTCAGACTCAGAAGGTGCCTCTGTATAGGAGGGCATCGAAGAAGACCCTCCTATTTCAGACACGGCCTGGAGTTTTTTGCCCCGGTTGCCTCTCCCCCCACCTCCTCCTCCTCTAGGGGCTCTCCCCCCACCGCCTCCTCCTCTAGGGTCTCCTCCCCCGACCCCTCCACCTCCCTATGAGGTGTCATCCTCGCGTAGTCGGGAGGGAACCTTGTGGGCTCATCCACTCCGAGTAAGTCCTTTAAATTTACTGAGGAAACTAGCGCCGCTGGACTTGCCCATGATTAGCAAACCTGCATTGAGAAGAGAATAAACAATTAGTAAGGATATCAATTAAACAAGCATACAGGAAAAACATTAATACCAGAAGAGCACATTAAGCATACTATTGTAATGATCATTAAAAGAACTTACATTTTCTAGAACCCATATGAATCATCACTATTGTAATCTATTTGTGGACCGGTCTCATCATCACTATCACGCATATCTTCTTCGTTGTCTGACGGAGGTGGATGCTCTTCCTCATCGTCAGCGTCTTCATTTAACTTTTCAAGAATAATTATGTCTCTTTGATTCACAACTGCCTCACCATCAATCCGTGCGTCGTCGTCATTTGGGTCCAGGTCAACATAACCCAAGTCATCATCCTTGTTGTTTCGGACCACATCATTATGTTCCTCTTGATAGAACACTCCCTCGTATGTCATGGGCTTTATGTTGTAGTAATCATCATCGTTCGGGTCCGGTAGCTTACCATGCGGCGACACCTTGAACACAACTTCCCAACCCTTTAGGTACTCTTTCTGGCATGGGTAAGGCAGATAATATACTTGTGTGGCCTGGGTAGCGGCGATAAAGAGATCAGCTCCGGCATAGACGGTTGATGGTTTAACTTCAACTAAACCAACAGAAGGCGTATGTCTCAGACCCTTTTTGGGGTCGAACCATCGGCATTTGAACACAGTGAGACTTAGGTGTTCGCGGCCACGTTTGAATGTAAGCTCGTATATTTTCCTACCCTTCCGTAGTAATCTACTTTATTATCTCCTTCAGTGAAGACTCCGGTATTTATGGTTTTGGGATCAGGCCGACTGTTCTGGTGCTCCTCTGTATGGAAGCGATACCCATTCACATCATACTTTTCGCATGTCATGACGACAGGATCAAAACCCATGGAAACCCATCTCAATTCTTCATCCATTGATTCAGTCGGATCATTTCCCTACAAGTTTAATTGAAATTATAGGGTGCATGAGTTTAATTGAAAATATAGGGTGCATGAGTTTAATTGAAAGTGTGAAAAATTACTTTCTCCATGAACCACGCAACGAAATTTTTCCTTCCATCAGCACCATTTCGGAGAAGAGCAGGTGCCTCCGCTTCAGTAGGAGGCAGCATTCCCGTCCATTCTTCTTCAATGAATCGACTACAATAAGAAAAGCGGTATAAGAACTAGGCAAAGTGAACATAACGAATTGACTAAAAGAATGGTGCAATGGTATTACCTCATCCACTCATCCTCAACTTCCTTGATGTTGTGCAAGATATAGAACATGACATCCTCCCACTCATCTCGTGGCATGAGATAAGGTTTCGAGCATCCAGCCCTACCACCTTGCCTGATGAATAGAGGCAACTTGGGTTTATACTTGGGTTCTTTTGTATTGTATCGAGACACCTTATTGTGCAACGTGGGAACATGGTCCGGATAGTAGGCTGTCCTGAGGTCTGCCACCTCCTCTAGGATAACTGCCTCAGCTATGGAAGCTTCAATCTTAGCTTTGTTTCCACATTTCTGTCTCAGATGCTTGTTCTGTCTCTCAGGGCCGTACTGCCAACGATTCTGCACAGGGCCCCCCAACAATACCTCGTTCGGGAGGTGCAAAAGGAGATGTGTCATCGGAGTAAAGAAGCCTGGCGGAAAGATCTTCTCTAGCTTGCATATCAACTCTGGCGCCTTCTTATGCATTTCTTTTATCTTCTCAGGACATACTTCTTTAGCACAAAGCGTGCGGAAGAAATGGCTTAACTCCGCAAGCACACGCCAGACACGCTCAGGAACATAGCCCCGAACCATCACCGGCATAATCCGCTCAATCCATACATGATAGTCATGACTCTTGAGCCCAGTCACTCTGCCCGTTGAAAGATTGACCCCCTTACTTATATTCGACGCATAACCATCAGTGAACTTCACGACGTGTTTCAGCCACTTGAATGTCTCCATCTTATGATCCTTTTTAAGTACGAAGTCAGCATCTGGCTTGAACCAAGATTTTCGACTGCCTGTGGGAGGCTGCATGTGTAGACGTGGTCTATCACAAATATTCTGTTGATCAACTCTAGCATTAACATTATCCTTTGTCTTATCAGGAATGTTGAGGATCGTGCGAAAAAGGGACTCTGCGACATTCTTTTCGGTGTGCATCACGTCTATGTTGTATGGAAGTTTGAGGTCCTTAAAATAGGGAAGCTACGTGAAGGGGGTAATGTGAGTCCAGTTGTGCGTCTCACCATATCCTTCAAAAAAATTCCCTTTACCTTTTCCTTTGCCCTCGCCCTCGTCTTCGCCTGTGGCTTTGCCTTTGCCTTTCCCCTCACCGGCAGGCTTAAGAGCTTTCAGCTGAGCAAGCACATCCGCACCAGAAAACGTTGGAATCTCGTTTACTTCATGGACAACTTTGCCTTTTGTGAAGTTCTTCTTGTCTTCCCTATCAGGATGGTCTGGAGGGAGGAACTGTCGATGCAGGTCAAATGCAACATACTTGCCACCCTTCTTCAGCCAAATGAAAATCAAGGCCTGCATGCACACTGGGCAAGGCATCTTTCCACTTGTACACCATCCGCAGAACAAGGCATAACCGGGAAAGTCATGCATGCAATATTGTAGCCAAACTTTCATCAAGAAATGTTTCTGCAGATGTCGGTCGTATGTCAACCTCGGGAAGTACCAAGAATGGTGCAAATCATCCACCAACGGCTGCATAAACACACTCAAATTCTTCCCCGGATATTCAGGCCCCGGAATTATAAGCGACAGGAACATGGTCTTGTGTTGCATTATGGCACCGGGAGGGAGATTCAGCGGAATAACAAATACGGGCCAACAGCTGTATGGATTAGACGACATACCATATGGATTGAACCCATCACCTGTTATAGCAATTCTGACATTCCCAGCCTCGGCTGCTTCCTCCGGGTACTCTATATCGAATGACGTCCATGCTTCACCTCCTGATGGATGTACAATTTTTTTGGATTGTACCTTTTCCCTTCCTTGTGCCACTTCATCATTTTGGCAGACTCCTCGGTGATGAAAAGGCGGTGCAGTCTTTTTATAAAATCAAGATACCGAAGAACCTTCACAGGGATTTTTAGCTGCTGCTTCTGACCATGCTTATCGACCACCTCAATATACCGAGAGGAACCGCACTTCCTACAGTACTTGTCATCCGCATACTCATGCCTAAACAAAAGGCAATTCTTTGGACAAACATGTATTTTCTCATAGTCCATCGAGAGCGCCTTCATGATTTTCTTTATAGCGTACATGGTTTTCGGCAGTTCATGGCCCTCAGGCAGACTGTTAGCCCATACTCCCAGAAATGCTTCGAAGCAACCTCGGCTACAGCCGTACTCAACCTTGACTGCCATCAGTTGCGAGATGGCATCCAGCACAGACAGCTTGGCACCCTCATAGAGAGGTTTCTTTGACGAGGCCAAGATTTCCAGGAAGGCCTTTGCGGTTTCCTCCGGCTCCTCCGGTTCATTCGCTGAATGTGACGGAGGTGTCGGCTGTGTAGCAAAGACATCATCTAGCATGTCTCTAACCCCATCGTCCTCATAACCAGCGACGCGTTGTCGTATCACATCGTCTCTACCACGGTCCCGCTGGGCAAAGTTTATCGGCATATAAAATTTGGGCATAAATCCATGCGTGCGAAGGTGCTTAGTCATCTCACTCTTATCTCTGCGGATACGCCTCTTACATCTGGCACACGGGCATTGTAGCACCATCCTCATTGGACTACGGAATATCTCTTTCAAAAACACATCAGTTTTCTTGACCCACTCTGTTGTTACTTGATTCCGACGGAAAAACCCACTATACATCCACTGATTATCTGCCATCTCTGCTTTATTGGAAGCCACACAACAAAATTAAGGATTCATTTAAATTACCCACATCAATATTTTATTTTTACAAGGTTGACGAGAAACGACATTTAATACACCTACATCTCTAATAGGTAAAGATGGGTCCTAATCCCACCCGAGAATGTGTAGATTGAGTACGGTCCATGCTCTACCCCATTCCGAGACAAAATTTCGGCAGCACCTCCCCGCTGTTCTCCAAATACACGTCTCGGCAAAATGCCGAGAGAATGTGCATCCGGAGAACAACAGGGAGGCGCCGCCGAAATCCTGTCTCGGAACGGGGTAGAGCATGAACAACGTACCCAATCTACACATCCTCGGGCTGTCCGTGGAAAGCGCTGGACAATCCGAAAGAGCTGCGGTGATAAATATGCAATTGAATGCATATTTATCGATGCAACCCTTTCGGACGGGAGACCTAGGTTACGTGACTTGCTGTGAAAATTTAATCTAGTGACATGGGAAAAAAAAGTGGATGAGGTCATGGAATTGTTGCTCACCCTCCGATGTAATCGATCAAAGGAGAGGGACGATCGTGGACCAACACCTCCAACGTCAATGGTCACTCCACGAAAATGGAACACCACAAATCCTGTTAATCACAGCGAGTGAAAAAAATTAGGTCGTCACCTCACATTAAGCATTGACACAACATTATGAATGAACATGAAACAACATGTCAAATTGAAAAAAAAACTTCATTAAGTATTTTAGAAACCAAGTGCCTCGAATTGCTTCTTATATATGAATCAACATTACCAAAACACTAACTTGACCAATATCCATCCATCTATCACAAACTTGCCCAACATCTAATTCATCTATATTCACAAATTTAGTAAAAACTATCTAATTCATCCATCTATCTATTCATCTAGCATCCATCCATCTATCTAGCATCAATCTGTACATGCATATATACATTCATTACATATATATCCATCTATGTAAAAAAACAGTAACAAATTGAAAAAAATTGAAAAAAAGCTCACCTTGGCCGCCGGTGCAGCGGGCAGCAGGGAGGCCGGGGGGCAGCCACCGGGGAAGGGTGGACAGGGCCGGCCGGGGCGCAGCAGGGCGTCGGCGGAGCTCCGGCCTAGCTCCGGCGCCCCCCTAGCACGGGGTCGGGGCAGGGCACAGGGAGGGCGCGGGGTCGGGGCAGGACACAGGGAGGGCGCGGGGTCGGGGACGGGTGTGGATGGCGCCGGTGAGAGGTGGCGGGGGACGGGGGTGGTAGTGGGGTGACGGGGCGGAGAGGGGGGTGGTCGCGGCGGTGCTCCGACGAGGTGTCGTCGGCGGGGGGCGGGGGATGTAGGCGGGGAGGGGGGAGGGGGGAGGGAAGGGGAGTGGCGCGGTTGCAGCGCCGGCGGGCGGGCGGCGTGGGCGGCGGGGAGCGACGCAGGTGGCGGGGGGCGGCGGGGAGCGACTCGGGCGACGGGGTTCAGTGTCAGTGACATATCTGCTGCAAACTGAAAATGACCAAAAGTTTAAATAAATTATGAAAATACAATATAGGTTGTTTGGGAAACTACAATATAGAGCACACAGAGACCATGGGTTCAGTGTTTTTCTTTACAGTGTGTTTATGTATCATTTTACAGAGTCTCAAGATATGTAATTGGCAACCAAGAATTTGGTAATTTCTAGTACTCTTACACTGAATTTTGTATATTATTTACAATGTCACAATAAATGTAACTCTACTGCAAAGCTATAGTAATTCTGAAGTTTAGTCCTAAATGGTTTATTTTTCCTAGTGTTTTTAGCTGAATCTTGTTTGTTGCTCCAAGCAGGTACTAAACTACTTTATTTGGTGTGCGTGGAGTTTATTCTACCACAAAGCGTTTTGTAAGTGTGAACCCTATCATGTGAGCTTGTTTGCTGCACCCAGTTTTTTACTAAATGCATCTACTATATGATTTTTCAGTGTGAAAGAAATGTAATTGTGCTGCAAAGTTGTAATACATTTTGAGCCTAGAACCATTAGGCTCGTAGTTATTCTGTTGCTCCCTAAACTATTGTTGTTTTGTTTACCGTTCATCTACTGTATATTTTACAGTGTAGCAAGGACTACTCTCCTACATAGTTATAGAAAACTTGAATCATAGCATCCAAGTGTGTTTTGCTGTTCCCAGACTGATACTAAAGTATTGTTTATAACAGTGCCAATTTGCTTTTACTAAGATTCACTGTTATTTGGTCACAGCAATTGGTGGTGGTTTCAAGTTTACAATGACATTGATCTAATCAGATATATGTTTCATGTTTCTTCTTTTTTGTTTGTCATCAGACTGTGAAGCAACTCAATGGGGAAAGAACAGCGGGGCCGGTAGAAAAAACTGACATGGACATACAGATGACAAGTACAAATAGGGACAAATTGTCAGGCTCCAATTGGCCAAAAAATCTGACAGAAAATTGTTATCAGTCGACTGACAATGGAAACTTTTGCAACGAGAGAACAAAATATATGAGTCAATTTCAGATTAAACTAGAATCGTGATCTCTCTGTATATCGATTGGTGGCTGAAAAAAAACAGCTTAGAACCAATATGTAGGGCATGAATTGCAGCAATGAGATGGGATAAGGAGCAGCGCATTGTTGCCACCACGTACGAGTCGGATTTGGAGAATCTATATCAGCCGGATTTGCCTGACAAGAGAGATGTGAATTGATTTAGAGCATAGATCGGTAGATCGGTAGAGCAGGGAGGAAGAGAGATGAATTGAGGGAGGGTCGAAAACTAACCTTGCTCAGGTCGTGGAGATGCCTCCGCCACCGGCCGCCGGGCGTGCGGATGAATCCAATACGAGACGAGGAAGGGAAGTGCTGATTTGGGGGGAGGTTTCCGATTTTATTTGCGCAGTTAGCTCATCACGATCTGTTTGACCGATGTTTTGTCTCCGTTCTGGACTCCAATGACAGGTGGGGCCATGGTAAAGCGCGTGTATTTATTTATTTTTTGTCAGATTAGTCGCTGTTGGCGGGAGAGAACGGAGGGAAAAGAAAAAATGAAGCGAAACCAAAAAAGAAATAGAAGCGAGTCTAACAATTTGGAGCGAAACAAATTATAAATTTTGTTATTAATCATCTGGCCCCTGATAGGCACTTGTACATATATTTGTGCTAAACAGAACGTGCTTCTTCTATGTTTGTAGAAATTCAGCGCTTCTTCTATGTTCGAAAAAATTCAGTGCAATATGGGTGAAGCAAAAATGAATTCTGTTGCTCAAACAACAGAAAAAATTCATCCAAAACACAAAAAAATTCTTAGCTTCCATGTTCGGACCTACATGTATAAGTATAATTGTCATCCAGGATCACTAGTTTTCATGGACATAGTATTAATTTAGAGTTATTGACATGCAGTGCAACCACGGTGTCCAGATCGGGCACCGCATGAAGGTGGAGCCACTCGCCACCGCACAACCATTACACCCGGATCGACGGGATGGCGTTGCCGTAACGTCGCAACTGGCTCGACAAGTCCATCAAGGAACGACCTACCACATACAACTGCGAAGGCGCACGCCCGCCGCCTCCACTACCTCGGCAGCCGTGATGGCACCGACTCCTCGTCGCGGCCATCAGGTCCGCCGAGGAGAGGGCAACGAGATATATAGGCGACACATCAGGCATGGTGCAACGCAGCACGCCACTCCACATTCGCCAAGTTCGACGAGGCACCGGCCTGGGTCCGTGGGGACCCTGACCCAGTGGAGGCCTGGACCCATGACCGGTCCGCACCATAATGAAAACGGTAGCACGGTGTCGCGCGACACCTCAATGGGAAGCTCATCAGGATCGACAAGGAGGGGATGCTAAGCGGCACCTCCGTTGCTGCCGGTAGGGGCAAGGCTGCCGCCAGGGCACCGCTGCCGAGGTCAGCATTGGCCGCAAAGGCCCTCTGCGTGGCACCCGGAGGAAGCAGAACGGTTCCTCCGCGAGTGCCAGGTCGCGGCTAAGCAGGGTTGTCGTGCCTCGGTGCCTTTCCGCCACTGGAAGGACTACTCGGGCTACGATGACAGCATGGATGACGACTACGACATTGCGTCCAGCTAGGGCAGCTACGCATATGAGGTCACCGTCCGCTACAAGTGGCCAAGTTAACATCCGAATCAACGTTCCTGACGCAGTTTGCCTTCCAACATGGTACCCCATCAGTCCATGGACCAGTCTAGTTTTTCCAAAATCCCGCAAACTGGCTGCAAACCAGGGACCACCAAAGACATTTCCCACGCCATTGCCTCTCCCACACGAACACTCCTTCGCTCTTTGTGCTATATTGATGGTGGCCCAGAGCGGACGTGAGCTGTCACTAGAGCCGACAGTGAAGTGGCAGATCAGCCGAGAGCAACACCCGCGCCGTGTTCGAGTCTCCGCACCTGTTACATGCCGGAGAGATATGACTTTGACACGATGGCCTGGGTCATCGACCAGTCGAACACCACGATAGAGACGAGAAAGCGCTGTCTCTGGCTTCTTGACGAGAAGATGCTGAAGTACGGCAAATAGTGGGCTCTAAGCGAGACAACGACGTTGCCACCTCCGGAATGTCCCGTCGCTCGTCTCTCCCCTCGCCCGTCCGCAGTGTCCGCTATCGCACTGGGCGCGACACAGGAGCAAGCGAACAAGAATATCCATGAGTCTGCGGCCACATTGCGCGCGACGCGGGAGCAAGCGAACAAGATCATCCGTGAGCGCTAGACGGCGGTCAGGAAGCACTGCCGTGACCCCACGCCCTTCCATGGTTGGAAGCCGGACAACAGTGACGGAGGTGTCGTCGGCCAGCCGGCCAGGCGTACTAGGTCACCGTCAAGTATAGGGTAGGATTGGTTTTTATATTTTTGAAGTTTTAATTCACGGGAGAAAATATCGTCCGGTTTTATGTTAAAAATATCTAAGTTTGAACGTAAATCATCCAATCTATTTAAACTAGCATCAATTTTGTTTTTTTTGTTAAATCACGTGTGCAAAACAAACTGCTATCTGAAGAAAAGCTACAGTTAACTGAAGAAATGCTACAGATAACTGAAGGAAAGCTACAGCTACATTATTCCGGTGCAAAGAGATTAACACTAACACTCTACTGCTATTCCCCTCCAAGTTAGAGATGCCCTCATGATATATTGGCAAAAGACAACCATGATCAATGTGTTGATCAAGTTCGTGGAACAAGCCTATTTAACACTTTGATGTTTAAGAGATAAGCAACAACCCGGATGTAGGTACATATGAACATGTGTAAGAATGTGTAGGAAACAGAACAACCAACATCAACATATTTAGGATCAAGTATTGACACTTTAGGCCAGTCACACTTACAAATCTTGTTGTGCGAATTATAAAGTACATGGACATAAAAGAAAAAATAGCAAATAACAGTAATGAATTCGTCACTACAACTACACTAGTAGAAAACAGGGCTATGGTCCAGGCCGGCTCAGCCCATTAGTCCCGGTTCAGTCTAGAACCGGGACTAATGTGAGCATTGGTCCCGGTTCGTGCGGCTAAGGCATTAGTCCCGGTTCACTCGGGCCCTTTAGTCCCGGTTTAAGACATGAACCGGGACTAAAGATTAGACCTTTAGTCCCGGTTTGAGGCACGAACCGGGACTAATGGGGTTGAGACCTTTAGTCCCGGTTCGTGCCATGAACCGGTACTAAAGGTCCCATTTTCAAACTCTACCCCCCTGTGGATCGCCTTTTCAGTTTTAAAAAAATAAAAAAAATAATGGAAATGTCAAAAAAAATAAAAGAAAATAAGTTTCTCATGTGATATGTGGTCTAGTTGTTGGGAAAAATTGCAAATGTGAATTTTGACTTTATTTGCAAAATCTCTCTGAAATTTGTAAAAATGGGCATAACTTTTGCATACTAACTCGGATGAAAAAGTTTTTTATATGAAAAATCATCTACTCGAAAAGTTACATCCAAATTTAACGGGGTACCTCGTTAAACATTTTCAAAATCCTCAAAAACCTAATAGAAAAAAAGTTACGGGGCTTTTAAGATCTAGAGTGGAAAAAATTGAAAAATATTTAAACTGTGGTCAAACTAATTATTCTAGAATATTAGTGTTACTAAATAATTATTTTAGTTATTTCAATTTTGGTCAAATCTGGTCAAACTGTGGTCAAACTGTGGTCAAACAATGGTCAAACTAATTATTCAAGAAATATTAGTGTTACTAAATAATTATTTTAGTTATTTCAATTTTGGTCAAATCTGGTCAAACTGTGGTCAAACAATGGTCAAACTAATTATTCAAGAAATATTAGTGTTACTAAATAATTATTGTTTTTTAAAACAATAGTTTCAAACTCAAACAGTGAAATGTGTCACTTCATGCTCAAGAAAAATTGCTGAAGGTTAATAGGATTGACATCTTACTATTGTCAGGAAAACAACAAGTGCAGACTTGGAGTGAGGGAGAATAGAACCCGGAAGTTAAGCGTGCTCAGGCTGGGGGAGTGGGAGGATGGGTGACCGTTCGGGAAGTTAGATGATTTGGAATGATGAGGGGTGATTAGAAGATAAATTGAGAAGTGATGAGGGGTGGTGATTACAGACTAGAGGTTAAAATAATTCAAAAGTTTGAAAATAAAAAAATTTCAAAAAAATCAAAAAAAAATTATAAAAAAAATCATAAAATTTCCTTTAGTCCCGGTTAGTGTTACCAACCGGGACTAAAGGTGGAGCTCCACGTGGCCGCGCCCTTTAGTCCCGGTTCTGGATTGAATCGGGACTAAAGGGTCAGGGCATTAGTACCGATACTTTAGTCCCGGTTCAGGAACCGGGACTAAAGGCCCTTACGAACCGGGACTATAGACCCTTTTTCTACCGGTGCTAGGCTCCACATTCTCAGATTGGTGACTTTCATTATCCATCGAACCTACATGCAGAAGCAATAGAGTAGTAAGTTTCATGACCAAAATGACATAAGTTGCAGCAACAATACAAAAAATATAAATAACAGAATCACAATGGAAGCTGTCCTTTATTGAGGTACTGTGTCATCAATTGGCACTATAGGAGCATCTACAGTTTCTCCCTCTATATCTCTTCTCATCCAATTTTGTTTATGATGGGCAGTATCAAAAAGCTCGAAGAATTTGCTGACATGATAAGGTTCTGTTTCCACATCATTCCATTCTTCACCATCAAAATTATTTCGAGGTTTCATCTTCAAAACAATTGACCATCCTGGATAAGGTCATCCACGTAGAACACTTGTGAACTTGACTGGCAAATGCAAAAGGTTCATCCGGTCGTGTAGCTCCTTGGTGTAGCTAGCTAAGTTAGGTTCAGTTGCTTAAGGTGTCAAAACTACGTTAAAATAGTACGAGCCAAATATATCGGCGGTTTCACTAAAACTGAGAAAATTTCTGTTTTTAGAAACTTTAGTATTCATTGCCAACGCATAATAATACCGAAGTTTTGGAATGGGGCGGTATTTTGAAAACTACTGCATATAATTTTCATGTAATTTCGTCCAAAGCTTGCAGATTCAGAGATCTGGGGACGCGGGGATGAGGTACCTCTCTGAGCTGAGCGCACTGGAAGTGGGCGGCTCCGGCAGTCCGGTCAGCAGGGCGCGGCGGTGCGCCCAGCTGCGCGCCTGCACGGACAGCAGCCGACCGGGCGCCAACCGAGGCAGGCAGCAGCAGGTTGCGGGTATCAGCCTTCAGGCCGGTCAGGGTCACAGGGCGGTCTACCGATGGCTCCGGGCGGCCGGGCAAGGAAGGCGAGGCAGGCGGCGGATCGAGTATTCCCGGGACTGGAGAAGCAGGGTCGACCGACTGTGCGTGGCTGCTTTCGCTTTGGCACGACACGAGGAGCAGGGTAGGCTGTTACTGGGCTTATATTTTTCTCCAAGCCCATCTCTTATATTACCTATGTGTGGTATACAGGCTGGGCCAAAATTCCAGGATGGAGCGTGGCCCATCCTGTGCCTCCTCCTATGATCTGGATCGGAGAATAAAAGGAAGGGACTATGCAAAAAACTGATTTTTGCCCGAACGGATTTTCGCGCCACACTCCTTGTGTGTAGCAGATATATTGGCAACACATAGATGACAACATATAAAATCTGTTGCAATTTTTGTATGGCACTATGGTAACGAACAACAAGTCGACGACGCATATGCTGCAACGCTTATATGCATATCTCTTGTAAATTTTGCAACTTATAGTCAAAACGTTATAGAATATGTGTTGCATCTTATGACAGAGTGTGCTGAACTTGTTGTAAATAAACAATGAGGTGTCAGACTTAGATGGAATAAAGCCAAGTGCATGCATCTTATGACAGAGACGAGAATACCACGCCCTTGGAGCTTGCTTTAGTCCATACAGTGCTTTGTCAATCTTGCAAACATAAGAAGGAGCACCTTTGCTTTCAAACCCAGGAAGTTGTTTCATGTACACTTCCTCTTCCAGAACACCATCAAGAAACACATTCTGTACATTTAATTGCCTCAAACTCCAGCCTCTGGAAACAACAATAGAAAGGACAAGACGGATGGTTGTAGATTTAACAACTGGACTAAAGGTATCCTCATAGTCTATACCATATCGTTGTTTGAAGCCTTTTGCAACGAGTCTAGCCTTATAACGATCAATGGTTCCATCAGATTTTCTCTTAATCCTGAACACCCACTTGCAATCAATAAGGTTTTTACCTTGCTGTGGAGGAACCAAGTGCCATGTCTTGTTTTTCTCTAGAGCTTTGTATTCTTCACACATTGCCCTTTTCCATTTTTCATCACCAAGGGCCTCTTCAAGAGTGCTGGGCTCGCCTGGTTCACCTGTAGACCAGACTAGCCCATAGTTGGTTATGGTTTTATAATTTAAAGGTTGAATTACCCCTTGTTGCAGCTTTGTGCGACGTTGAGGTGCAGGAGAGTTCACGGCTGCAGAAGATCCCGTAGCCCTTTCTGGAGACAGAGCAACGACGGAATCCGAGGCAGATTCGCCTGCAGCAGCCGGTTCCGGGCGGTCCTGATCTTCTGTGGCAGCGGGCCGAGGCGCCGGTGAGCGTGGAGCCGTAGAAGATCCACTGGAGTCAGGGGCGGCTCGCAGACTCATCATGAGCCCATGATGCCGCAGGCCCACTGGAGTCAGGGGCTGTCCCCACATCCGCCTGGCGAACGGCGGGGCGCCGCTTGTAGCACACGGGCTGGGCCGCAAAGCGCGTGCGTCCCTGACCATTAACGGGTTGCCGCGTGGCCGCCGGTGATTGGTGTGGGCCGGAGGGCGTGCCTCGCCCGGTTGGAGGTGGCCGCGTGTCGAGCGGCGGGTCGGAGGCGCGCATGCAGCCGACCGCAGCTGGCGCGTCTGGTCGATCTGCTGCGGATCCGCAGCTCTCACCTGGCACTGATCCTGGAGCCGATTGCCTGGGCCTTTGCGACGGAAATCCCGAGGAGGATATGTTCGCCACACCGCGGCACACGCGATATAACTCGCCCGGAACGATTTCTTCACCCATTTCTTCGCCGTTTTCACCGTTTTGTTCGCCTGGCTCACCTGTAGCATCAACAGAAGACTCATACGCACTGTTTAGATGGTTAGCCAACATATGATCATCACAATTGTTAATGCCCCCTTGATCATAACTAAGGAGATTAGGAGGGAGCAATAGGATTTCTTTCTGAAGTAGGGCGCCAACATTGGGATGAAGATCTGCGAAGGAAAACTTGGTTTCATCAAAAAGACGTCTCGTGAGATATAGACATGACCCGTGGAGATGTCAAGGCACTTTACACCCTTGTGTTATGCGCTATATCCAAGAAAAGCACATTGCTTAGAGCGGAACATTAGTTTGCGCTTGTTGTAAGGACGTAGGTTTGGCCAGCATGCACAGCCGAAAACACGAAGTGTGGTATAGTCTGGTTTGGTGTGAAGGAGGCGTTCTACTGGAGTTTCATTATTTATGACACGGCTAGGAAGCATGTTAATGATGTGGACAGCAGTAAGAAACGCTTCGTCCCAAAATTTGAGGGGCATGGAGGCATGTGCTAAAAGAGTGAGGCCAACCTCAACGATGTGGCGATGCTTGCGTTCAGCGGAGCCATTTTGTTGGTGAGCGTGGGGGCATGACACAAGATGTGAGACGCCAAGGTTTTGGAAGAAGGAGTTCAGTTTCTCGCACCCCCCCCCCCCAGTCGGACTGGACAGCAATGATGATTTTAGAGTCAAACTTACGTTCAACAAGTGCTTGAAAGTTTTGAAACACTTGAAACACATTGTATCGTTTCTTAAGAAGATAAATCCAAGAAAACTTATTGTAATCGTCAATAAAACTCACATAGTAGGTGTGTCGACCAACTAAACTAGGGGCAGGCCCCCACACATCAGAAAAAATCAATTGCAATGGTTTGGTAGAAACACTAGTGGAGATTGGATAAGGCAATTGATGACTTTTAGCTCGATGACAAGAATCACAAATAGTTTCAATATTGCGCTCACCAACATGCGGGAGCTTATTTTTCCTAAGCAATTTTTCAACTAAAGAAAAAGAAGCATGTCCTAATCGATCGTGCCACCGTGTTGACGAAAGTTTGACAACACCAAAAGCTCGTTTATTGCATCTTGTGCGCTCCGGAATCAATGGGTAGAGCCCTCGAACACATCTACCTCGATAGAGGATCCTCGTTGCCTGATCCTTGATCAAAAAGAAATAGGGATGAAATTCGACGAAAACATTATTGTCAAGAGCAATTCTATGAACGGAGAGAAGACTTTTGTTGGCACTAGGAACATGCAAGATTTTCCTAAGATGAATTTTACGACTAGGGGTATTGAAAATCGAGTGACCAATGTGGTTTATCCTCATACCTTCACCACTGGCGGTGTGAATTTGATCCTTGCCACGGTATTTCTCCTTCATGGTCACCTTTTCAAGTTCATTGGTGATGTGCTTGGTGGCACCACTGTCGACATACCAATTTGTGTCGATTCCATAGGCACCATCCGCAGCAGCAACAACTTTTTCTTCATCTTGAGAGGAGTCGTCATCGTCCTCATACCTGTACCAGCAGTCCTTGGCCGTGTGCCCTGGCATGCCACATATCTGGCAGCGAGGTGCATCTGGACGTGCTCTGGACCTCTGGTGGAGCCGCCACGGCGACCCCTGTTGCTGGTGTAGGAGGGTCGGCCGCCGCCACGGTTGCTGTTGCCGCCGCTGTTTCCCCCGCCAGAGTGCTTGCCCCTGGGACGCGGCGATCCGCGCTGACGAGAGGAGCCGCCGTCGCGGTCGCGGAAAGCAGCGTTGGCTAACGACTTGAACCCGGCCGTGGACTGGAAGAGCGCCACGCGCTGATCGAAGTTACTCATCATGGAGAAGAGTTTGTCGATAGAGACCGGCGTGATGCGAGCGTCGAGGGCAGACACCAAGGGCTGGTAGGCCATGTCCAGCCCATGGAGGATGTAGGAGACGAGCTCGTCATCTTGAAGAGGCTTGCCGGCCGCAGCGAGTTTGTCCGCCAGACCGCGCATGTGGGCGAAGAAGGTGGAGAAGGACTGGGTCCCCTTCTGCGCGTTGATGAGAGCCGTGCGGATGTTGTTCACGCGGCTCAGAGATTGGGACGAGAACATCCCCGCCAAGGCTGCCCAGAGCGCATGCGACGTGGTGATCCCGGTTACCTGCACGAGCACTTCTTTTGACAAATTATTCAGCAAGTATCCTAGTACCTGATGGTCCTCCCGAACCCAAATGGGGTGGAGAGGGTTGGGCGCCGACGATTCCTTCCCTTCCTTAGCCTTGCTGACGAGGAGGCGGGGCGCTTCCGATGTGGTGCTATCGGCATAGCCGAAGACATCAGCACCACGCAGCTGCGGCACGATCTGGGCGCGCCACAAGACGTATTTGGTGCGGGTGAGCTTCTCCGTGACCTGCTGGTTGAGGTTTGGGTGGGAGGAACCAGAGGAAGACATGGCTAGGGCACTAATGGAGATGAGCTAGATTAGATGTTTGGAGGAGGAAGGCTCTGTATACCATGTACATGTGCGAGAGCGGAAACGTCTTACCCTATCGTGGGCGACATGTTGCATGTTATATAGGAGGCGTGCGAGGCCTGATACGCATACAATGTCGTTGGAGATTACAACCTTGGAGGAGAAGAAATACAGGAGATAAGGGACGCTAGTTACAACCGAATATCAAGAGATTAACAGATAACTACATGCGCCTAACAACAAGAGAATATCTCCTATATGACCAGATACATTGTATGTTTAACAATTCCACCAATGTATACACATTCAAGCTATTTGTTGTGGGCAGCAGGTCACTGGCGGAGCCAGGAATTTGCTACTGGGTATTCTTTTAAAAAAATTTACGCCAAAGCAACACAATAGAACAATAAATGTACAGCAAGATGATAACATTAATGACTCAATGACCATACATCGATAATAGTAGCAAAATATCATTGTGGCAATATCTCTAACAATTAAGAAAAATTACAAATAGCAAAGGAAGTTATTGCAATTTTTACTGCATTTTTGGCTTCAAGTTTACATTATGATCATATGCAGCAAATGAATCAAGTAGCAATCATGTATGATCATATGCAGCAAATGAATCGAGTTCACAAATTTACAAGCACTCACTGAATAATCTACAGATTTGTTAGAAACAGAGAGAAAGAAACAGAGGAAGTGAGGAACCGAGGCCGGACCTGCTGCCTGCTGCTGCTGGACGGCGCTGAACCGAGGTCGGACTGTCGACGGAGGGCGCTGCCGGCAGCCGCCACGCTGGGGAAGGCGGAGGCGGACTGGCGGCCTGGCGCCTGGCGGAGCCACGGAGGAGAGGGCCGGACGGAGGGGAGGGGAGCTGGGGAGGGAGATGGCCGGAGTGGAGGGGACGAACTAAGGGAGAGGCGAGAGGAGAAGGCCGGCCGCCGGACCAGAATTGCTCGCCCCCGCCGCCGGAGCCTTAGCTAGCACTAGGTTAGGGAAAGGGGAAAGGGGATTCGGTCTGCTACTCGCGCGCGAGACCAGATGCCCGGTCGCTCCTGTCTGGCGCCCCACGTCGCTGCGTCGCTGTGTTTGGGCTAGGCCAAGTCAGTCTACACCGTATATTGATATATGTAGTAAAAAAAATGCACAAAATTCTTTGGTATTCCAGGGAATACCCAGGAATACCCCCAGCTCCGCCATTGCAGCAGGTTAGTGTTATTCTCACTCAATATCACCACGGTGTATGTAGTTCCATTATTTGTGTAGATAGCTATATGGGATTCGCATTAATGCACTGGGTTATTTCATAGTCGTCGATTTTCTCACAGCATAAAAACTGGTGATACCTTTTTCTTTTGGCAGTCTGTACTCATGATGCTTGGTTATAAACAATAGTTACCTTGAAATTCAAAGAAAACTCACTAGAAGTTTTTACTGTTCCCCTCCTTAAGTTTTTATTTTCTCAATAACATTGACTGGTGCCAAGATGATTCTGTTTCTTGTCTGCTGTTATGTAGAAATTTATCAAGCAGTCAACAGTCCAATTAATATAAATGTATCTGAACTTCTCCTTTTCGGTTGTTGATGAAATTGCTACAAGAATGAGTTATGCAGAAGCATCTATTTAAGCGCAGTTTAAAGAATAGGCCATTGCCAAATCATTTTGTCTAAGCACAATTTTTCACGAGGGTTTGCTAAGCGCAAAGTTATATTTTCTGGATACTTTTGTGCTGATTTTTCAAATTGATTTCAGGATTTTACCTTCTTGCCAAAGTAGAAGAGGCTGCGGACAAACCTATATATAGGTGGACACATGAGATTGTTAGTGGACATACTCGTAAGCATCTATGTGCTGCGATGGTACCTGTTTTCTTGACTCTGATTTTGGCAAAGAGGACAATTGAACCTGACAGGTGTGCATCAGCTTACTCAATGCATCGCTTGAGTCTATTTTTGTAGTGTTATAGTTCAATTGAACCATGTCAAATCTGATGTTAGTATTGCTTGTTCTGCTTTGAGTACACCAAAATTGATGCTACAATATCATGGATTCCCATTCCACTGATGCTAAAATATGCGACCAAAATTGTGATGTTTTCGCTCTTTATGAGGTTGATGTTTGTTCGCTTCGATCAGTAGAATGAATGATATCAGAATAAGACATCTGCAGTTAACTTGTTGGTATTTTTTTCCATGAACTGAATCTGTTCAAACTAATACTACCCTGGTTCCCTTCCAAAAATCAATGTTCTCATTCATCACGTGTACGTAGTTTTGACAACATCATCACCACATTGAATAGGCCTTGCATCTATGTATCCTTGTGAGTAATATTTTTCCTCTGTCATGCAGGGTAAGCTTACTCCAGATGTGGAAGATCAGTTGGAGAGAACGCGGTTCCCAAGATAGCAACACTGTAGATGTCAAATATGATTATGCTGCAGTTTCAACTACGTCTGAACAATAGTAGATATGTGTTTTTCATATGTACTCCCGAAGTGTAAAAATAGAATCTCTCTGAATATCAGGAGCGTGCACGGTTGTGTGTTATTGCCTGCTAATCGACATTTGTATGTGGTTGTTCCTGATCAAATGTTGTACACGAGGGAAAAGCGTATATCAACGGCCTCATCATCTCTTTGTGCTCTAGTTTTTCCGAACCTCCAATGGCCTATACCTCGTCCTGTAACTGGATGGGGATCTACGTGACTGCATCCACTTCAGCTGTTACTGCTCTTCGGAGTCCATTAAGCTGTGTGCTATGCAGTCGTTAACTTCCGTATGCGCAAGATAATTTATAGGCCGACTTGTCTAAGTGACGGGTTGAGTTCAGGTTTCTTACTCTTTCAAAATTGAAAAAAGTTCACGTTTTCAGGACAGCACGAGGAGGGGTTAATGCATCATCGATTTGGGATACAGGGGAACATAGCTGCGATTTAGAGGTGGGAACTCTAGACCCAGGTTTCCCCTGTTTTATCATGCAACTGTTGCCATGGATTAAGAACTCTAGATTTTGATTTCAGGTTCCCATGTTTTCTTTTCGATAGAGGTGTACGGCTGCTTCCAGCAGTAAAAATGGCATTTTTGCGAAACACAATAAGCATGATGTTCCGCCATGCCATAGTAATGCAAATGATCATGGAAATATGATCACCTGATGATTTCTTTTGTAGTAGGGGAATAAGACTATATATATGGAAGTTGCAGTATTCCCACCACCACACAATGCATACATGGTGTTGCATGGGTGAAACTGTCAAAACTCCACGGTTTTGTTTCCGAGATATTGGAGTAAACCAATAGAAAAAGCATATTTTGCTTCACCCAATTTGTGAGCCAATAGACGGACCTGCCCTACTCCTGTTTAACCATCATGGGAGGAGAGCCCATAGAGGGAGCTCCCACTGAACCAACATGGAAGGAATTGATCGAAAGATCGACGAGGGATTTGTCAGATTTTGGTGTAAAATGCGGGATACTTGAGAAGATAATCGCCTCTACTTCTAATCCAAGTAATTTTTGGCGAATTCTTTCTTACTCTTTATTCATGATGGTTATGACATATATAGACGGATCGGTTCAACGATTACCGAGAGTAAAACATGAGGTAAATGGCCTAAGCAAAGCCCCATGGTTGAACTAAATTACAGTAAACAGTAACTATAGCAATAAGCCAAGTAACAGCAGCCATTGGATTCTGATGGATAACTAAGGGATATATGTTAAGATTTCTCTCCTGCTAGGACATGACAAAGAGTCCATCAGAAAGAAGTATCCTAAGAGTCCATTAGGAATTTGTAAGATTAGAAAGACTCCAATTGTATATAAGGAAATCTAATCGTATTAGGAGAATGGGAAAGGCAAAGGCCTCAAGGGCCTAAGGGCATCTCCAGCCGCGCCCCAGGAAGGCCTCCCCAGGCGATTTTTTCGCGCCGGCGCCGAAAAAACGGCCCAGTCACGCCCCCAGGAGCCCGATTTTCGCCAGCTTGGGCCGAAAACAGCCCCGGCGGACCCAGGCCGAACCCGGCGCGCTGGGGGGCGCCGGGGCGAGCTGTTTTGGCGCGAAAAAGACGCGGGCCAGCCGCGTCAGCGACTCGGCGCCTCGTCTTCCCCCAACGTCCTCGGTTCCCGCGGGGAATCAATGGCAAGGCTGCCGCCGGTCAGCCTTGCCATTGATTCCTCACGGGCGGCGCGTTCACGGGACGGCGCGCCGACGCCTCCACTCCCTCGCACGCGTACACACGGGCGCGGCCCGGCTATAAAAGCCGGCGGCCTCCGCTCATCTGCGCCCACACCAGCCCCGCCCCTCGCCGCCGTCCAGCCCTTCCTCTCCCTACCTCTCCCCGAGCGCCGCCGCCCAGTCCCTCCCTCTACCTCTTCCGAGTCCGCCCAACCCCGCCGCCATGGCAGAGCGCTTCCCCGGAGATACGGCGGCGGCCAACGGCTTCGGCCGCCGTTCGCTGCGCAAACAGGAGTCGTGGCTCCTGTTCCAGGCGAACATCACGGCGCCGCCGGACATGCACGCCGGGCCGACGGGGTGGAGACTCAGCGCCGGGGGAGTGCCCATTCCCCCGTTGCCCGACGCCGCGGCGGACCCGAGGTACTTCGCCGAGGAGATCGACATCGTGCACGCGTCCCTCTCTCCTTCGAGGAGCGCCGATGCAGCCGCGAGGAAGGCGGGGTCGTCGTCTTATGCGACAGCAGCGACGACGACGACGCGCCGCCGCCTGTTCGCCATGGCGACGCCGGGCAGGGGTCTAGCAGGGGCGCCCGCGTCAAGGAGGAGAAGGCCGACGATGACGATGGCGGCGACGGGGGCGACGACTTCCCCCTTTCTTTTTTTTAGATTAGGTTAATGTAATGTTTGGACGAATTTCGCCGAAATTTGCCATGTTTGGCCGAAATTTAACTAGTTTTTATCATAACTTCGCCGAACGTTCTTTTTTTTTGTTTTTTAATACGTGCCTGGGGGCGGCCCTGGGGGCCGACGGCTGGGGACCGACTCGCCCCAGGGCCATTTTTTGCGCCGGCTCATCCCCTGGCGGCGCTTTTAGACGCCCCCTGGGGGGCCAACGCTAGAGATGCCCTAAGCATCCATTATATAAGGATGGCATGTGGCCATGCATTTTCTTTTCCCAAGTTGTTCTCTCATCTGAACATATGTCTATGTCTCAAAAAAAATTTCTAAACCTATGTATGCCACCTATACAAAAATAAGGAAACTATAAAGTACGCGGTATAATCTTTTCGTATTGTTTAATATGACCAAAAATGGCGGGGTTCAGCTATCTCAACGGTAGAGCAAGGTCTAGCATCCATCTGCAGCAAAATAAACAAAAGCTAAGAAAGGGTGCCTCCTACAGCTAACACCACAATAGCTATCAGAGTTCTGGAGCAAAACACAACTGAACAACTTCACAGAGAAATAGCTGCACTAGAGGGATTAATGCGTCATCGATTGGAGATACAGGTACATGACCAATATTTAATATGGGAGCTGTGGACCACTTCCCCTATTTTGTCATGCAGCTACTGCCATGGATTGGGAGCCCTGTATTCAGATTTCAGAGTTCCATGTTTCCTTTTTGACAGAGGTGAAGGGGCGATTCTGGCGAGTACAAACTGCAATACCACGGAACACCATAAGCATGACGATCCACCATGCCATACTAATGCAAATAATCATGGCAATATGATGACCCGTGGAACATCATAATCAAGTTCAGTCATCTCATCAGAATACTTCTTCAAACCTAACTACCAGGGGTGAGAAACTGGGCATGCGGTCATGCATATGGTAGTGGAGAAGACTGTCATACCAGCTGCCACCCACTCCGACGATCGCCAACAACCACGCATGTTGCCTGCCGCTCGTCGCCTACCTCGTCCTGCCCCATCCTAGCAAAGGAGGCAGTGGTTTGGGGCAGGATTGTGCGTGTGATTGGAAGGAACACGAGTGATGTGTGCAATGAATAATGGAGGCCAGCATGGTGCGGCCCAACTCGAGCGTTGTGCATTGAACGTGAGCGACCTGATCTGGTGCGCTCATATCAGGCCAGGCCAGTCGGGAGAAGCTACAAGGACCGGTTCAGCAGGTAGGAAGCTGTCAATGTGATGTGCCAGCTGGACCAGATAATTGGGATCTGCCGATGATAACACACAAAAAAATTAAACATGGTAAATTGTGGCAACAATTTCGCTAAATGGGGTAAAACGGATGAAATCACGTTAGATTGGGTAAATGCTGTCAAAAATTTCAAAATAGGGGGTAAAAACCGGAATTCGCTCAAAAAAGAAGATAGGCGACTTGTGGGCTTGAACGATTCTGGCCGAGCATCTTCCTCGTCCTTGCCGGCTCGCTCACGTACACCTCGCTCGTGCACACCCGCACGCCTCCCACCTCACCTAGGGAGCAGGTGATGGACGTCCCTTCTCATAGCCCCCGACGCCCCATGGCCTCGAATCATCGCCGCACCGCCCCCGGCTCCCACCTTTGTCCTGCTTGAGGCGTCGCCGTTGCAGCGGAGCGCCATAGCATCCCTCGTTATTGGTAGCTGCACCGCCACCACCATGGACTGGGAGCTCTGCAATCAGACTTTAAAGTTCCAAGCTTTCTTCTGGACAGAGTTGAGTGGTGGTTCTAGCGGTAAAAAATGCATTTCCCTGGAACACAACAAGCATGATTATCTGCCATGCCATGGTAATGCAACTGATCATGCCAATATGATGACCTGATGAGCTAGTTGATGCAAAATACCAGAATTCTTTTCGCCATATAGAATGCATAGAGGTCCTTTGTTGGGTGGAATAGTCCATATTTCACTCTTTTGGTTCTGAGATAGTATTAGAGTAAACCAATAAAAAGTGCACATTTTGCTTTGTGAACCGATTCCAAGATGATTCCTGTTCCAGGTGTTGTCTAAAAAGAACGCCTCTGCATCAACCGATGGTAACCGCAAGTCGAAGAGCTCCATTTTTTTGCTTTTCTACGGGCAACAGGTGCTCAGGGCCACTGTCCCCTTTGTCATGGCAAACAACACAACACCTGTTCAGTCTGTGGTCATTACTATAGCCATACTCTCAGAACACAAGAAGAAGGAACTTACAAGATACAAGCATCGTTTAAGAGGAGAGCTCTTTTACGGTGTTATTTGTAATTTCATGTAATTTTCATCTCGTAACTCCTATTTCTCCATCGTTGGATCGCAGTGAACGAACGGTCCCTAAAACCGCCAATCACTGTAATAGTTGAACATCAAAATGCATATAGCACGCTGCGTCATCTCACAGACGTCCAGGCCTTTGTACTCTCCTTGAAAAGAAGTTCAGGTTTTACGGTTGGAAAAAGCGGTAGGCGAAAGCGAGGCGGTTGGACTTCGCCTAGTGCCTAGGCGGTGCCTAAGCGCCCTAGGCGGTAATATAGTTTTTACTCGTAGTGTATTTGTGATTATTATATGGGTGTTGATATTAGTTTAGGGCATATAAATAAGTTAATTACCATCTACTGCCATCGAAATATAACTAGTTTGGCATATCAGTGCAGTATGTGGCATGATTTCTTGCTTGGGTAGGAAATTCCTTGCTTGCCCTGCCTAGACCTCCATTTATACCCTATGCGAGGCGTTTGGCCATTGCCTAGCACCTAGGCGTGTCTAAGCGCCTCCTAGGCACTGCCTTTTCCAACAGAGGGTTTTACACATCACAAAACATGCCATGGCCGAATAATAAGAACAAAAAATAGGAGTATTTTACAGTACCAAGTTCATGCACTACAGTTGTGACTGCTCTTGGGAGTCCATTAAGCCACGTGCTATGCAGTCGACAACTTCTGTATGTGCAAGATAATTTATTGGCTTGCTTGTCTAAGTGATGGATAGTTCAGATTGCTTACTCTTTAAAAAAAAGGGTTCATGGTTTTAGCACAGAATGAGGAGGGGCTAATGCATAATCTATTTGGGATACATGGGCACATAACTGCGATATCGAGGCGGGAGCTCTGGACCCAGATTTCCCCCATTTTATCATGCAATTGTTGCCATGAATTGGGAACTCTAGATTCTGATTTCAGGTTCCCATGTATTGTTTTCGATAGAGGTATACGGCTCATTCCAGCAGTAAAAATGGCATTTTTGTGTAACACAATAAGCATGATGATCCGCCATGCCATAGTAATACAACTGATCATACCAATATGATGACCTGATGACCTCTTTGGTAGCAGGGGAATCTAGACTATATATATGCAAGGGGCAGTTTTCCCACCACCACACAATGCATACATGGTGTTGGCTGGGTGAAACGTTCATACTCGACGTTTTTATTTCCGAGATATTAGAGTAAACCAATAGAAAAAAACATATTTTGCTTCACCGAATTTGGAAGCCAACAGGGGCACCTGTTCTTGTTGAACCAGCATGCCAAGAGAGTACATAGAGGGAGCTCCCGTTGAACTAGCATGGGAGGAATGCTAGGGACAGAACAATTGGACAGAATTGATCAAATAACCGACGAGGGACTTGTCAGATTTTGGTGTAAAATGCGGGATAGTTGAGAAGATAACCGCCTTTACTTCTAATTAATCTAAGGAAGTATTTTTTGGCGAATCCTTTCTTACTCTTTATTCACAATTTGTATGACATATATACCCAGGTTGGTTCAGTGATTACCGATAGTAAAACATGAGGTAAGTGGCCTAAGAAAAGCCCCTGGTTGAACTAAATTGCAGTAAACAATAACTAAAGCAATAAGCCAGGTAACATCGGCCATTGGATCTCGTTGTCACACATGCACCGTTGGATAACCGACTGTACCCTTCACTTGTGTTTGTCTAATGGATAACTGATTGGCAAATGTTGAGATTCTTAAAAGTCCATGAGAAAGAAGTATCCTAAAAGTCTATTAGGAAATTGTAAGATTAGAAAGACTCCAATTGTATAAGGCAGTTTAATCGTATTTGGAGAATGTGAAAGGTGAAGGCCTGAAGGGCCTGAGCATCCTTTATGTAAGGGCCTGAGCATCCTATTGTGTCCATATTTGAGGCAGGCAAGAACAAGCGATCTGTTTTCTCAAGTTGTTCACTCATCTAGACCTATGTCTGCACAGTCCCTTGCGGCCATGTATTTTGGTGGATCAAGGTTCACAATAGTTAGTATGTTGCGGAGGCTTTCACAGTCTGACCAATCGCCATGCCTTTCGCTGCTGCTGACAAGATGTTGCGGAGGATACTCCACGTCACGATTAACGACTCATCGGGGTTTATATCCCATCACGGGGAGCGTGCTTCATCATTTTTTATCCTCATGGAGAACCTTGAAATTTTCCAAGGAAGATTAATGGTCGTGGCCTTCATCAGATTTTGTTTAGACGAGCTTTTGGCAGTTTGCAGGGCCGGAACATGTACCATGGGTTGTTGGCAGTTTTCACAAGTTACTCCTTGTATTGTCCAGTTCATTAGGTGCAACCGTGCAAATGCAGTAGTGGAAAAGGCACCAGAGCAGGAAGCAATAGCAGAAGCACGAGAAGAAGCAGAGGTAGCCAGATTGAGGAACGAAGACAAAGCAACCAGACGCAACAACCAGCGGTGGTGGCACAACCAAGCACAACAACAACAGAGGCACAACTAGGAGCAACACTGACGACGGGCAGGCATGGTCCCCTTGCAGGTCTGGTGTTGTATGTGCCTAGTTCCAAATCAGTGAGATCTATCAACAAGAGTGTATCCCACAGCCAAAAATAAACAAACAATAATGTACGCGGTATAATCTTTTCGTATTGTTTAATATGATAAAAACAGCGGGGTTCAACTATCTCAATGGTAACGAGAAAGGTCTAGCGTCCATCTCAGCAAAATAAACAAAAGCTAAAAAAGGGTGCCTCCTACAGCTAACACCACAATAGCCATCAGAGTTCTGGAGCAAAACACAACTGAACAAATTCACAGAGAAATAGCTGCACTAGAGGGATTAATTCGTCATCGATTTGAGATACAGGTACATGACCAATATTTAATATGGGAGCTGTGGATCACTTCCCCTATTTTGTCATGCAGCTACTGCCATGGATTGGGAGCCCTGTATTCAGATTTCAGAGTTCCATGTTTCCTTTCTGACAGAGGTGACGGGGCGATTCTAGCGAGTACAAACTGCAATACCACGGAACACCATAAGCATGACGATCCATCATGCCATACTAATGCAAATAATCATGGCAATATGATGACCCGTGGAGCTCTTTGGTAGCAGGGGATTCGAAACTATATATATGCAAGCAGAGGTCCTTTGTTGGAAACAGTTGACACTCCATACCCTTTTTTTTTACTGAGATATTAGAGTAAACCAGTACAACGAGCAAATTTTGCTTCAAAGAATTTGAGAAACGATGACGGTGTTGGTCAAAGGTGTAGTGTAAAGAATGCCAAAGCCAGCCGTTGAGTGAGAGTGATGTGCGCTTCCTCTGTTCAATCACAATTGTTTGTCTTTCAGGAACCCATGGTAGACAGATGTTGAAGTGCGGAATAGCAAAATATCATGGATAATATTACCATTCTGCTGTTGCTAAAATATATTTATTCATTTTTTTATCAAAACTGTGTATATTTATTAATGAAACACGTAGTCATTAGTCATTAAAATCTTGTCTCACCCGATCCAACACACAGGTTGGGACTGAGTGAACATTACCCACCACACACATCATTCAAACTAAATCTAGTGATGCCTTCGGTGACGTCGACTGGTGTAGTAGCGAATAGGCCCTAGCACGATCACCAGACCTCGCCACTGTCACCCTGGGCACAGCCCGAGGCTGCGGTACCCGTTCCTATATGCACAATCGCATCCACATTTAGCATTTACCATCCCATCTGGTAGGCCTCTTCCATTTAATTCTTTACCGGGCTTTATTTAAAATGCTTCAGATTTCCTGGTTCATCCATAAGAAAAATAAGTTTGCTCTCATATATTCATTGCATTTATCCAATATTACCATCAGGACTCAATCCAGCCTACACGCCTAGTTCTCATATATTCATTGGATTTACGCAATATTCTCGACATCTGCATTTAACTTGGTATTTTTTCCATGAACGGAAGTACGGAACTTTACACGCCTAGATCTTAGGAAACTTTTCATGGCGCGCTTCGAACTATTCAAACTAATACTACCTTGGTTCTCTTCCAAGAATTCATGTTAGCATTCATCCTGTGTACGTAGTGTGGACAACAACTTCACCAGATTGAATAGGCCTGGGATATGTACTGTCCGAAGCCTTGCATCACTGTACCGGTGTGACTAATTTTTTTTTCTCTGTCATGCACGGTAAGCTGGCTCCAGGTGTGGAAGATCAGTTGCAGAGAACATTGTTCCAAAGAAAGCGACACCGTAGACATCAAATATGATTAAGCTGCAATTTCAACTAGTACATCTGAATGACTGTGTTTCTCATGCGTGCATACTTGCAAAGTGTAGAAATGGTATCAATCTGAATATTGGGAGCCCTAGTGTGGACGGTTGTGTGTTATTGGTTGACGATCTTGCTCAGATGTTGTAGTAAATATATTCCAGGGGCCTCATCAACTCTTTATTGGTCAAGCTTCTGCAAATGTTGAATAGCCTAGAACTTGTCCTGCACCTTGTAGGAAACATCAGAGCCTATGACAGAGGAGGGGGGTCTACTGAAACATTGTGCGCTTCCCGTGCGTCTTCTGAGTCCATTAAGCTGTATGCCATTATATACCTTTTCTAGACTTCAAGCCCCATTAAACGTTCGGAGGCAAATCACTGGTGAGGCCATGGAGCGGCACCGGTCATGTAGGACTGAAGGTATATCTGTGGAAATGCCCCTTCAGTGCTCTGTTTTGCCAATTGCATCCATCTACATATAGTATAAACAGATTCGCTTACTGACCATTTTTTCAAGAAAAACGACAGTTAAACTCATGGCGTAAACAAGTTCAGTGTTTACTCATTGCAAGAAGACCATAGCCAAACCTCTCCAAGTAGAATAATACGGAACTTATCAACAGAGTCTAAAAGGAACAGCAAAATGCATACAGAATTAGGTAGCCATTCAACAGGTCCAGATTTCTTATTTCCTGATCTGGCGAGTCCCCTGGAGAGAGGTGGGCGCGAGGGGGAGGACCAGGGAGCCAGTGAAACGTAGGTTCCGCTGAATTACGCTCCCTTCGTATGCCTTTTTTTGTCAGTACTAAGGAAAAGCGTGTGATTAGTCAGCATTATGTTTGCTGCTTTGATTTTTTTTTAAGGAACTGGCAGATCATCTGCCCATATATATATTGAGCAGGAGTAAAACAAATACAAAGGTCCTTACAGGAGGAAGAGAAATAAAGGACTAGCCTAGCCTAATCAGGTTCAGGAGAATTCTGTGTGTCACTAGTCCAATGAAAAGAGAGCATTGGCTGGAGGATGTTTTGCTTGATCAGGTTAAGCAGCTCTTCTTCATGCTGCACATGCTTCTTGAACACCCGTCGATTCCACTTTTTCCAGATGTTCCATCCTGTGTAGATGGCAATGTTGATCGCCTTGGCCCCATGTGGGCAAATATGATCATTCCACCAGTTGACGATCGAGCTTGCTTGCTGCGCCGCCCTCGTAAGTGCAGGAAGGTCTTGCAAATGTCCCATCGGCAACCAAGTTGATCGTGCAAGTGGGCACTGGATGATGAGATGTAGCGCCGATTCCTCAGACTGATCACATAGGGCGCACTTGGGGCCATGGGGAATTCTCCGCTTGGCCAGGTTGTCATTGGTGAGTATCTTGCCTTCTAACGTGAGGGCTTGTCCACTCTGCATACTCAATGAATGTTACTTGTGAATGACTGTACAGATCACGAGCAAAGTCATGTGAGCAAATTCTGTTGTTTTGTTCTCTTACATTAGTGATTGACAGAATAAAGGTGCCAAGGGGGGATGTGGGGGCAAATGAAGTGTAGATTCAGCTACAATCAGGCTTCATTCATTTGTTTACCGAAAAAGGCTTTCACCCCGCTTTATATATAAAGCAATGACCAACAATGGACCTGTACAAACGCACACCACCACAACACACGCACACCCCCAAGGCAAGATACATAGACACTGAGCGCAGCGACACCACCCCAAGCACTACAAGAGAAGCCGGGGCCTCGACAGTGAACACGCCACCGCGAAGAGATGAAGCTGCATACGACGAACCAAGGGCTCCAAGGCGGCGCCTTCAGGAAGGAAACGACACCGGAGCGCCGCCACCGCCCGACCCGAGGGTCAGAGTTTCCCCTGGAGCAACACGACGGGAATGATGGCCGCGACGACGCCTTCAAGAAAGGAACGAGTTTCGCTGCCGCCGGTCTGTCCGAAGAAAGAACAGGTTTTCACCCCGGCCAAAATTCACCGCCACCGGACGCCATAGTCCTGCGTCCATGCAGCCCACATGACCATGGTCACCGGACATCACCAAGCCACGAGCTCTGCCCATAAGCACCGCGACACTACCATCAGGGCCGCCGCCCCGGCATCCAAGACCTCGACGCCACCTGCCCCGCCACCCATTGCTACCCCAATCAAAGAGATGAGTGGAAAGGCCCCGCCTTTAGCACTCCTGAGCTGCCCCTAGCGCCGGGACCCACTAGGCCGGCCAAAACTGGCCTCCAACGGCTTGTCCTGCTGCCGGGCGCGAGACGAGTCGGTCCTGCTACCGGGCGTGAGACGAGTCCGGTCCTGCTGCCGGGCGCGAGACAAGTTCGGTCCTGCTGTCGGGCGCGAGACAAGCCATGGACCGCAACCGGGAGAGGGCCAACCCACTGATGAAGGTAGTGCCCGAACGACGAGGAGAGGAATCGAAGGTCGACGGGGGCGCTCACCGACCGGCCAATGCCGAAGAAGTCCGGCCGCCACCGTGAAAGTCCCCGACCACCGCCGTGAGCCACCACCATGCCCTGGCAGCACACATCCATGTCGGGCCCCCGAGGAACTGCTCTGAGCCCCCCGCCGACGGCCATGGGCCAGATCCGAGGAGCAGGCCGGCAACCGCCGCCGCCCCCTCCCGAAGCCGCGAACATGACGAGCCCCGGCTCCGGCCCTGTGCCACCAGCCGGGTCCCTCGCGACAGATCCGGCCGGATCTGGCCAGAAACCGGCTCGCCCGCAACCTCCTGCACCACCGCCGCGTCAGATCCACCGCCGCCATGAGAGCGCCCACCACCGCGAGGCCCTCCACGCCACCACCACAAACCAGCAGCCCCGACGCCGGACCATGTAGCCACGCCGCCGCACCCCCCATAGAGGAGCGTCGGCGCCCGAGCAAGGAGAGACGAGACCCCGCCGCCGCCAACACCAAACGGGCTTCGCCCGCCGGTGCGGACTGGCGACGGCAAGGGAGGAAGACGAAGGGAGGGGGGCCGGCCGGCGGCGCCCTAGGGTTTCCCCCCGGTCGCCCGTGGGGACGACACGGGAGGAGGAGGAGGAGGAGGTGGGAGTGAGATCACAAGTTTTCTCATTCATTTGTTTCTCTGGTCAGTACTACAGAGGGAATGCTTCTGATTGCTAGCACTATTGGTTGCTTTGGTTATATTAGTTGTGCGCTGCCTGCGAATCCTGCTGTTGTTAGCCCCTTAGATTCCTGATTTAACGAGTACGATAACATGATTGAGGCGAGAAGAGGGGCAACTGGGGAGCGAGTGAAGTGTAGGTTTAGCTGAATTATTTTTTGGTTAGTACAGGAAGGAAATGCTTCTGATTGGTCAGAATTGTATGCTTTGCTTGATTATATGGCTCCTAAGTCCTAACGCCAGTGCATACTTTGATATTGATACTAACAAACAATGGTACAGATCAAGAGCAGCAAAATTGTCTTAGTACTGATCAATGATCATTACTGTTTTGTTTGATTTATTTTGCAGGAATCCCTAATACGTTGAATGTGCTCTCGAACATCCCTTTTCTTTTTGCCGGTCTCGCTGGGCTCATCTTGTGCCACTACAAGAACTACTTCGGGCTATGGTGCTCACCTGACGCTACCAATTCTGGTTCCTGTTCTGACTCAAATTGAGGTTCGGGGCACACTGATGTTGATCCTGCTGGCAGCTCACAGCTGGCGGAGCTCTGGAGTTGGACGCTCTTCTTTGCTGGTGTCATTGCTGTCGGTGTTGGTTCATCCTACTACCATCTCTACCCGAATGATGCCACCTTAGTTTGGGATAGATTGCCTGTGAGTCTTTCCTAGTTCTTCTGTGCCGTAGGCATTTCAGCATCATGATATTTACATCATCATCTCCTCTAATGTATAGTCCCTACCTTTGTGCCATGACATGTACAGGCTGTATAGTCCCCAGACCCTAGGAGTTGCTCCTTCTTTCTTGATTTTAAATATTTCGAGCACTGACATATGAGCTTGTTTGTCTAGATGACGATTGCTTTCATGTCTATCGTGGCCATTTTCATCATTGAAAGGGTTGATGATAGGGCAGGAACAAAGTCCCTTGCACCCCTTGTTATTGCTGGTGCACTGAGCATCGTGTACTGGAGGTAAGATCATTCGATTGTTTATCTGTACGTCGCTGAGAAATATTTCCTTCCTTTAACTTAACTTTCTTCTCTGTTATGTAGTTTCTTTGATGATATTCGGCCATATGCAATAATCCAGTTTGTTCCATGTATTGTAATACCTGTGATGGCTATAGTTATTCCACCAATGTATACACATTCAAGCTACTGGTTGTGGGCAGCAGGTTAGTGTTATTGTTGCTCAATATCAGGTGTATGCACTTCTATTATTTGTGTAGATAGCTATATGTGATTCGCGTTAATGTACTGGGTTATTTCATAGTCGGTTTTCTCACAGCATAAGTACTGGTGATACCTTTTTCCTTTTGCAGTCTATACTCACGATCATGATGCTTGGTTATAAACCATAGTTACCTTGAAAATTCATATAAAACTCACTGGAAGTAGTAATATTCCCCTTCTTAAGTTCTTATTCTCTCAATACCATTGACCGGTGCCAAGATGATTCTGTTTCCCCAGTCATGTATGTTGTTACCTAGAAATTTATGAAACAGTCAACAGTCCAGCGAATATAAATGTGTATGAATTGCTGCTTTCCGGTTGTTGGCCTTTGATGAAGTTGCTACAAGAATAAGTTATGCAGAAGCATTTATTTAAGCGCAATTTAAACATAGGCCACCACAAGCATTTTTTCTAAGCACATTTTTTTTGAGGGTTTTCTAAGCGCAGAGATACTTCTGTTCTGATTTTTCAAATTGATTTCAGGATTTTACCTTCTTGCCAAAGTAGAAGAGGCTGCACACAAACCTATATATAGGTGGACACATGACACTGTTAGTGAACATACTCTTAAGCATCTATGTGCTGCCAGTACTGTGTGCTGCGATGGTACCTGTTTTCTTCACTCTTATGTTGGCAAAGAGGACAACTGAACCTGACAGGTATACATCAGCTTACTCAATGCATCTTTTGAGTCTATTCTTGTCTAGTTTTAGTTCAATTGAACCACTTTAATCCAATGTTGGTATTGCTCGCTCTGCTTTGAGCATACAAATACACCAAGTGTTACCAAATATCAATTATATTGCCATTCCACTGCTTTTACCAATTTTTTGATGTTTTCGCTCTTTATGAACTTGGTTTTTGTTCACTTTGGTTACTAAGAATGATACCAGAATAAGACATCTGCAGTTAAATTGTTGGAGTTTATAACATGAACCAAAACTTGCACGGGTAGTTCTTAGCAAACTTTTCATGATGCGCTTCTGTTTATTCAAACTAATAATAGTACTCTGGTTTGCTTCCACAAATCAATGTCCGCATTCATCATGTGTATGTAGTTTTGACAATAACTTCACTACATTGAATAGGCCTTGGATTCATGTATCCATGTGACTAATGTTTTTTCCTCTGTCATGCAGGGTAAGCTTACTCCAGATGTGGAAGATCAGTTGGAGAGAACGCGGTTCCAAAGATAGCAACACTGTAGATGTCAAATATGATTATGCTGCAGTTTCAACTACGTCTGAGCAACAGTAGATGTGTGTTTTTCATATGTACCCCTGAAATGTAAAAATAGCATCAATATGAATATCAGGAGCCCCAGTGTGCACGGTTGTGTATTATTGCCTGCTAATCGACGTTCGTATGTGGTTGTTACTGACCAAATCTTGTACAGGGAGGAAAAATTTATATAAGTGGCCTTATCAACTCTTTGTGCTAGTTTTTGGGAACATCCAATGGCCTATACCTCCTCCTACACCCAGAAAGACCGTAGCCTATGTAAATGGACCTGGATCTACTGAGACTCCACCCGCTTCAGTTGTTGCTGCTCTTCGGAGTTCATTAAGCTGCATGCTATGGGCTTGACGTCTTCCGTGTGTGCAAGATAATTTATTGGCCTGCCTGTCTAAGTGATGGACTGAGTTCAGGTTTCTTACTCTTTCAAATAAAAAGTTCAGGTTTTCATTGTAGAATGAGGAGGGGTTAATGCATCATCGATTTGGGATACAGGGGCTAGCGGCGGGAGCTCTGGACCCAGATTCCCCACGTTTTATCATGCAATTGTTGCCATGGATTGGGAATTCTAGATTTTGATTTCAGGTTCCCGTGTTTTCTTTTTGATAGAGGCCTATGGCTGATTCCACCAGTAAAAATGACATTTTTGCGGAACACAATAAGCATGATCTGCCATGCCATAGTAAGGCAAATGATCATGGCACTATGATGACCTGATGATTTCTTTGGTAGAGGGAATCGAGACTATATATGTGCAAGAGGCAGTTTTCCCACCACCACACAATGCATACATGGTGTTGGCTGGGTGAAACGGTCCATACTCCATGCTCTTTGTTTCTGAGATATAAGAGTAAACCAATAGAAAAATCATATTTTGATTCAACGAATTTGTGAGCCAATAGAGGGACCCGAGGACTGCTAGGACTGGAATACGGGATACTTGAGAAGATAATCGTGTCTACTTTTGGCGAATTCTTTCTTTTTTATTCTTCACGGGATAGTTGAGAAGATAAGCGCAGTTTAAATCTGATGGTTTGTCTAAGTGCAGTTTATTTAAGCGCAGTTTAAAGAATAGGCCATTGCCAGATCATTTTGTCTAAGCGCAATTTCTCACGAGGGTTTGCTAAGCGCAAAGTTATATTGTCTGGATACTTTTGTTCTGATTTTTCAAATTGATTTCAGGATTCTACCTTTTTGCCAAAGTAGAAGAGGCTGCGGACAAACCTATATATAGGTGGACACATGAAATTGTTAGTGGACATACTCTTAAACATCTATGTGCTGCGTTGGTACCTGTTTTCTTGACTCTGATGTTGGCAAAGAGGAAAATTGAACCTGACAGGTGTGCATCAGCTTACTCAATGCATTGATTGAGTCTATTTTTGTAGAGTTATAGTTCGATTGAACCACTTTAAATCTGATGTTAGTATTGCTTGTTCTGCTTTGAGCAATACAAATACACCAAAATTTATGCTAAAATATCATGGATTCCCATTCCACTGATGCTAAGATTGTGATGTTTTCGCTCTTTATGAGGTTGATCTTTGATTACTAGAATGATAACAGAATAAGACATCACCAGATTCATAATGTGTACGTAGTTTTGACAACATCACCACCACATTGAATAGGCCTTGCATATATGTATCCATGTGAGTAATATTTTTCCTCTGTCATGCAGGGTAAGCTTACTCCAGATGTGGAAGATCAGTTGGAGAACGTGGCTCCCAAGATAGCAACACTGTAGATGTCAAATATGATTATGCTGCAGTGTTAACTACGTCTGAACAACAGTAGATATGTGTTCTTCATATGTACTCCCGAAGTGTAAAAATAGCATCAATCTGAATATCAGGAGTGTGCACAGTTGTGTGTTATTGCCTGCTAATCGATCGCTTGTATGTGGTTGTTCCTGATCAAATCTTGTACATGAAGGAAAACTGTATATCAGCGGCCTCATCAACTCTTTGTGCTTTAGTTTTTGTGAACCTCCAATGGCCTATACCTCGACCTGCACCTGGAAAGACCAGAGCCTATGTAACTGGACGTGTAAAATAGGGTCTAGCATATTGTACATGTACATGTACACGTATTTGTATATATGTATATAATTGTACTATGATCATCTATATAAAGAGACGTGAGCCTGGATGTTAGCCACCCACGCAAAACCCTAAACCTACCTCTTCAACTTTGTATCAGATACCCACCGGGACGTCGCGCGAACCCTATGCCGCCGCCCGATCCATCCATCCGCCGCCGCCGCACGCCGCCCTTCCGCGCCGCCGCCGCCGCGCACCGCCGCGATGTCGTCCGCCGCCCTTTCGCTCTCCAACAGCGTCGGCACCATCACCTCGCCCGCGGCTGCCACCGTTCCCGCCGCCCTCGCCGTTCCGGCGATCTTCGTCCACCTTGGCCGCCACAACTTCATGCTGTGGGGAGGCATCGCCGGCACCGTCTTAGCCGGCGCCAACCTCCATGGCTACCTAGACGGCACCACGGCGGCACCCGACAAGACCATCGCCGTCAGGACTGGCGACGCCGCGACGACCGCCGCTAATCCGCGTACCAACATTGGTGGACTCAGGATCAGAAGGTCAAGGGACTCTTTCTCACCTCCATGGAGGAGGACATCGCCTGTCAGCTCATCAGCTGCGAGACGGCACAGGCGGTATGGACGGCCGTCGGTGCCATGTATGGCACGCAGAGTCGCGCCAACGTCCGTCACATCCGGCGTCAACTGCAGACGCTGAGGAAGGAGGAGATGTCCGCGGTTGAGTACATGCACAAGATGAAGGCCCTCGCCGACACCATGGCTGCCACCGGCTCTCCGATTCGTGATGATGAGCTCATTTATCACATCCTCACCGGACTCGGCTCCGCCTACAACCCCATCGCCGCCTCCCTGGGTGTGAGTAATGCACCTATGCCCTAATCTAGCTTCTACTCGCTCGTCTTGTCGTTCGAAGCGTTGCAGGCTCAGCAGAGTGCGTCGAAGGGGTGGACTCCCTTCGCGAACGTCGTGACTCGCTCGGGCCCCTATGGCCAGGGCGGACGTGCTCCCTACTCGGAGCCCTATCCCTCCCAGGCCGATGGCAACGGCCAGCCCGGGCAAGGCCGCCAAGGCGGCAACGGCGGCTCCAACGGTGGCCGCGACCGCAACTCCTCCTACGCTGGCAATGGTCGGCAAAGTGGCGTGGGAAATGGCGACAACAACGGCGGTGGTGGCCGTTGCAACAAACGCTGGCGCCCCCGGTGTCAAATTTGCAAAAACTGGGGGGCATGAGGCCGATGATTGTCGCAAGCGCTATGACCCGGACCACAACACTCGCTCCGCCAACTCGGCCTCCACCAACACCGTCGACTATCCTTGGGTATTGGACACCGGGGCTACGGATCACCTGACGAGTGATCTTGAACGCCTCTAGGTTCACGAGCGCTATGATGGTAAGGACCAGGTTCAGGTGGCCAATGGTGCAGGTTTGTCTATTTCACACATTGGTCATTCCCGCTTACCCGGTTCATCTCTTAAACTGCGCAACATCCTTCATGTTCCACACATCATAGAGCATCTCCTTTCTGTCTATCGCCTTGTTTGTGATAATGACGTGTTCCTTGAGTTTCACCGTCGTCTTTTCTTTGTTAAGGACAAAGTAACCAGGTGCGCCATTCTTCAAGGTAGCAGTCGGGGGGGGGGGGGGGGGGGTCTACCCGATTCCCTTTGCTCGTGCTTCGTCCCTGTCATCTCGTCATGCTTCATCTAGTGTTCGAGTTTCGTTGTCGCAATGGCATCAACGTCTAGGTCACCCTACCAATAATGTGGTCACCTCCATTGCTCGGAACAATGACCTTCCCTGTTCTAATTCAAATACTTCACCATTAGTGTGTGATGCATGTCAGCGTGCTAAGAGTCATCAACTACCATATTCTACGTCGAATCATGTCACTACTGTACCTCTTGAATTAATTGATTCAGATGTTTGGGGTCCCGCTATTGCGTCTTGGGGGGGGGGGGGTTACAAGTATTATGTTAGTTTTGTTGATGACTATCACACGCTTCACTTGGATTTACTTGCTTAAACATAAGTCTGACGCTCAGCAAGTCTTCTATAACTTTCAGGCTCACGTCGAACGTCTTTTGGATTGCAAAATCAAGGCCGTTCAATCCGACTGGGGTGGTGAATACCACAAGCTTCATCACTATTTTCAACGCACGGGCATCGCCCACCATCTGTCGTGTCCACATACGTCTCAGCAGAATGGTATTGCCGAGCGCAAACACCGTCATTTGGTCGAGACCGGCCTTGCCTTACTGGCGCATTCGTCTCTCCCACTCCGTTTTTGGGATGAGGCCTTTCTTACGGCATGTTATCTCATCAACCGTATGCCCACTCCGGTTCTCAACAATGACATGCCCCTGTTTCGCCTGTTTCATGTTCAGCCCAATTATTCCTCTCTCAGGATTTTTTGATGTTCTTGCTAGCCTAGTCTCCGCAAGTATAATGCTCACAAGCTGGAGTTTCGTTCCAAGATGTGTGTCTTCCTTGGTTATAGTCCTCTGCATAAGGGCTATAAGTGTCTTGATCGCACCTCGGGTAGGATCTACATTTCTGGTGATGTTGTTTTCAATGAGTCAGTTTTCCCTTACTCCAACCCGGGTGTCTCGGTTGATATTGCTTCTATTGAGCACGCCCTCACTTGTCCATCTAATGAACCGGTTTCGGATGTCCATGTGTGGAAATACGACCTGTAATATTTCTCACCTGACTTGTTTTCTGCAGATGCTGCTCTCATTTCTTCCCAGGAAACCGTCGCCACACCTGCATCCGCCGGCGTGATCGACGTGCATGCCACGCCTCCCGAGGCTGCCTCATCGGCCACGCCCGCTAGCGCGTCTGCGGCCCCGTCAGCCTCGCCCGCTGGCACGACCGTGGGCCTGACTGGGTCGCCTGTTGCGTCCCCCGTCTCGCCTGGGTCGGCCCAGCCTGCCTCGTCTGTGTCGGGCGTCACCGGGTCGCCAGCCGCGTCCCCTGGGCTGTTGTCCTCGCCCGGCTCCCCCTCTTCGCCTGGTTCGGCCCAGCCCGACGCGTCTCCCCGGCCCGTATCGCCTGTTGCTGATGATGGTTCAGCCGCGACACCACTGGTCGGGTTTCCGCCGTCGCCGCCACCATCTACCGACGATGCAGCTCCCGTGCACATTATGGTCACCCGTCACCGCGATAATACGCATAAGGCTAAGACATAGACGGATGGCACAATGCGGTGCGACACTCGTCGGCGTGCATTCTTCGCCGCACCCACTTCTCATCGTGATGCTCTTGGTGAACCGGCTTGGCGTGCCGCCATGTCTGCGGAATTTGTTGCCCTTTGTCACACGAACACATGGGTTTTGGTGCCTGCAAGTGGATATTTAAGACCAAGCATCGTCCGGATGGCTCTGTTGACAAGCACAAAGCTCGCCTTGTTGCTGTGGTTTCACTCAGCAGCAAGGGATCGACCATGGAGATACTTTCAGCCCCGTGGGGAAGCCTGACACAGTTCGTCTGGTTCTCTCTCTCGCTGTCTCCCGCGGGTGGAGTCTTCGACAGATTGATGTGAGTAATGCTTTTCTCCACAGTTTTTTGGCCGAAGATGTCCACATGCAGCAGCCCCCTGGTTTTGAGGATGCTCGTTATCCCTCTCATGTCTGCAAACTCCAGAGGTCCATCTATGGGCTCAAACAGTCACCGCGTGCCTGGTATGCTCGGTGGAGTCAGCGTCTCTCACAGCTTGGCTTTGTTTCCTCCAAGGCAGATGTATCCTTGTTCATCTTTTCACATGGTGCTATTCAGATATACATGCTGGTGTATGTTGATGATATTGTGATTGCTGGTTCTACACCTACTTTGGTGGATCGCCTTGTGCAGTCTTTGTCTGCGAGTTTTCCCATCAAAGACTTGGGCAGGTTGGAGGACTTCCTTGTCTTGGAAGCATCCTTTCATTCAGGGGGCATGACATTGACGCAGAAGAAGTATGCACTTGATCTCCTTCATCGCGTCAACATGGAGAACTGCAAGTCCACTTCCACTCCACTTGCTACATCCGAGAGCCTCTCGCATCACAGTGGTGCATTGCTGAGTATCGACGACTCTTTCAGGTATCGCAGTGTAGTTGGAGCACTTCAGTATCTGACACTCACTCGTCTAGCACTAGTAGAAAAGAGGGTTTTGGTTCAGGCCGAGTCAGCCCATTAGTCCCGGTTCAGTTCAGAACCGGGACCCATGGGGGCATTGGTCCCGGTTCGTGAGGCCAGGGGCCTACCGGACCTCGTGGGGGCATTGGTCCCGGTTTGTCTGGCCCCTTTGGTCCTGGTTGGTGGGACGAACCGGGACGAATGGGCCTCTCTCCTGGCCCACCACCATTGGTCCCGGTTGGTGGCTTGAACCGGGACCACATGCTGCCTTTTAGTCCCGGTTCATGCCACGAACCGGGACCAATGAGGTGCCTATATATACCCCTCGCCCGCGAGCAGAGCACTCCAGTGCTCTGTTTTTCTCTGGCCAGCGAGGGGAGGGCTTTGTGGTGCTCTAGCTCACCTCCTATGCACATCATGTGTTCGATGAAATGCCCGAGCCACACTATGTACGACAAGGGCTCGTGTACGTGGCTGGGTCGGAACGGAGAAACAACGTCGTCGTGTTCATGGGGAGGCAACGGAATGCGTGGTCGTGTTCATCTGGAGGGCTTGGACGGAACAGGCGATGGAAACGAGGCCTGGTGTACCGCAGAACGGAGGAAACGGCCTTGTGTTCGACCGGCCATGTTCGAAACGGGATCCTGTTCATCGGAAGGGGTCTGTCGTACCGCAAAACGGAGGAAACGGACCTGCTACGATCGAAACGGGGGTCCTGTTGATCGGGAGGGGTGTGGCGTACCGCAAAACGAAGGAGACGGAGTTGTGTTGGAGTGCTACGGTCGAAACGGAGGTCCTGTTCATCGGGAGGGGTGTGGCGTACCACAAAACGGGACTCCACGGGATAATGTTCATCTCCACCGTCGACCCCCTCCAGCCTCCACAAGCTACTGTTCATCCACCGTCGACCTCCTCCAGCCTGCACGGGCTCCTGTTCATCCAGCCTCCACCGCGCGCTACTCCACCGGCTACTGTTCAACCACCCCTCTATCGTCTACCGTTCATCCAGCCCTCCACACCACGGGGTCCTGTTCAACCACCCCTCCACGGGCACCCCTCCACCGTCTACTGTTTATCCTGCCCTCCACGCCACGGGGTCCTGTTCATCCACCCCTCCACGGGCACCCCTCCACCGTCTAGTGTTCATCCAGCCCTCCACCACACCACGGGGTTCTGTTCATCCAGAGGCAACGCCACCGCTCACTATTCATCCAACACCCCCCCCCCCCCTCCGCACGCAACGCTCACTGTTCATCCCATCGATCGGCTTCAGTTAGCAGTAGTAGGGAAGGAATCGCTCGATCGGGTTCAGTTAACAGCCATCGATCGATCGCTCGGGTTCAGTAACGCGTAGCTTGCAGTGCAATCGCTCGGGTTCAGTTAGAGCCCAACGCCTCGCTCGGGTTCAGTTAGAGCCAACGCATCGCACACACGCGCGTACGTGTACGAGAGAAACGTGCATCACTCGGCCCCCGACCTCCCACCGTAACCGGGAATTCCCCGAAATTTTCCTCCCCCTCGCTTCTACCACGGTTTTTTCCGTTATGGACGGTCCAAAGAATGTCATGCAGCTGCATCTCCGGCCCGCCCAGGACGAAAAGCCCATTTTCTGTCATGATTTTTTGTCATAGAAGTAGGAGCCCACCACATCTATGATGATACCGGATTTTTTCACAATTATCGTCATAGAAGTGTCATACGTATGACATAAAAAAATTTCGTTCGGCCCAAAATGTCACGGATGTGTCTTTTTTTTGTAGTGTATGGTGTGGCATGAAACCCTTGTAAAGCAGGTGGGTGTGAAGGATTTTCCGGTCAGAGTAAGACTTCGTATTCCCACATTTAAGGCATGGACAACACATAAAACCATTCTGCTTGTTTGCCTCAGCCACTTCGAGAAAATGATGCACGCCCTAAATGTAATCGGAGGTGTGTCTGTCACCGTACATCCATTGTCGGTTCATCTGCATGCATTATATATAATTAAGTGTGTCAAAAACCATTACAGAACATCATGATTAGATAATTAAGTGACCAAATTAATAGAAGGTCATCATCACATTAAAACCAAAGTACATACATAGTTCTCGTCTAACAACATATAGTTCTCCAGAGCATCTAATTAATTAAACCATACATTGAAACTATGTAAAACATTTCAATGTGAAAACAAATGCGATCATAATCGCAACCAAGGTAACAATTGATCCAACGGCATAATGATACCAAGCCTCGGTATGAATGGCATATTTTCTAATCTTTCTAATCTTCAAGCGCATTGCATCCATCTTGATCTTGTGATCATCGACGACATCCGCAACATGCAACTCCAATATCATCTTCTCCTCCTCAATTTTTTTTATTTTTTCCTTCAAAAAATTGTTTTCTTCTTCAACTAAATTTAACCTCTCGACAATAGGGTCGGTTGGAATTTCCGGTTCACATACCTCCTAGATAAATAAAATATATGTCACGTTGGTCGGCATAATTTTCATAAACAATAAATGAACCAATAGTTATAAAGATAATATATACCACATCCGAATTATAGACAGGACGATGGCCGACGGGGGTGGATACCAAAACCATAGCACTATATAATAACAAGCAATAAAATAGTAAGAAAATTAGACAAGTATCATCTAAAGTAAGAATTTTTTTCTTTCAGAAAGAAGATAAGAACAAGAGGCTCACCACGGTGGTGCCCGCGACGAGATCAGCGCAGGTGATCGACGGCGGTGAAGACGGGAATGAGACGTGACGGGCCGATCAACCTAGACAAATCTCGAGGAAAATGGAGCTTTGAGGTCGAGCTTCGAGAGGAGAAAGCTTAACTAGTATGGCTCGGACATTTCATCGAACACCTCATGTGCATAGGAGGTGAGCTAGAGCACCACAAAGCCCTTCCCTCGCCGGCCAGAGAAACACAGAGCACTCACTGGAGTGCTCTGCTCGCGGGCGAGGGGTATATATAGGCACCTCATTGGTCCCGGTTCGTGCCATGAACTAGGACTAAAGGGCAGCCTGTGGTCCCGGTTGAAGCCACCAACCGAAACCAATGGTGGTGGGCCAAGAGCCAGGCCCATTGATGCCGGTTTGTCCCACCAACCGGGACCAAAAGGTCCAGACGAACCGGGATCAATGGCCCATGTGGCCCGGCCAGCCCCCTGGGCTCACAAACCGGGACAGTTGCCTCCTTTGGTCCCGGTTCTGAACTGAACCGGGACTAATGGGCTGACCCGGCCTGAACCAAATCCCTCTTTTCTACTAGTGATAATTATCGGGGATGTTTTCAACAACTTGTTTTCCCTCGGATAAAACCAACAAACTTTTTTGTATGTATGCATAATTCCATAACTTATAATCTAGTACGAAATGATGTACTAGAGAAGGCCAACGAATGATAAAGGAGCAACTTTACAAAAATTAGGCAGTTACCGATCTATTTGGTGAGGGAAAAATCATGGGAGGAATTAGAAAGTTACTGATCTATTCGGTGAGGAAGAAAATCACGGGAGGTTCCGATCGCTCGATGCTGATCGTGCGGTAAAAAAGTCGTTCAGACCTCTTGCCAAATTCCGAACGTTAGGAATTTACAAAACTAAAATAAAAACTCTTTATTTTGACCACTTCCAGGAATAAATATCGAATGAAACAAACAACTTTTGCTTTGACAAAGAGATTAATTTGTGATATCATAACCAAAAACAAATGGTGATACAAGACAACAATAGACATACGAGCTGAACCAATGACCGATTTGGGCAAGCAAACAAGCTGCATGCATGTGCCCCGGTAACTCAAAAAGTTACCCAGGAGCGCACGCACAAAAGATATTTCTTCATGTACACGCTCTTGCCCATCGTGTACATGTGTAATTTGACAACAAAAGAACATGTTTTGTGTTGTGTATAAAAATACACAAATTTGCTGGCTCAACTTTATTCAGGACTAGTATTTTTTTTTGGCTCCAAGGCACAAATACATCTTCTGTTTGTGGAACTTTACACTCTTATAGAAGATGTGACCGTATATGCTGTTGAAAAATTCATAATATTTTGGTGGTTTTCTGTTCAGCCATCAGGATCCAGGGAGAACTGGGCCGCTGGAGATTTGCGAGCGAAAGGACTAAAATGATGAACAGGGATTTGGGAGAGTTCCTCGTACAGAACACTTTGTGTGAAAGAAAAACTGGCCCTGTGGCGCTGCTAGGTGCCGGCGGACCGGCCAACACCCCAAATAAGTGACCCAGTGTTGTTCGATGCCTTGCG
The DNA here is from genome assembly GCA_034509565.1 of Triticum monococcum. Classification (NCBI taxonomy): domain Eukaryota; kingdom Viridiplantae; phylum Streptophyta; class Magnoliopsida; order Poales; family Poaceae; genus Triticum; species Triticum monococcum. Next base: position 799,911,320 of record CM067843.1, on the reverse strand, counting down.
TGTGAACCGTTGGACCATGTCTCCTCCTCTGTTTCCTCGCCCACCCTGCATGCGTCTTCCTCCTCCTTCCGCTTGCATGCCTCGCACCGCACCGCATGCCTCCCGCCTCGCTCAGCAGCCTTGGACGCCCCTCCTCATAGGCCCCATCACCTGTGACCTTGAATCATTGCCGCACATCGTCCCCTGGCTCGCCGCCTTTCGTCGCTCAGCAGCCAACAACTTCACCACATTGAATATCTTGGATATGTAATGTAGAAATCTATGTATCTCTTTACCCGTGTAACTAATGTTTTTCCCTCTGTCTTGCAGGTTAAGTTTACCCCAGATGTGGAAGATCAGATGGAGAGAACGCCGGTCCGAACATAGCAACATCGTAGATGTCAAATATGATTATGCTGCAGTTTCAACTACGTCTGAACAACAGCAGATTTACTCTGTTTTTCATGCATAATTGTAGAGTGTAATAGTAGCATCGATCTGAATATCAGGAGCATGGTTGTTGGGTTATTGGTTGACAATATGTGAACGATCCTCATCATATCTTGTAGTACTCTACATGAAGGAAATTTTTTTCCAGCGGCCTCATCACCTCTTTCTTGGTCTAGTTTTTGCATATCCACCTAGAACTACTACAGAGGAGAGGGAACTACCGAGACATCGTTGGCGCTTCCCGCATGTCTTCTGAGTCCAGTAAGCTATATGGTGCGTTATACTAGGAGCCCAGCATGCACGGTTGGGTGTTATTGCCTGCTAATCAACCTTTGTTTGTGTTTGTTCCTGATCAATTCTTGTACACAAAGGAAAAATGTATATCAGCAGTCTCATCAACTTTGGTGCTCTAGATTTTGTGAACCTCAATGACCTATAACTCGTCCTGCACCTGGAAAGACCAGAGCCTATGTAACTGGACGCGTATCTAACTTGACTGCATCCGCTTCAGTTGTTGCTGCTCTTTGAAGTTTATTAAGCTGCATGCTTTGTGCTCGGCGACTTTGGTGTGTGCAATAGTCGATTATGTAAAAATGGTTTTTTACTCATTGCAACACATAGCGTAGCAAAACTCTCTTAGTATAGAAGGATGGAACTGACCAACAGTGTTTAAAAGGAACAGCAAAATGCATAGAGCACGCTGAATTCAGGTTTCGTATTCTTCCAAAAAAATGAGTTCAGGTTTATTGAATTCATACTCCAGCCAATTGGTCGAAAAGTCCAAGATGATGAGAGGCGGGCAATATATTTCAACAAGGTTTTCACCACAGAACGAGGAGGGGTTAATGCAGCATCAATTGGGAACATAACTGCGATTTAGAGGTGGGAGCTATGAACCCAGATTTCCGTTGTTTTATCATGCAATTGTTGCTATGGAATGGGAGCAATAGTTCCTGATTTGAGGTTCCCATGTTTTCTTTTCGACAGAGGTGGACAGCTCATACCATCATTAAAAATGGCATTTTTCCGCACGATAAGCATGATAATCTTCCATATCATAGTAATGCAAATGATCATGGCAATATGATGACCTCATGAGCTCTTTGGTAGCAGGGCAATTGACACTATTTATATGCAAGCGGCATTTCTCCCACCACCACACAATGCATACATGGAGATCCTTTTTTGGCTGGGTGGAAGGTCCATGCTCCACACTCTTTTGTTCCCGAGATATTAGAGTAAACCAATATAAAAAGCATATTTTGCTTCATCCAATTTATGAGCCAATAGAGATTGTGGCCGGTGAACCAACATGGGAGGAGTGTTAGGACCAGAATGATTGGAAGGAATCGCGAAGAAGCGACGAGGGATTTGTTGGATGGGGAAATTGCAGGATAGTTGAGAAGATAATGCCTCTACTTGTAGTTAATCTAAGAAACTAAGTTTTTTGTCAAATTCTTTTCTTACACTTTATTCAGATGGGAACAACAATTATAGCCAGATCGTTTCAGCGATTACTAAGAGTAAAGCATGAGGTAAATGGCCTAAACAAAGCCTCTGGTTTAACTAAATTACAGTAAACAGTAGTTAAAGCAATAAGCCAATTAACAGCAGCCAATGGATCTCGCGATCACAAGTTCACCTTTGGATAACTTATTGTGCCCCTGACTTGTGTTGCTCTGATGGATAACTGAGGGATATGTATATGTTGAGATTCCTCTCCTGCTAGAACCTGCTAGAACCTGACATGAGTCCATGAGAAAGAAGTGTCCTAAGAGTCCATTAGGAAATTATAATAGTATCGGAAAAGACTCCAGTTGTATAAGGCAAGATCCAAATCTTGTTGGGTTAATCTTGTTGCAGTATTATTTTGTCATACATTAGATGAGTCGTGCATGTGTTGTTAGGATTACGCTTGTGTTAAATGCTCAAGTATTGATGATCAAGAGTCTGTTAGTGCATGCATGCTATTCTGGCCGTTGTGAAGGTGCTGCACAAGTATGTGCGTGTCAGTAACTAGCGCTGAGTGATTAGTGGATCAGTTTGTTAGCGCCTTGACCATGTGTGTCAGTGTGTGCATGCAGAAGTGTGTGTGTGCGTGCGTGAGTGTGTGTGTGCTACTCCCTCCGTTCCAAATTACTCGTCTCAGAAATGGATATATCTAGAACTAAAATACATCTAGATACATCTATACTTGCGACAAGTAATTCGGAACGGAGGGAGTAGATGGTGGGCCACTGGCTTAGTGCGTGCGTGGGGTGGCCGTGTGAGTTGGCTGTTTAAGCCCCATGTAACTATTGTGTTTAGTAGTGAGTACAAGAGAAGGCACTAGTGTGTGTGCTGCAAAAGCTCTCTCTGTATATGTGTTCTTCCTCTCCATTGTGTACAATGTGAGAAAAGTGTATGTGTGCCCACTGCGTACTCGCGTGTGTGTATCGATCGATCTGCAGGGCAAACCCAACATATCTCATCTGCATACTCCAAACTAACGTGCTAGGACCTGACAGGGCAATTATCACTGGTGTTTACCTGCGGATTATGCTGCAGCATATATATTCGCGCTTCTGAGTCCATTAAGTTGTGTGCTATGCTGTACATGGCCATTTTCTTTAGGAATAACGACAGTTGAGACTCACTGCGTAAACAAGCACTAGTGCAGAATCAAGCAATAGCACCGATTCGTAAGCCCTTTAGTGCCGGTAACCGGCACTAAAGTGTGGGCACTAAAGTCTCCCCCCCCCCCCCCCCCCCCCCCTAGTACCGGTTCAGCATGAACCGGTGCTAAAGGGCAACCACGTGGCACAAGCCAGCTCCGGGGGCAGGGAGCCCTTTAGTACCGGTTGGTGACACCAACCGGTATTAAAAGGTTGGGGGGTTTGGGTTTATGATTTCTTTTTATTAATTTTGTGTTTTCCGTTTAATTCTTTTTCGTTTGCTGGTATTTTACGATACTACACATTGTACACGTTATGCATATATAGTAGAACCGATCATATATATATCATCAAATGTCTCACAAACCATTATATTAATTCACACATACACACATGTGTGTGTGTGTATATATATATATATATACAATTAGCTAGCTATATACAATTTTTTCTACATGTTGCCTTCGGAGCCAGTGGCATTAGCCTAATTGGTGCCTTCGGAGCATGATGAAATTTGGAAGTGGTTCATGGGGGCGGTAGCGGATAATGGTATTCTCCCTTCGGATCTATGACCTGGTCGAGCAAAAATCCCGCTATTTCCTCTTAAAGTGCTTGTACGCGCTCCGTTTGTAGGAGCTTGTCCCGCATCTCTGTAAACTGTTAAGAAGGAGATCAATATGCATGTGTATTAGTTGTGTGACTAGATATCGATAATGGTGTAAAAATTATGAATAGTGTTCTGACAAACGTAGCCATTCCTGTCTTTGACATCTGCTCCTTTCGGACGTCATCATGCGAATGTTCTCGCAAATGCAGTATGCACACAGATCAGTCCCCTGAGCCTGCTGAAGGGCATTTACGAGAATGAAATTTAATCAGATAATAATTAATCAAGCATGATAAATAAAGAGATGGCAGCTAGCTAGCTAGCTAGTACTACTTAATTACTTACCTTGGGTCGAAACCATTTCAGCTTTTGTTTCCATTGGCCTGGAGTGACGCTGATGAATCTTGTCCAAGCCCTGCCCGCCGACAAAGAAAATGAATAAAGGGGTTATTAAATAGTTCATATCAGGAAATGACGAACTAAATAGGCCGAGATATATAGTTAATAATGATTGAAATTACCTGTTGACTATCCCAAATAAGATGTTATAGTCAGTTTTTATTTTGAGTAGTGAGTCTAGTATTTCCACTATTCCGGCATTAACTTTAATGATACACAAGATCCAGTGAAATCTGCATGCACACACGTTTGCATGTCTTAATTAAGCGAGCATATGTAAGCAAAAACATGTAGCTAGCTAGTAGGCAAAAACAGAGAATTTGTTGTACAAGACAGTGTGACTCACTGAAAGTTGTAAGGAAGTAGTATATCTTCATTATATTTGAGGCGCTTCAAGAACTCTAGCATGTTGTCCTCTACACTTTTTTCATAATATGCATCTATTTTCCATGTGTATTCATTAACGGTGTTTGGGTCAATGAACCCAATGCCGTCCATCTTTTTCATTTCATATATCTTCATCCTGCATAATACCATAGAAAAGAATATAGTGAGGATAATTACAGGTAATGATTGATCAAAAGGATCACTACAGCTAGCTTGAGACTTAAATTACAGAAAGAAATCACTTACAGACAATAGCAACTGACGATAGATTTGTCGAGTGCGTCTTGATTGTATAACTGATACAGTTCAGAATACTCAACGGGCACAGCTTTCTCATGATAGTAATGATCCTTCTTGACATCCACCATGAGCGACTCTCGATTGGAAATCTTGGCAATGTCCATGTACCATTGATGCAATTCATACATTCTCGTTGGGAGCTTCTTGACCTCGTCTGGCTTGATCAAAGGTTGGCCCCGGACATATTTCTATTTTATTTCCTCCTCTCTAAGCACAGGCATGGGCTCGATCTCGAAGAGTTGTCCAACAGTGATCTTGAGAATTTCAGCCTGCGTTATATGCTCCTCGGTTATTACCACATTGCCCACCTCGGGTACGTTAACGGTTTGCCCACAATAATATTGGGTGTGCGTACTCTTATGTGTTGTTGGCACAACAAGCGAGGGGATCGATTGCGCCGCCTGTTCTCCCAGCTGGGGAACGGTTTTCCCGCAGTTTTTGACAGCTGCATGTTGTTTGCTCGAGCTCGAGCTCGCCTCCTTCTGTAGACGTGCTTGATTTAACTTCCTGATGTGGCGCTCATAGTCTGTGTCAACAGGCTTGGGAGCTGGTGGTTGAGCCATACGAATGAAGTGGTCAATCTTTTCCTCAGGCACTTTCGGTTGGAAATATGCCCTAGAGGCAATAATAAATTGATTATTATTATATTTCCTTGTTCATGATAATCGTTTATTATCCATGCTAGAATTGTATTGATAGGAAACTCAGATACATGTGTGGATACATAGACAACACCATGTCCCTAGTAAGCCTCTAGTTGACTAGCTCGTTGATCAATAGATGGTTACGGTTTCCTGACCATGGACATTGGATGTCGTTGATAACGGGATCACATCATTAGGAGAATGATGTGATGGACAAGACCCAATCCTAAGCATAGCACTAGATCGTGTAGTTCGTATGCTAAAGCTTTTCTAATGTCAAGTATCATTTCCTTAGACCATGAGATTGTGCAACTCCCGGATACCATAGGAGTGCTTTGGGTGTGCCAAACGTCACAACGTAACTGGGTGGCCATAAAGGTACACTACGGGTGTCTCCGAAAGTGTCTGTTGGGTTGGCACGAATCGAGACTGGGATTTGTCACTCCGTGTGACGGAGAGGTATCTCTGGGCCCACTCGGTAGGACATCATCATTATGTGCACAATGTGATCAAGGAGTTGATCACGGGATGATGTGTTATGGAACGAGTAAAGAGACTTGCCGGTAACGAGATTGAACAAGGTATCGGGATACCGACGATCGAATCTCGGGCAAGTATCGTACCGATAGACAAAGGGAATTGTATACGGGATTGATTAAGTCCTTGACATCGTGGTTCATCCGATGAGATCATCGTGGAGGATGTGGGAGCCAACATGGGTATCCAGATCCCGCTGTTGGTTATTAACCGGAGAACGTCTCGGTCATGTCTACATGTCTCCCGAACCCGTAGGGTCTACACACTTAAGGTTCGGTGACGCTAGGGTTGTAGGGATATGTATATGCAGTAACCCGAATGTTGTTCGGAGTCCCGGATGAGATCCCGGACGTCACGAGGAGTTCCGGAATGGTCTGGAAGTAAAGAATTATATATAGGAAGTGCTATTTCGGCCATCGGGACAAGTTTCGAGGTCACCGGTATTGTACCGGGACCACCGGAAGGGTCCCGGAGGTCCACCGGGTGGGGCCACCTGCCCCGGGGGTCCACCGGGTGGGGCCACCTGCCTCGGGGGGCTACATGGGCTGTAGGGGGTGCGCCTTGGCCTACATGGGCCAAGGGCACCAGCCCCAAGAGGCCCATGCGCCTAGGGTTCAAGAAGGGAAGAGTCCCAAAGGTGGAAGTCACCCCCTAGGTGCCTTGGGGGGGGGGGGGGGGGACTCCTCCCTTGGCCGCCGCCCCCCCTAGGAGATTGGATCTCCTAGGGCCGGCGCCCCCCCCCCTTGGCTCCCTATATATAGTGAGGGAAGGAGGGCCTCTGAAGTGACGCCTTTGGTGCCTCCTTCTCCCTCTCCAACACCTCCTCCTCCTCAATAGAGCTTAGCGAAGCCCTGCTGGAGTACTGCAGCTCCATCACCACCACACCGTCGTGCTGCTGTTGGAGCCATCTTCTTCAACCTCTCCTTCCCTCTTGCTGCATCAAGAAGGAGGAGACGTCATCCGCTTCGTACGTGTGTTGAACACGGAGGTGCCGTCCGTTTGGCAGTAGGATCATCGGTGATTTGGATCACGACGAGTACGACTCCATCAACCCCGTTCTCTTGAACGCTTCCGCTTAGCAATCTATAAGGGTATGTAGATGCACTCTCCTTCCCCTCGTTGCTGGTCTCTCCATAGATAGATCTTGGTGACACGTAGGAAAATTTTGAATTTCTGCTACGTTCCCCAACACTTTCTCCCTTGGCGGCAGTGGCGGTTTCGGTGCAAAATGGGCTTCCACCTCGGCCTTCGCCATGGCTGCGGTTTCCTCCTCGGACTTGTCATAAGGCCTCTGCAGAAGAGGCGCGAGGCTTGGACCATATTTATATCGCTTGCCTCCGCCTTTACTTCCTGTACTACCTCGACTCGTACCGCTACGCAACATAGCTGCGGCGTGTCTCTTCTGCGATTGCTGAGGCGGTGGAGACGTCCGCACTGGTTTATAAGCCCCCGTGCGGTAGCTCTCTCGAGCTCCTCTTCAAAGCAGGTCTACTGGGCCTACATGTTCTGTACTGTCCTATGGGCCTACTGGGCCTTTGCGGGCCTGCATCCTGGCCCAACAACACGTTAGATTTCTAGTCGTATGCAGGCCGCTCTGGCCCAGTAGGCGGGCTTTTTTATTTTCTTATTTTTTGCTTTATTTATTTTTGTTTTATTTATTTTTGAGTTGTTTTTTTCTGTATTTAGAGTTTCTTTGTGAATATTTTTGCTTTAGGTACAAAAAATTATAAACTTTCTGTTAGTGCCCGTAGTTTTCAAATTTGAATAGTTTAAATTTTGAATAGTTTTCAAATTGTGAATAACTTAACTTTAAAAATCTGTAAAGGCATGAAAGAATTTGTTTGCACATAAAATTTCTTCGCGTTTCAAATGCCAAAACACATAACTACCCTAACTATTACAGAGATTCCCTCCTGGGTGTGAAACACAAAAGAAAGTGATGATAGTGAAGCCGATCATATCCCAGATCGTTGGGTGTGAATTTTTTTTCGCGTGTGTCCCTTTGCGTCGTAACCATAGAAAATCTTCATCATTTAATGGGATGCTCGGGTCAATATTCACTGTGAATTGAGCAATTTCATCAAACTTTTCATAATCTTCTGACATGTCTGCCTTGTCATCCACTCCTACGATGTTTCTCTTCCCAGAAAGAAGTATGTGCCGCTTTGGCTCATCGTACGATGCATTCGCTTCCTTATCTTTTCTTTTTCTCGGCTTGGTAGACATGTTCTTCACATAGAAAACCTGTGCCACATCATTGGCTAGGACGAATGGTTCGTCTGCATACGCAAGATTGTTGAGATCCACTGTTGTCATTCCGTACTGCGTGTCTTCCATTACCCCGCCTCGTGTCATATTGACCCATTTGCACCGAAACAAAGGGACCTTCAAACCACGTCGATAGTCAAGTTCCCATATGTCCTGTATATAACCATAATATGTTTCCTTTCCTGTTTTGGTTTCTGCATCAAAGCGGACACCACTGTTTTGGTTGATGCTCTTCTTATCTTGGGCGATCGTGTAAAATGTATTACCATTTATCTCGTACCCTTTGAAAGTCATTATATTCGAAGATGGTAACTGGGACAGCAAGTACAGGTCATCTTCAATAGAGGCGTCATGCATGGTACGTGTCTACAACCAGCTGGCGAAATTCCTGGTTTGTTCACGTGTAATCCAGTCATCAGACCGCTCCGGGTGTTTGGAGCGTAGCAAATTCTTGTGTTCATCCATATACGGAGCCACCAAGGCGGAATTCTGTAGAACTGTGTAGTGTGCTTCAGTGAGAGAATGTCCGTCCATACATATTATTTCCCCTCCTAGCGTGCCTTTTCCATCCAGTCTGCCCTTATGCCGCGATTCAGGAACACCAATCGGCTTAAGGTCAGGAATAAAGTCAATACAAAACTCAATGACCGCCTCATATTCATGGCCCTTGGAGATGCTTCTTTCTGGCCTAGCACGGTTATGAACATATTTCTTTAAGACTCCCATGAACCTCTCAAAGGGGAACATATTATGTAGAAATACAGGACCCAAAACGTAATCTCTTCGCATAGGTGAACTAGGACGTGTGTCATGATGTTCAAGAAGGATGGTGGGAACACCAACTCGAAACTGACAAGACATTGCACCAAATCATTCTCTAACCTTGGTATGATTTCTGAATCGATTACCTTCTGAGAGATTGCATTGAGAAATGCACATAGCTTCATAATGGCTAATCGAACGTTTTCCGGTAGAAGCCCCCTCAATGCAACCGGAAGTAGTTGCGTCATAATCACGTGGCAGTCATGAGACTTTAGGTTCTGGAACTTTTTCTCTGCCATGTTTATTATTCCCTTTATATTCGACGAGAAGCCAGACGGTACCTTAATACTGAGCAGGCATTCAAAGAAGATTTCCTTCTCTTCTTTGGTAAGAGCGTAGCTTGCATGACCCTGATGTATGCCGTCTTTTCCGTGCATACGTTGCTGGTCCTCCCGTGCCTCAGGTGTATCTTTTGTCTTTCCATACACGCCCAAGAAGCCAAGCAGGGTCACACAAAGATTCTTCGTCACGTGCATCACGTCGATTGCGGAGCGGACCTCTAGGTCTTTCCAATAGGGCAGGTCCCAAAATATAGATTTCTTCTTCCACATGGGAGCGTGTCTGCGTATTGGGGAACGTAGTAATTTCAAAAAAATTCCTACGCACACGCAAGATCATGGTGATGCATAGCAACGAGGGGGAGAGTCTGATCTACGTACCCTTATAGATCGCAACGGAAGCGTTGACACAACGTAGAGGAAGTAGTCGTACGTCTTCTTCCCGATCCGACCGATCCAAGCACCGTTACTCCGGCACCTCCGAGTTCTTAGCACACGTTCAGCTCGATGACGATCCCCGGACTCCGATCCAGCAAAGCTTCGGGGAGGAGTTCCGTCAGCACGATTGCGTGGTGACGATCTTGATGTACTACCGACGCAGGGCTTCGCCTAAGCACTACAACGGTATGATCGAGGTGGAATTTGGTGGCAGGGGGCACCGCACACGGCTAAGGAACGATCTCAAGGATCAACTTGTGTGTCTAGAGGTGCCCCCTGCCCCCGTATATAAAGGATGAGAGGGGGAGGGCTGGCCGGCCAAGCTTGGAGGCGCAGGAGTAGGACTCCCCCTCCAATCCTATTCCAACTAGGATTCCTTAAAGGGGAGAGAGAGAGGTGGCCGGCCCCTTATCCTAGTCCTAATAGGACTAGGGGGAGGGGGAAGGTGCGCAGCCCTTGTGGGCAGCCCTCTCACCTTTCCACTAAGGCCCATGTAGGCCCATTTGGCTCCCGGGGGGTTCCGGTAACCCTCCCGGTAATCCGGTAAAATCCCGATTTCACCCGAAACACTTCCGATGTCCAAACATAGGCTTCCAATATATCAATCTTTATGTCTCGACCATTTCGAGACTCCTCGTCATGTCCGTGATCACATCCGGGACTCCAAACTACCTTTGGTACATCAAAATGCATAAACTCATAATAACTGTCATCGTAATGTTAAGCGTGCGGACCCTACGGTTCGAGAACAATGTAGACATGACCGAGACACGTCTCCGGTCAATAACCAATAGCGGGACCTGGATGCCCATATTGGCTCCTACATATTCTACGAAGATCTTTATCGGTCAGACCGCATAACAACATACGTTGTTCCCTTTGTCATCGGTATGTTACTTGCCCGAGATTCGATCGTCGGTATCCAATACCTAGTTCAATCTCGTTACTGGCAAGTCTCTTTACTCGTTCCGTAATACATCATCCGCAACTAACTCATTAGTTGCAATGCTTGCAAGGCTTGTGTAATGTGTATTACCGAGAGGGCCCAGAGATACCTCTCCGACAATCGGAGTGACAAACCCTAATCTCGAAATACGCCAACCCAACATCTGCCATTGGAGACACCTGTAGTACTCCTTTATAATCACCCAGTTACGTTGTGACGTTTGGTAGCACCCAAAGTGTTCCTCCGGCAAACGGGAGTTGCATAATCTCATAGTCATAGGAACATGTATAAGTCATGAAGAAAGCAATAGCAACATACTAAACGATCGGGTGCTAAGCTAATGAAATGGGTCATGTCAATCAGATCATTCAACTAATGATGTGACCTCGTTAATCAAATAACAACACATTGTTCATGGTTAGGAAACATAACCATCTTTGATTAACGAGCTAGTCAAGTAGAGGCATACTAGTGACACTCTGTTTGTCTATGTATTCACACATGTATTATGTTTCCGGTTAATACAATTCTAGCATGAATAATAAACATTTATCATGATATAAGGAAATAAATAATAACTTTATTATTGCCTCTAGGGCAATATTTCCTTCACCGCCAGCGTCATTCGGAACAGGTTGTCCACCAGGACCCTTTCCAAAGACCACCTTCAAATCCTTGACCATATCATGTACATCAGCACCAGTACGGTGGCGAGGCTTCGTCCGGTGATCCGCTTCACCTTTGAAGTGCTTGCCTTTCTTTCTTACGGGATGTCTGCTCGGAAGAAATCGACGATGTCCCAGGTACACATTCTTCTTACAATTAGCCAAATATATACTGTCGGTATCGTCCAAACAGTGCGTGCATGCGCGGTATCCCTTGTTTGTCTGTCCTGAAAGGTTACTGAGAGCAGGCCAATCATTGATGGTCACGAACATCAACGCCTTTAGGTCAAATTCTTCCTCCATGTGCTCATCCCACGCGCGTACACTTGTTCCATTCCACAGTTGTAAGAGTTCTTCAACTAATGGCCTTAGGTACACATCAATGTCGTTGCCGGGTTGCTTAGGGCCTTAGATGAGCACTGGCATCATAATGAACTTCCGCTTCATGCACAACCAAGGAGGAAGGTTATACAAACATAGAGTCACATGCCAGGTGCTATGGTTGCTGCTCTGCTCCCCAAAAGGATTAATGCCATCTGTGCTTAGACCAAACCATACGTTCCTTGCGTCATCTGCAAACTCCTTCCCGTACTTTATTTCGATTTTTCTCCACTTCGACCCGTCAGCGGGTACTCTCAACTTTCCGTCTTTCTTACGGTCTTCTCTGTGCCATCGCATCGCCTTGGCATACTCTTTGTTTTGGAACAAACGTTTCAACCGTGGTATTATAGGAGCATACCACATCACCTTGGCAGGAATCTTCTTCCTTGGGCGCTAGCCCTCAACATCACCAGGGTCATCGCGGCTGATCTTATAGTGCAATGCACCGCATACCGGGCAAGCGTTCAAATCCCCGTACTCACCGCGGCAGATGATGCAATCATTAGGGCATGCATGTATCTTCTGCACCTCTAACCCTAGAGAGCAGACAGCCTTCTTTGCTTCGTACGTACTCTCGGGCAATTCGTTGTCCTTTGGAAGTATATTCTTTATCATTACCAGCAACTTTCCAAATCCCTTGTCAGATACACCATTCTCTGACTTCCATTGCAGCAATTCCAGTGTGGTGCCCAGCTTTTTCTTGTCACCTACACAATTCGGGTACAATAATTTTTTGTGATCCTCTAACATGCGCTGCAATTTCTTCTTCTCCAAATCACTTGCGCAGTTTCTCTTTGCATCGGCAATGGCCCGACCTAGATCATCAACGGGCTCATCTGATGCCTCTTCTTCAGCTTCTTCCCGCATTGCCGGCTCAGCTTCTTCCCGCATTACTGGCTCAGCTTCTTCCCCCATTGTTGTATCATCGTATTCAGGGAACCCATGGCCAGGATAGCTGTCGTCGTCCTCTTCTTCTTCATTGTCTTCCATCATAACCCCTCTTTCTCTGTGCTTGGTCCAAACATTATAGTGGGGCACGAAACCGGACTTAAACAGGTGGACGTGAATGGTTCTTGACTTAGAGTAATTTTGACCATTTTTACAGACAGCACATGGACAAGGCATAAAACCATCCGCCCGCTTGTTTGCCTCAGTCGCAAGCAGAAAAGTTTGCACGCCATTAATGAACTCGGGAGAGCATCGGTCATCGTACATCCATTGTCGGCTCATCTTCAATACACAGCACCAAAAACACCAAATTAATACAAGTTCATACATAAAGTTCATACAACACTTAAATGCAACAAACAAATAACTCTCTAGCTAAAGCATTTAAATTCAACAACAAATGCGATCAAGATCGCAACTAAGGTAACAATTGATCCAACAGCATAATGATACCAAGCCTCACTATCGATGGCATATTTTCTAATCTTTCTAATCTTCAAGCGCATTTTCTCCATCTTGATCGTGTGATCATCGACGACATCGGCAACATGCAACTCCAATTCCATCTTCTCCCCCTCAATTCTTTTCAATTTTTCTTTCAAGTACTCGTTTTCTCTTTCAACTAAATTTAACCTCTCGACAATAGGGTCGGTTGGAATTTCCGGTTCACATACCTCCTAGAAATGCAACTAGTTTTAAAAGAGAATATACCACGTCCGAATCATAACAAGGACGAGGGCCGACGGGGATGGATATCAAAACCATGGCACTATGTATAACAAACAACGTACGGGTAAGATAATTATATGAGTAACTATATATCCAAATCACACAAACATCAATTTTTATATAAAATTTCATGAACAAGAGGCTCACCACAAGGTGGTGCCGGCGACGGGACGGTGCGGGCGATCGACGGTGGTTACGACGGAGATTTAGAAGGCACTAGGTAAACCACACCTACATATGACTAAGTGTTATTTTGACCTTAATTTACATATAAATCAAATACTACCACATATAATTCCTCCCAAATTACTAAAACCCATAATTAATCACTATATAAACCAATGCAAGAGCTAATCTAGCAATGAGAGATGAAAGGACAAAGTTGCTAACCTTTGTGATCATTTGAATGGATGGGGGCCTACAAATCTTGACAAATTTGGGGCAAATTTTGTGATGAACTCGAGAGGAAGAAGGGAAGAACAGAGGAGAGGGAGAGGGAAAGGGGGAAGAACAGAGTGCTGGTGGACGAAGGGTTTATATAGGACGACCTTTAGTACCGGTTCGTGCCACGAACCGGTACTAAAGGTGTTGGAGGGGCCCTACTCTGACTACATCCTGCCACCACTTTCATTAGTACCGGTTCGTGGAACGAATCGGTGCTAAATGTTCGCCATGAACCGGTACTAAAGAGCTCCTCCCGCCTAGCCGTTGGAACCGGCACTAATGGACACATTAGTGCCGGTTCTGTTACAAACCGGGACTAATGTGTCTCACATTTGACCCTTTTTCTACTAGTGAAGTTCAGTGTTTGCTCACAGCAAGCAGACCACAGCCAACCTCTCCAAGTAGAAAAAGATGGAACTTACAAACAGGGTTTAAAACGCTGCGTCTAACACAAGTTCAGATTTATTAATTTCAAAAAAATGTTCATGTTTTCAGTAGGGAAACAAACATAATCCACTTTTAGATACAGGCTTCACTTTCAGATACAGGTTTCCAGTGCTCAGTCAAAGCAATACCAGCGATCGAACTACATAGTATTCCTCGAGAAGTTTTGTGGATTTCGGGTTCCATGTCCAAAGCGAACCGCACTCGCATATGAACCGGTAGACCATACGTGACACATATATACATACTTCTTCACTTTTTTTTAGCAAACTTCTCATGGTGAGCCCATGTTAGTTTCTTTCAATAGCTATGGTTGAAGTGTCGTCTTCTGAATTCGAAGGACAGCGTTTATAGTACGTTCCTTCGCTCTCGAGGTGGGCGCGTCCATGCAGGTTCCTGGTGTAGATACGGGGTACATAACATTGATCTGGTTATGGGATCTCTGGACCCACATTTTGCTTATTTTATCATGAAACAGTTGCCATGGATTGGGAGTTCTGGATTCAGATTTCAGTGCTTCGTGTTCTCTATCGGGTACAAAATGCATTTCCAGAGAACACAATAAGCATGATGATCTATAATGCTATAGTAATGCAAATGATCATCGCAATATGATGACCTGATCAGCTCTTTGGTAGCATGGGTATCAACACTATACATATATATATCGAGGCCGCAGTTTATCTACCACCACACAATGCATATATGAAGGTCATTTGTTGGGTGGACGAAACAGTCCGTACTCCATACTCTTTTGGTTCCGAGATATTAGAGTAAACCAATACAAAAAACACACCATGATCATTATCGGTATGAAACAAACCTTGACCAGACCGCTTTGAAGTGGAAAAAGCACCATAGAGGTCCATGTGGATGTGTCTTCTCACACGGAAGAGGGTAGAGGAGCTACGGGTGCAGGCCCCAAATCTTATACATGCAGTGCACATCGCCATGTATCTGAAAATTGGATTCAGAGGATGCAGAACTGTTTGTCGCTGAAGAAGAAAGGGAAAGGAAGAAGACATGCATGATTTGTGGGGGCCTTTGGCGTAGGGGTAAGTGACTAGTTCAGGTCTGGTTCAACCAACTAGGCGGGTGCGATCGTGTAACTCCACTTCTCCCCATGAGGCCATGAAAAAATATGAATGTAGAACCACTAGTAGAAAAGCGGAAGAGGAAAACCCTAGAGGGAAGGCGTGGCAGCGACAGCGTCAGTTGGCCGCTGCCGGAGTATGCGCCCGCCGGAGTTTTCTGAGGTGCGTCATGAGGCAAGGATGTCCAAGACCTCTTGCTGTAGTCCGTTGCCAAGAAGCCGAAGCAGGGCCAGGGCGGCACATCCCCGTTCCTTTGCTCTGCCAGACTCTAGTATTTTGTTCACAAGGACATCAGTACATGGCTATTGCTAGTTTCCTTAGTCTCCTTTTGTGGGCATTGGTGATGGCATTCCTTCATTTGCCACCCATCTCATGGCTGGAGTTTAGTCCTAATTAGATCATCATTGGTTTGGGTTAGTAACCGGGTGGGACGACGTGTAATGAACATCACGGCATTTCCCGTTCCCACAACTTTGTGATTACAAGCACAAGTAGAGGAATGGAAATACTGATGACGATGCACCAGGTTTACAGCTGCATTATCTCTTCTCTTCAGATAAACAAACGTAAACTGCTCCCAGCTACATGGTTAGATGAATGTGAACTCCCACGACCGTGGCCTATGCTTATCCCCTTGATTGCTAGGCTATGGTAGTTAGCGCGTACCGACGATTCATGACTAACCTCATCTCTTCCATTAATCTGTGTGGCCCGTACACGAGTGACCTGTTCGCCACGGACCTGTCTCAGGCTATATTGTCGCGAGCTCTGATTCCGCCACGCCGTCTCCTCTGAGAGAGGCGGGACGCCAGACCCGTCCACCGCGATCGGAATGCCATGGACCTGTGCACCTAGACATGTACTCCGTGCAGGTGAGGAGCTGTACGCCGGTGTCCCGTTCACCAAGAACCTGTTCCGGAGGAAATGGCGTGGTCCTGTGTGCCGGTGTCCCGTTCGCTAAGAACCTGTTCATCATGTCCTGTTCGCCGTGGTCTTGTGCGCCAAAATAGTAGACCTCCAAGGGGCTCGAGGCTGGGCTAGGTTGTTGGCGAGCTCCGATTGCTCCCGATCGATGTAAGAGTTAATCTAATTATAGTATTAGGTATGGTCATGTAGTAGTCTAAAGAATCCTATTACTAGTCGGTTTAGTGTTCACGTAAGTAAATTAGACAAGTGCTTGTACTAGTCCGTGCGACCAATACGACGGAGACCCGGACTCATACAAGCACTTGTCCGATTTACTTACGTGAACACTAAACCGACTAGTACTAGGACTCTTTGGACTACTACGTGACACCTTCTGCACCTTCGCCAACGTTGCGTCTTCCTTTGCTATTTGGGGACTCCCAATCTGCGCGCAAGTACATGAGTTGGTCACTACCTCCTCCTTTGCCCTTCCGACAACCACGAGCATTCTCTTCCCATGTCCGCAAGCGTCCGATCGCCTCCGTTATGGTCATGTCGTCGATGTCATAAAGCCGCTCGAGCGTGCCGATGATGTACGTGAATTTATCAGTCACCGAACTGAGAAACTTCTCCACAATCTCGGCCTCCTCGAGCTTTGCACCAAGCGCGCGGATCTCTCCCACCAAAGTAGTCAGACGGATGGCATAGTCGTTCATCGATTCAGTTTCCTCCATCTGCAACTTGTGAAATTGGCGCTTCAGCACTTGTGCCCGAGCCTTCGTGACGCGATCTTCTCCAATCCTCATCTCTTTGAGTGCGTTCCACGCCTCTCTTGCTGTCTCGAACTCCGCCAATGTCATCAGCACGGAATCCGGCACAGACTGGGCTATGGCGGCATGGCACCTTCGTCGCACTCCTCGTCGACATCGTCGTCCGTGATGGCCTCCCACACTCGAAGGGTTCGGAGAATGATCTTCATCTTCACCGCCCACACGCCGTAGTTGGCGTCGGTGAGCATCGGGTACTGGATGGGGATGTTGCGATGCGCCTGCACGTTGGCGCCGCCCGTTCCGCCACCACTAGTCGCTGACTTGCCGCCCTTCTTCACCTTGTCGCCGTTCTTGTTCATCTTGGAACCGCCTTTGCTGGACTTGATCGACTCTACGTCGCTATCCGTCATCGTTGATCGTAGATCGTCGAGGCTCTAGATACCAAATGTTGGACTTATAAAGCTAGATCAATTCTCCAGGAGCAGTACGTGCAGCAAAGCTAGCAAGCAAGCTGCTTGATGGATTTTGCATGCAACAGTACGTGCACGTCCTGGTAGAAGCTAGCTCGCCCGCTCTGGATCGAATAGAACTTTGATGGCCGGAGTGTCTCTCAACGTAAACCAGCGATGAAACTTGCGATCAAATAAACGCAGAGGAAACTACTTTTTTCGGTGCGGTCAACTTGCACCTTTTTCGTTTATTTGCTCAGTATATAAAGGGATACAGCCACCCCGTCCAACACGTCGCCGTCATATACTGAATCAGAAGCCTGGTGTACAAAGGTGTCGGTGTTGTTTCCTTGGCCGACGACGGTTTTGTGAATCAGAGAGAGAGAGAGAGAGAGAGGGAGAGAGAGAGAGAGGACGAAAAGAAGCAGACGATCGCCTCACCATCCGGGAACGTGAGCCTCGCCTCCATGTAGTTCTTCCTGGTGCTTGTACGAGATGGCCGTCGGTGTTGGTGTTGCGTGCGAGCTGGCTGTTGTGTGGTGGCCTTCTCTCCTGGGCGTCAGCGTGGTGGCCTGATGGATAGATGTGTTTGCGTGGGTCTTGGTGTGATGGATGAATGGGGTGTCGCGTGATGCATGGATGTGTGCGTCGTCCCTCTCTGGCCGTGCGTGAGTCCTTTGCTCGGCGGCTGGGTGTGTATTTATAGGCAGGATGTCGATAGCCCGGCGGCTGGAGAACGGGCCAAACGTCCCGATTTTCTCGTACTAGATATGGATGCAATCACCTCTCCATATCTTAATAGCTTCGCAGATATTTATCTTTCTTTTTTCTTGACGCGTACGTCTGCACAAACAAAAAGAAAACGACATCTTGTATACTTCACGTGAAACTCAAAATGAACGTGAAACTGGATAGCAAACTCAAAATGCATGCATGCACGTGAAACTGGATCAAGGACTGCCATGGCTAAAAAAAATATGAAGGTCAAGTCTATATATTTATATTTACCCTAATATTAAAGGGAGCGTGACTCAAGCCGTCTCCTTCTGTAATAAAGGAGATAAAAAGAGAGGACCGGCAACCTCTCCCCATCACAGACGCAGACCACAACCTCGGGTCGAAGCCAAACAGCCGGTCTAAAACGTTGCACGCCGCACGAAGCGAAACAACTCGAGGTATCCTGTTTCCTCCGTCGCCTACGAAACCGTGGCGTCTCCGTGAGCCGCCGCCGATCGATGCCCTGGCCGGCCACAGCGGCTGCCAAGAGAATCGAGGAGGATGCCATTGTCTTCAGCGGCGGCCAAGAGGCGGTCCCTGAGGCGGGCGTACGTCGAGATCCGCGACCCGGTGGCGAGGCGCTGCTGGTGCTGCTAAGAGGCCGTGGTGAATCCTCTCAAGCGCCTTGCCTCCCATCAAGAGTGTGCCGCCGATTGCGTTTGGGCCATCCCTCCTGCCAAGATCAACCAAGAAAAGGATCCTGGGAATGGACTAATGGCACCAAAAGAAAGAAAAGTGAGGAGCAGAACGAATCTAGGTTCCGAGAGAATAGAATAAGGAGGCTAGATGTTGAGCAAGTCTTGTTGTTGAAGATGAAGTGATTGCCGACGAGATGCAAGGTAAGAAGCAAAAATCCATGGAGCAGTACAGGAGTGCCATCTCATTGAAGGTCAACAGCTAAACATGAGGAAGATGCTGCTTTTATCCTTTAGCGTGTAGTACAACATTAAGTCCGGGCAGTTCCTTTTTTTTTTTAAATCGTGGCCATAGGCCTGCGCCGTGCTCATCGTCAAGCGTCACAGCCGCTGCCGCCAACAATCTGTTCCGGTCGTCATGCCCTCTGTGTGCCTTTCCGGTGGCAGCAGCCAGCCAGCCAGCCAAGTTCTCTTCCTCTGCAATGTAAGTAGCTATAAGTGCAGCGTTGCCTATACCGTTCTCAGGTAAGCAAGGATTTTGCTGCTTCCCAAATAATATGTATGTTTAACTTTTGTTGCAAATTGAACTGACTATCTGTTATCTTTTCTCTAATATTTCTCAAGATCAGATTCTCTTTGGAGCCTTCTATTGCAAAATTACTTAATATACAATGTGTTCAATAAAAATTATGAAACCCTTAACTCCTAATTGATTTCATTGTCCCTTTTCCATAAAATTATTCGTCTTATGTGTGTTGCTTCCAGTTGCATAGAAGATATATTATTATTATTCACAAAAAGGAAAGTAGGATTTCAACGTCGTCCGCCTATGCTCCACCTGAGATACGCCATTGTACAACTTGAGTACTATATTTTATATGATCAGACCATGAATAGCCTTGAAGTAGCACGCCCCCTTGCTGTTGTAACTATTACGCCGTCGTACAATATGAGTATGAGATTCTATATGACCAGACAATGTACAGCCTTGAAGTATCAAGCTCCCTTGCTGTTGTAACTTTCATGATTTCTGATAGGTAATAACTATATGTTTTCTATTTATGCCATGTGACGTAAAAAGTTTCAATTTAAGTGATATTGTGCATGTTGTTCATTGAAACTTATGCTGTTCTTGCACATTTGATCGAAGACAAGCATGCCGGTGTTGTTGCAGACTCATAGTTGTTATATAATTTCATGTATTTTCCTTAATCATGTATAGATATTTCTATTTACTGCTTTAAACCATGCCTAATATCATTACAATTCATTACTCATAGCATGTCCCATAAAAAGAGATTTGTAATCAAAATTATCAACTGTCATGCAGATATTGAGTTCAAAGTGAGTTATTTTGCACATTTTGTTTTTAGTAATCCTTTATGCATATATCTTGGTACAACTGAACTTAGTTTTTGTTATTATTGGGCAGGCTCTTCATTTCCCTTCCAGAGGTGCCTCTTCATTTGTTAGAAAATGTTTTTTTATGAATTTTGAGATTAGCCTATCAACATGGAATAGAAATTGTACTTTTGAGTACTTTCATTATTTTGCTACTTACAAAGTTGTTTTAGAATTTCTAGGCACATCTTTTTTTTATACCCGTTGCAACGCACGGGTATATTTGCTAGTATATAGCTAAGGGCCCTTGCGCTGCCCTCGTACCAAACTTACTCTGGCGCCGGCCGAATACAGGTTTGCAAGATCCAATCTTACTGGCGTACTTTCATCCGGCGGAAGCCTTTCCGTCCAGCCAGGTATGCTGGTGCTGCTAGCTACCTACCCTTTCTTCATGTACTTGGGGACTGGCTGCATCTACGTGCACGCCATCTCCCTTGACTTCTCTTTGTTTGTTTTGTACGCACACCGTGCTAGGATGGGTCGCGAAAGGCCGAGCAGGTTTGATCTCGAAGCATCATGCAATCAGTGAACCCGGAGGTTCATCAAGAAGCGGACGCCACAAAGATCGGTTAGGTCCTCGGCCGCCAACCCGTTCCGGCAGCAAGTCCATTCATCACCGCCCTTGCCGGCACTGGGCAGCACGGCACTGCGGAGTGCATGTCCCCGACCAAATCATAGTTCCAAAGAGGGAACTGTCATTGCTATTGACTCCGATGCTCCGCTTGATATCCGTGAGGTACATAAAAAAAACTATATATATACATTTTTTTGTACAACTATCTGCATCTTCCTGTACACAAAACATGCTTGAGGATGTACTCCCGTACGTGACCATGAGTGATGGCGTGCAGCGGCTCTTGGGCGAGGCGGTTGAAATTATGGATCGGTCTACTTTAGTGGCGAAGTCCACGTCTCCGTCGAGGGATGTACCCTGTGGCTGCTTGCACCGCCGTCGGCGCGAGATCAGGTGATGAAGTTTGCGCCTTCGATGACAGGAGGTCCGCTGGCGAAGCCCTCGTCTCCGGCGACCATCTGATGAAGTGGATGCTAGGGCTGTTTGACAGAACAGCAGGTCACCTTTTAGTGGTATGTGTTGCTCTTGCCACCTTGCATGCCGTTTGGAACATAATCCTCTTTTTTTTTTACCTTTTTTTGTATTTTTCTCAGATGTCGCAAGTAACGTGGCCAACTTAGATGACTTTTGCTCTCCCGAAGCAAAATAACTTCGGGCCTTGGTGAACAAGCATAAGAAGATCCTTGGCAAGGAGAGCATTGTGTTTGATAGTCTTAAACTTCCTTGGCTGAGCAGACATCTGCACCTAGCCTTGTACTCCCGCTTGCTAAGAAAAAGTACATCTCTTATGTACTCGCACATATCTAAGAGGCGCTGAGGGAGCGGCCCTTTAACAAAGAACAAATGATAGAAATGATCACATCTGCGATAGGCCCATGGATAAGTTGCTATAGGAGCGGGACCCAGCCTGATCTCGAGGTTGGCCACGTCCAAGATATGATGGCTCGGTTTCGAGGACACGGCGACATATGCCCTCGAAGCTGAGCCACCATAGCTTGGAGGTGACCAATCAAAACCTCGAGATCAGGTAGGGTCCCGCTCCATAGCGGCTTTTCCATGGGCCTATTGCTGATGTGATCGTTTCTATTGCCTCTTCCTTGTTAAGGGGCCACTCCCTTAGCGCCTCTTGGATATCTGCAAGTTCATATGAGATATACTTTTTGCTGGCAAGCAGGAGGACGAGGCCGGGTGCAGAAGTCTGCTCAGTCGGAGGAGCTTTAAGACTCTCAAACACGATGCTCTCCATGGCAAGGATCTTCTTGTGCTTTTTCACCAATGCTCGGAGTTCTTTTGCTTCAGAAGAGCAGAAGTCATCAAAGTTGGTCGCAATACTCGCGACACCAGAAAAAAATATATGAAAAAGGGTTAAAAAAGGGTTCTATTTTGAACGACATGCCACGTGGCAAGAGCTACACGTACCACTAGGAAGTGACATGGGCTTATTTGAGACCGCCCAGCGGCCGCTTTTTGTCCACTTCATTAGCGCCAGTCGATGATGTCAGAGATGAGGGCTTCGCCGCCGGATCGCCTGTCGTCGGAGGCGCCGACTTCGTCACATGATCACGCACCAATGGCGGATCAACCGTCACCACCGGAGCATCCCTCGCCGGATACGTGGACTTCGCCACTAAAACAGACCGATCCATCATCTCGACCGCCTCACCTAAGAGCCGTTGCGCGCCATCACTCGTGACCACGTGCGGCATTACATCCTCAAGCTTTCCTGTGTACAGGAAGACAGGATAGTCATCAAAAAAGAGGTATATAGACAGTTTTTTATGTAACATCTAGCAGAGCATCCAAGTCAAGAAATGACAGTTCCCTCTTTTGAACTTTGATTGGATCGGCTGCGTGCACTCCGCGCATAATAGACATGACGAAGAACCGCTGTGCTGTGTGGAACGGTTGACTGTGTTCTACCAGTTGAGTGTATTTTTTTCGTCTCCATTTTTTGTTTCTTCTTATGTTTGTTTTAGTTTTTCTCTGTTTCGTGTTGAATACTAGGGCGCACCCTACTTGTAGAGGAAAAGAGCCGGCCTTTATCCGTTTTTTCTTTCTTTTTTATCTTTTTTTCTTCCACGGGCTTTTCATTTGTTTCTTCAGTTTTTCTCATTTTCTTTTTCCTTTGGTTTATTTTATTGATCACTTATGCGTTCAACATATTTTTAATAAGTGATCAACATTTTTTGTACACATGTTAAACATTGTCCGAATGCTTATTCAACATTTTTCTAATACTTGTTAAAAAATTAATACTAATTAAACATTTTTCAAATACTTGTTCAACATTTTTAGTACTTATTCAACTTTTTTCATATAGTCGTTCAACATTTTATAATACTTATTCTATATTTTTCAAATATTTTTAATACTTATAAAACATTTTCAAATACTTGTTGAACATTTTTCAAATTCTTGTTCAACATTTTTTAATACTTATTCCACATTTTTAAATACCTGTTCAACATTTTTCAAATGTGTTTTTGAAGACTGTATTTTGTACTAATATATATATATATATATATATAATATTTTGAAGTATAAAAAAATTACAAAAATAAAGCGAAAAACATGAACAGAAAATAGAAAAAAAAACAGGTCGGGGCCTCCCACAAGGCTGGCCGGCCCATCTAGGGCTCCCCTCGTTGCGAGAGCTTTCCCCTGTCTCGCTTAAAGCAAGACATAGGGGCGCCCGGCATTAGCTGCGCGGAATAGTTTTACCAGAGGACACGTTAGGTGTGGGCTTTTGCCGGGCTTGACCCATGTGCGGCTGCACGGGGGGATCGAGCTAGGTAGTAGAGATTCAATCATTTGAACGGTTTCTATTTTCATAATTGCACTTTATTAGCTGTTTATTTGTTCTATAATACAAACACGTTTTAACCATACATACTATTTTGGCACGATGTTTGCAATTGCACGTAAGAGAGTGCTTGGTATGCCTTTGGATAAGGGAAACGCTTGTATACGGCGCGCCGGCCGAAACTTCGCCCGGTCGCGTCCACACGCGCAGCGTCCCATAAATCAGAGTGGACCCAGCCACGAATTAAATCTGGTGCCTTATCTTCTTCCTCCTTCGTTCTACTCAGTCTGTTTCTTCAACCTCTAGCGCCATGGCTCTGCTCCTTCCCAGTCTTTCCCATGCAGCTCGAGACCTCATAAGCTCTCTCACCAGCGACGACGTGCTCGCGTGCTAGAAAGCATCGACCACGCGGACGTCTATCTCTGACGGCGAGTTGCAACCAAACGGAGATGGCGTTTTGCTGCCCCTGGTCCCTCCTTTGTTTTTCTGCTACCTGCGCACACACTGCTGTGAGTCGACGCTCACGATGACACAGCAGTCGCCATGAATGTGCCCATACAGAGCTTCGTTTTTCTGTTATGGAGTGCTGCAACCGGCCGTGGGAGATGCTACATCCGGCGGCGAAGGATGTCACAACCGATATTTTATTTTGCTGGAACCAAATACTAGATTTGTCGCTATTTTTCATTTGCTGGAACCAGTATTTTGTTTTGCTACTACCGTCACATTCATTTGCTACTAGTGGCGACGACATTTTTCTGCCACACAGGTTTGTGAAGATGATGCAACCTCGACGATGGGCGTGAACTTTTTTTTTTTTTGCTGCAAACGATGAAGATTTTTGCTACAACCGGCAACAAGGTTTGTTACCACCATACGCAGCGGCCGGCTGACATTTGTTTTTGTTTTTGCTACAACCATATCAATTGTTTGCTGCAACCGGCAACCAAGGAAGCTACATCCGGTAAACAATTTTGCTACAACGGCGACGGCGAGCGGCAGCGGCGAGCTTTTTTTGTTGGAACTGATATACTTTTTTGCTACAAGCAGCCGATTATTTTGCTACTATCGGCAACCCCAGGGAGAGTACTTTTTTTGTGAGGGCATCGCCGGAGGTGCTCCGACCGGTGACCGTCGCCAATAGAAGTTGCGACCGCCTCCCCTGGAGCTGCGACCGTCGCTACGAGGAGCTGCAACCCACGGGTGAAAGCTTGCTGCATACATATGGATCTGACGAGAAACATGAGAGACGATGGCAGCGACCGGCGGCGACCACGGCATCCAGCAGCACGGAATGGCGGAGGGGAGGAGGCCTAGATGAGGGGGTGGTCGCCGCCGGCCGGGAAGACATCCAGGCAGAAGGGGGCAACGCTGGCGCTGCGCGCGGGGAGGAAGAAGAAGATGAGAAAATCAACGCGCGTTGGATCGGACGGTTGAATCTTGCTGCATCGGGTGGCTGGGGCTGGACCGGCCCAACAGTTGGGCCGGTGCGCCGGCGCAGATTACTGCCCTTTGGATAATGTGTACTTCTGAGAACAATTTCACCACCTAAGTATGCCTCAGAGATGCATTCAACCGATTGTTCAGCCTTTTTTTCTGTTATAGCAGCATGTCATGTAGAAAGCCTTGCATCTCTGTATGAGTGTGACTAACCTCTTTTTCTTTCTATTCTGCAGAATAAGCATACTCCAGATGTGGAAGATCAGCTGGAGAGAACACCGTTCCAAAGATAGCAACAGCGTTACTGTTGATTATTACTATTATGCTGCAGTTTCAACTGCATCTGAGCAATAGATGTACTGTATAGAGACCGTGTCAATTAATCCGGATCGAAGGGAGTATGTATTTTATGTGTACTTGTAAGGAATAAAATTACCACGATCTAAATATCCAGAGCTCTATGGTGAATGGTTGGGTGTTATGGATGCTAAAGAAGGTTCGGTGATACTAACATGTGAATGATTTTGATCAAATCTTGCGCCCACATAGCAGTATGTAATTTACATCGGAAAGGTGCAATAATCTAATTGGGGGAAAGCAAGTGTCATCTGTTCGTGAATCATACACTAATCTGTGGATTACTGAGCCAAACTTCAGATAGATGGATAATCTGTTCTCCTTTTAAAAGAAAAACCAGAGGCATTTTGATATATTGATTGTCAAGGAAAAGAACAGTGTACAACATAACTGCAGATCAACAACAGACTCCCAAAACAGAGGATCAACCGGGCAATACCTCGAGGTGATGCAGAATTCAACCAGTTCGTGGAAGGCCAATGCAAGGGACTCACAAAGCAGGACGCCAACTCTCCTGCTTGGCAGCAGCGATATAAGGCTACACGGTTACAATTCGAACCCGACCGACCGTTCCTTTCGGAATCGGACGCTTTTAACTTGCTGTGTCAGATCTTTCGGTTCAGCAGCGGTCATGGCTGGGATCTGTTCAGCTGGCAATTCTGCATCTTCCTGTCCAACAGCAGTCTTGGCTTGGATCTGCTCGGTTGGGAGGATGGTGTCCCCTCTCCATCTATACAGAGGGTCAGCGATTATAGTGCCTATCTTCTCGTCGATTTCACATGGCTCCAAGCTAATAGCCCTGAGCTGACTGCGTGCGCTTCTCCATTCCCTCGGGTCTCTCTTATTCGACATGGCTCGACCAAGCGCGCATAAGGCTAGGGGCAAGCCTCCGCACTGTGCAACCATCTGTTTATGATACACAACCCAAAATGCAAGTAAGTCCTGGAGCAGTTGTTGCCACAAGAGTGGTATTTACTAGAATGTGAAAAACTAAATAGATACACCTAAACACAAATACACAAGTATTTGATCAGCATACCTGCTTTGCAATATGATGAACTTGAGGATGATCGTCGATGATTCCAATCCCAACCTTGTCTTTGAAGAGTCTCCATGAATCCCCTTTTTGCAAAGACTGCATCTGGATGATGTTGGCGGCATGACACCCCATGAGGGCACATGCAGCCTGACTCCTCGTCGCCAAGATAATCTTTTGCTGCCTATACGGTGATATTGGCACGCCAACAGCCCACCAATTAAGGGGCTCTCTTATGTCATCCAATAATAACAAGAAGCTCTTGTGTTGAAGATACTTGAAGATATGTGTGGCTCGGGACAACTCATCTAGTGATGACATCATGGCCAAATCAAAACCTAGATTGATGCTGATAGCATGTTGCACATTGTTCAACACAGATCCGGTTCCAGCCCCAACGAACATAATGTGATCGAAGCAATTGTTACCTGTGTAAGTATCACGCACGAGCCTGAGCAGAGTTGTCTTGCCCACGCCTCGCATGCCCCAAATCCCCATCAGTAGGGACTGGGTGTCGTTGGCCTCAATGAAACATCGCACCTTCTCAGAGGAGTTCGTCATTTCAGGCAACCCATCATCTTGTGGGTGCTGCGGCTGGTCATGGGAGACAGTGCGCCGCTGCAGCTTCAACACCTGTCTCTTTGCATGGCTGCGGCGCGACCGCTTTTTCTTTTGTGGCAACAGAATATCAATTTCATCATCTCTATTGATGATTGAAGGCCAACCTTCACGGTAGAGTTCCCAGGCCTTTTCTTCATTGAAGCACTCCATTTGGATGATATTTTCACGGCGACATTTCATCTTGTGACACAAGTCCAGGTTCCGTGTTGTTAACACAACTTTACGCCATGTTTTGTGTTCCAAACCTCTCTGGAGGGAGACCACAACTCTCCCCAGTGGAAAGGGGATGCCCACAACTCCCAAATCAAGATACTCCCATAGATCATCCAACAGCAATAAAAAGCTTGTATCATTGAGGTGGTCACGGATGATATTTGCTTGGGAAGTCTCATTGTGCGTTATAGATAGTCCCATAAAAGTGGCAATAGCTTCTTGCACCTGACTAACTGTACATCCAATGCCAGCACGAACAAACATAACTTCTAAGGAATTGTAACCATCCTCTGAACGAGAATCACTAATGAGCTTGAGAAGGGATGATTTTCCCACACCACCCATGCCCCAAATCCCCAGCAATCCGGCAGACTCGTCACCTGTGGTCTTAATGAAACCAATCACCTTCTTCATGTAGAAGTTCATTGTTCCCTGCAAATTATCTTTCGGGTGCAGTAAGCTGTCTCCTTGAATGAGGAGACTATTGGCCTTGTTGAGCAGCTGCCGTGCTTTCTTGCCTAAGTAATTCAAGTCATACCCACCATACGCAACCCTAATGGCTCGCTCATTGTGTTGCAAATCGTCCACACTCTTCAGCCAATAAGTGCATTGTTCAGAACAAGGGAGTGTATCCAGACGACGAAGGGCGGTTTGCATCACACATAGCTTTGCGACTGCAACTGCAAGATCCCCCACCATGTAGCGATAATAGCATGTAACAACAATAATATGACCGTAAATGCCAAAAATGGAGCCAAACGTATTCGCAAGGATGTCCCATGCTACTTCTGGAATCATCCCATACATGTGGATGATAAGTTTAACAATAGAAACGAAAAAGATGCTCCATCCTATGTGGTTAATCATTTCTGTAATTCTCCCATACATGATGATGAGTATGAGAGTAAGAACGAAAATGATGACCCACACTGCTGGCTTCATCTTCTTTAAACTGCTTGATTCTCTCCTCTAAACTCAATTAATTGAGATGTAAGGTTTTCCACAGATCCGTTCAGAACGCTCATACATGGGCATAGGCCAAAGCGCCCAACAAAGCATTCTGCAATCAAACAAGCAGATTGGCAAGCTAGGCCAGAGGAGGCGCGGGAATTTTGCAGGAAAAAAAGGATAACTAAAGAGACGTATATGCAAGGAGGAAGGAGGTAATACTTACGTACATCAGGAATTCGATAGACATCCTAGATCAGTGACATTCTTGGGATGAAGATGAGATCTATGTACCCATCCAAGTTCTTGAAACTCTAATGTCTATGTGACTTGCTTATTTTCTCACAAGAGAAAAGTGGTATGCTTGGTGGCTTTTGTATTATGGCTGGTTTACTTGAATGTTACCAACTGCTCCTGCTGCATGATCTGTTCTGTACAATGTATGACCAGGCTCTCGCGCCCTTTGCATTTGGGTGGCCGGACGACAGCATTAAGCCAGGCTGTAGATTAATGCAGCCAGCCATGCTGTAAAAAGAAAAAAAGCTATCAAGAAAGAACAAAAAGCCTGCCATGACACTGACCTATAACCGGCCGGTAATCTAAATAAAAGAGGGAAACAAGGCCCTAAATAACGTCTGTAGGAGGCATTGTTGGGTTAGGCCAGATTCGACTGGGAACAGACTGTAATCCATCTGTAATAAACCGAAATCGCTGAATATGGCCAAAATATTTCTGAAACCGGATTTTTAAAACTACGTCTGAGGCCAACTCGGTCGACAAAACCAATGTGCCGCCCAAATATATGTTGGGCCATTAAGTAGCTTAGCCTCAGCCATGAAGAAGCTGTCAAGTTGAATTGTATTTTGTGTTTGTAATTATTTTATATTTATTTGAGATGCTGACAAATAATTTTTTGTCTATCTATTGCTACAGAAGATGTAACATACATTTTCCCTGGGATAATTAATTTTGCAGCGAAAGCCTCGGTTTGTCCGCCACAACCTAACCACCGGGCTAAACCCCAAAAGCTGTGCTTTTTCTAATACAGTGGTTCCAAGTCGCTACTGACAAGGAGAATGTAACAATTGGAAGTAGAAATAGATGCATAAACTCTCCTTTAAGTGCTAATAACCAGCTGCGCCATAGTCTACTGTTTGCAGGACCTTATATTTAAATTTGATGAACAGAATTTAGAGGAGAGTAAGGAGTAAGGGTGAAGAAGATGGAGCTTGACCCAGAAACATGGATCAGCATTGCTGCTATCTGTGCTTCGGTTCTCGTGGCTATCAAGTGGTGGGATCCCATAGCAGTTTATCTTGGATACTCCTTCGGCGTTCACCGCCATGTGGAGGATCTTGGAAGAAAGGTGGAGATGCTGGGCGTGATGCAAATCAACCTCCGCTGCCAGGATCCCTTCCCATCTTCTGCAGAGCGCATCAGATGGCTCCAGAGCGTGGATGATTTGCAAAACAAAGAGGGAGAGATCAAGATTAGGCTTCACAAGTACAGCCTATCTTATTTTAAGAGGTGCTACATCGGTAGGGAAGCCTATAGGGAGCTCAACAAAGCCAATGAACTCATCAGCCAAGGCGACAAATTAATGCCAGAGGTAAAGGCAAGCCCACGTCCTGTCCGCCATGTCCAGCCACAAGAGCTGCGAGCTCCATTGCCGGGGATGGAGGGCTCGTATAAGAAGGTGCTCGATTTCATTAAGGACAATAATGCAGAGTCTGCATTGCTTGGGGTTTGGGGCATGGGAGGCGTGGGCAAGACAACCCTTATCAATCTGGTAAGTGATTCTCGTTCGAAGTATCATGATGATTTCGCCGAAGTACTGTTTGTTCAAGCTGGCAAGGGATGCTCTACAATTGCTGATTTGCAAAAGGCTATCGCCATTAGTATAGCATTACCTCAGATAGGCAACCAAATTTCCCAAGCAAATATCATTCATAACCACCTCAGAGATAAGAGCTTCTTATTGTTGGTGGATGATCTATGGGAGGATCTTAATCTGGACGAACTAGGCATCCCCTCGCTTGATGTAGTACAGCCACACCGACGTAAAGTTGTGTTCACAACTAGAAGCATGTACGTGTGTAGCAAGATGGGATGCTGCTGCCTTGAGGATACCATCCAAATGAAGTGCTTGAGTAAACAAGACGCGTGGAATCTCTTTGCTCAGAAGGTGGGAAGTAAAATCTTTGATGATAAGAAAATTCATAATCTTGCGAAAGAGGTTAGTTCCGCATTAACTCCAGCCCAAGGCAGTGATATTAATGAATTTAATTAGTGAAGCTTTTTTATATAATAGTTTGTTAATGATAGTGGAATCATTAATTTAGGTTGTAGAAGATTTAATTTATCAGTGGAATATACATTGTCTACATATGCATTAATGATCTTCTAGAATTTTAATCATTTATGACAGCAAAAGATAATAAGAGAGGCCAACGTTTTTTTGGTTGAGGCTGCCAAAGTTAGAATGTGAAAACTGATTTTGCTGAAGTAGATGCCACTACACTAACTTTTGTGTGTACTCTGCTATGCTTAGATCACAAATAGTCATATTTTTGGATGAATTTTTGTATGTGTACATGATAATAGCTTGACTTACATCCAGGATTTTTCAGAACTAAGAAAATAGAAAGTGGTAATTGGTTGCCCAATTTAATTTCCTAAATGGTGGATTTCCTATATCTACACCCATTTGGTCTGATCAAGTACTTGTACATTTCAAAAATTGCTCCAAACAGTCATGGTATTATAACATAATGAAGTGTGAGCACATATAAGAACTGCGTACAAAAAGATATACATATTGTATCACATACCGCAGACACATCTATCAGAAGCGTTGGTTTGCTATGAGACACAGTTTTCTAATATATATGTCATTTTACAGCAGAAGATTCCACTGACCAAACTAACGGGTTTTTTGTAAAAATAGAAAGATTTCCAAGGACATAAACATATCATAATTCTTAAAAGCTAGCTAATTAAACTATATAAATTAATATATTTAAACAGTGGGTGTAACTTAAAATATTATATATGTATAAAATAGGCCTTTTTTGTGCCACCCGATAGTGGTGTCTGCAGACACCGTTGATAGCAACATTTCTGCCTATGATTGTAGTACAATTTTCTTTACTTCTAATTGCATATGTATACTCTTTTTTTTGCCGTGGTTTACCACATCCACTTCGTACAACCATATCTTACTTATGTAACTAAATATTCGACAGATAGTTGAGGAGTGCAACGGCTTACCAATGGCTTTATGCACTCTCGGCAAATTTATGTCGCCCAAGAAAGATCACAGGGAGTGGAGAACCGCCAGAGATCTGCTGAGGAATTCAAAACTCCATGAAATCACTGATGCCCATGAAGATTTATTCAAACATCTACAAGAAAGTTATAATAATCTGACGGCTGTTATGAAGAAGCGTTTTTTGTTATGTTCTTTATGGCCTGAAAATAAGAACATACCAATGAAGTCACTTATAAGGTGGTGGATAGGACTGGGTTTGTTAGATGGTCCTAATGCTAGTGATGTGGGTTATACCCTCATTAATGACTTGGTGCGTGCATCCATGTTGGAAAAAGGTGACACTGGTATTGACTCCACAGAAAATTCACATGTCAAGATGCACACCATGATGCGGCTGATGGCTATCTGGATTGTGAATGAACATGGATACGAGACCAAGTGGTTACAAAATTCACCATATAGAGCAGCCTTGGCCGAAGAGAAGTGGCACACTGTGGAGAAGGCTTGGGTATCAGAGAAAGACACATCAAGATGGTGTCAATGGTCTTCCAAGGTTTGTTTTCCAGAACTCAAGGTGTTGGTGGCTCAACATGTCTTCTCTCTTAATCTCATTCATTACTTCAAAAATATAACCTTTTTAGACTTGGAGGGGACAAAAATAAAAGGATTGCCTTTCGAGATATGCTCATTGATCGAACTGCAACATCTCAATCTATCTGCAACCGCAATTGTTCTCTTGCCGCTAGTACTGAGAAAGCTTTCAAAACTCAAGTACTTGTACATCAGAAATAACATGGTTCTCCAAACAATACCAGAAGGGCTTATCTTAGCACTCAAAAGTCTTCTAGGGCTGGACCTTTTCCGTACCGGTGCTAGTTTCCCTAACGTCCTGCAAGAATTTGCGAGCACCACCATAGATCTGGATATGCTCGGCTATACTGTGCAAACAATAGCAGAGATAACACAACTGGGACAATTGAAAAGGGTGTGCACACAGGCACTCTGCATGGACCATTTTGAAGACGAGAAACATCCGGATATTATTAACTTGCAAATTTTATCCAAACTACAAGAGCTGAGAGAATTAGCCATTGTAGAGAGCTCTCACAGTCAGAAGTTATTGGTAGCTGAAGGTGGCCCTAATTATGATCAATGGCTACTCCCTTACTTGGAAATCTTTAAACTGAACAATCTTCTTATGCTAGAGAAAGTGACGTGGAAAAATGCAGGGATGGACATCAGAGTGGTTAGTATCTATAAATGTGATAAATTAAAAGATGTGACATGGGTTCATCACCTTAAACACCTTGAGCAGCTCACAGTTGCACACTGCCAGGAAATGGAAATATTGATTGAAACTGGAGAATTGCCACAAGGTGTCAGCATGAAGCAAACGACGACAATAAGTTTTCCTCGGCTGATAAAGCTTAAATTGGAAGAGCTGCCAAAGCTATCCGTGATATGCAAGCAAGCATGTGAATTTGAAGAGTTGTCTTATATTTATGTAACTCGGTGCGATGAGATGAAGGATATCCAAAATCAAAAGTACAAGCAGAGTATGATCAAGATAGATTGCAGCGAAGATTGGTGGAATCGGAATAGCTCAGGGAGATTTATTCCCTACTTCGCTCCAACATTTTCCTCCTAGCGGGCCAAGGAGAAAAAAAACATTTGTAAGTGCTTTTGCCCTCGCTTTTATTATAGCCATCTTGTAATCTCAAAAGTGCTGACAAGCTGTCAATTATGTTTCTCACGGATTGTCTCTATAAATGGAGTACTGATGATATCATTTCATCTTGTAGAAACGTTGCATTTAGAGACTTGTCATATAGTCCACCTTACATGCTTGTATGCCTATCAAAAGTGTTTCTTTGTTTGTGTTTACTACTGTCTTGCATCAGTAATTAATCTTTTAGCATCAGCAAAGTAAATACATTTTTCCATTTATCTTATCACTTGATTTGTGGAAATTCTAATTTGAACGATTTTGTGTTTGTACGCAAGGTAGAATGCAAGAGCGTGCAAGCTTCCAGGCTTGAGACTTGGTTTTGCTCGAAACAACGAATCCTCCGTGTAGCAAATTCTACTGGATGCCTATGTCATGAAACCTATATCTGAAGTTGATTATGTTACGGATGAAGGAAGCACTGCATACAAGTGTACACCAGTGCAAAAACTTGTTTCCATAAATTCTTTTTTTTATCTGTCTATTTGGCCATTACATCTTGTGCAATGTGTAAAAACCTAAACCATTATTGTAGGGAAAACCTGAATTTGTGTGAGACGCGGTATGATGTATGCTTGAGTCTTGCTGTTCCTTTCAGACTATGTTCTTAAGTTCCACCTTTTGTGTCTTAGATTTTGGGTATTGCCTTCGTTGCAATGAACAGAAAATTAAAAACTGAACCTGTTTGAGATGTCATATGTTGTATATGTATTTTGGTGTCTGCGCTGGTGAAAGGGGACAGTGGTCTTGTAGTGTCGTGTACCCGGCAAAAATAAAATTCAAATTTAAACTGTCGTGGGACTGTAGCAACGGCTTCTCAACGAATGTGACAATGTAGGTCAAGTAAGTTCAACACGGTAGCAGCTTGCTGTTAAATACAGAGAATTTGATTATAATATCACTATAGATAAAAAGCAAGAGGACTGATGCCTACATCTCATCCGAATGTTTTGTCTGATCGACTGGAGTTATAATTGACATGAACCATATGTATACCAACTTTATGAAATGCCAATGTTGCCCTTCTCTCACTGTTTTTATGGACAATGAACGACGCTGACAGAGACCCTGAACATGGGAGATAGTATCACACACAAAAAACACTCTATGGGGAGATTGCGGATCGTAATTAACTAGTTAATTAATTGTGTCTCTTTGTGGATTCTAACTAATTAATCGCAAGGTCCGGGAGGGTAGGGACTACCAGCCGGCCCTGATGAACCACATGATGATGCTATTTTTTTTAGGGAAATAAGTAGGTGAACTCAGTGGAAAAAAAGCATGCACGCTATAGTGTTTAGAGCAATGTCTCGTTAAATAAATAAATCAATGTACAATGTCTCCACGAAGAAGAAACAAGCTGAAACGTCCTTTCCCCTAGCGAACTGGGCCTTGGGCTTTTCTTCCATTAGTATCCAAATGCTGGCCCACATCATGCTGGATGGAAACCGATCGCACTGGTCCAGGGGAAATTAACCTTTTTCCGAAAAAAATGAATTTAGCTATCAGTAAAGGATATTTGCATGCTACCTGTAAAAGTATAAAAGAATGTTTTTGCTCGTAGAGATGGAAAAGAAGAGCTTTGAAAGCCTTTTCTTGCTAGAGAAATTTTCACTCTATTCATCAATCATGGCAGTATAAACAACACAAGTGATAATAAAATTACAATCAGATCTATGGACCACCTACCGACGACTACAAGCATTGGAGCGAGCCGAAGGTGCGCCGTAGTCATCACCCCTCCCTCGCCGAAGTGGGGCAAACTTTATTGTAGTAGAAAGTTGGAAAATTGTCGTGCTAAGATCATAAAGGACCAGTGCACCAGAGCAGCGATCATCGCCGACGAAGAGAGTTGTAGATTGGAAACATCAAGAAGTAAATACATCACCGGTGCTTGAACTTGCCACGAATATGCACTTTAATGCCTGAACTTGCAAAATATATTGAACTGGTTTCGTAACTTGGCATAGACATGCATATACGGTTCAAATTTCGTTTCTATATGTCTGCGACGCTGACGATCGCGCCATCATAGCATGGGACTCACTGTCAGGGACAGGGTGTGTGGCCTGGTTTTTTCAGAGAACCCTCTAGAATACTTTTTCTTTGCAATGATAAATTATAAAAAATATATTAATAATTAAAAATGTGTACGGGGTTCAAGACAGCAACCTGACGCGCACAGGTGAGTGTGGCTAGCCAGTAGACCGGCTCAAATTTAGCGTCATAAAAGGATTCATACACAATACATATATAAAGCTGAACAACATAAATTTTAAAATTTATTCCAGCAATATAGCCCTGTTTATATGAACCTACAACCAGGGGCTATATAGCCGATGCACATACCACTCCAACTGACGACATCGAATGGTAAAAATGATAAATTTAGGTTTATAACATAACAAGCCCCTCTCACTAAACTAGACCATGGCGTGGCTCAGTTTTTTTTATTTCAAAATTTTGTAAAAAAATACGTAAATTATAATCGTTTGTTACAAACAATAGACATATATTTAAAGCAAATTACATTAAAATTTTCATATAATTTCATAAAATACCAATGCAATAATTTAACAAAAATACACATAATAAAATTATGAATTAAGATTATATCTTATAATTTGAAAAAATGTTTGCATTTTAATAAAATATTATAGTGGTTTTACAAATGTTCATATATGTAAATAAATTCTCATATAATTTTAAAATTTCGACATTCTGAATAAAATATTCACGTAGTATATAAATGTGTTAATGCTTTAAGTAAAAACTGTGTGTTTTCTAAAAAACAATACAAGCCTAGTGCGCCCTTAGATTGCGGATCCTCATATGAATAATACTTGAATCATATAAACATGTTTATCATTCATAAATATTTTCAATTGAATGAGCATGTCTTAAAATAACATGTGATTTTTTTAATGACATGAAGATTTTTGCATTCTTTTGAAATTATGTTTGTTAGACAGCCCTTTCTAACCACCACAACGCTAGTTTTTTTATTTTATAATTATAGTATGAAAAATAATTGTAGCGCAAGGTTATGAATCATCACGAAGCAAAAAATTTGCCAGTTTCTCTGTAAGGGCCTTATTGTACGAAAAATAATTTTGGAGGGGTTTTTGCAAAAAAACAGGCCACACATCATTGTCTCCATTGTCCAGTCACTGACAACGGGTGCCATGTCATGTTGGTGCGCCTCATCAGCGTCGCGGACGTATACAAATGTCATTTGAACAGTATATGCACGTCCATGCCAAGTTATGAAACCAGTTCAATGTATTCTACAAATTCAGGCACTAAACTGCACATCCGTGGCAAGTTCAAGCACCACTGGTGTATTTACCTCAAACATTAAACATGTAACCACACGAACAAAGATGAATAAAAACTGGATCCAAATAGATCCACTGAACACCAGCACCAATCGAATCCCACGAGATTCGATGGAGACACACCTCCACACATCCTCCTCCGACGTTGTTCGCACCATCAGGACAGGGATAGGATGTGGGAACCATTATTCCTACCGAAGGACATAGCCCCAACCAAGGCATTGAACCTAACAACAACGAGAAGGGGTCCCTCCCACCGACGGGGACGGGGGGAGATCCTTCGCACCTTCACAACCCAAAGGCCATCGGAGGTTGGACGAATCGGCGGCAACGTCGGCGGCAGAAGGAAGAAGACTTTTCTTGAGGAGGAGGAAAGACAACCACAATAAATTTGCTTCATAGGAGCTTTGAAAACCTGCAGCGACGTCTCGTCTACGACTGCTTCAAAAACATCACCTTCAGCATCAACACCATTCTTGACGACTGTTTTGATCGTGTTTCTATTTTCTTCCTGGCGCATCCCCGCGTTCTCGACACCATGGCACTTTCTAACCCTGACATCGCATCGACATCAATCACAACGTCCCTTGCATGACTATTTGTGTCCATGCTCTCGACTACCTCACATCGCTTGAGCAACTTGCTGGTTTACTCTATGGTTAAAGTGTCTGTGACGCCAAAGTCTCGTTGGCTTCTACCTTCGGTTTTTCTGCAGTCTGACTGTCTGCGACGCTCCTATTGTTCTACCACAATGACTGCGAGGGTGTGAGAGATTGTTTGAAATTTGATAATAACTAATTTTATCTTATTTGTAGGAAGCTTCTTGCCCTTCAAATCTTTTTACATCTATGTATACTCGCCAGAAGCTCAATAATATACACAATACATTACATCAATCCTATCCTCTCTAAGCCTCTTACACACTGTAAGCCTATATTTTATTTTATTTTCAATGTTTTCAAATTCCGGCGAATCATAGAGGCCTAAAGTTTAACACGCGTGTGTCGTACATGCATATAGGCATGCAGGCGGACGGCGTCCAGGAGTCCACGAAGCGTCCGCGAGATAAATTTTTTGCTTGGCAGACTCGGAGGCGGACGGCGCCTGCATCCCTACCTGCGTAGCATATATTCCCCCGAGCAGAGATCTTGCTTGCGTTGGGCGAATACGATTGGACAGACTAGCTTTTTTTTTGAGAGAGAGAGAGAGAGAGAAAATATTGGACAGACTAGCTGCTAGTAGTGTTCCTGTTGGTTGCAACGCACTGGATCCACGGATTAGCTAGTGTGTTTACGTAACAGCATGGCACGGTTACTTGCATCGTCAACAATGGGGATGTAGCTCAAATGGTAGAGCGCCCGCTTTGCATGCGGGAGGCACGGGGTTCGATCCCCCGCATCTCCATTCAAGTTTTTATTTTTGGAGTGTCAATTCCAGCAATTAGACTCTCTTTCAATTCATTTTACCCCTAAAAAAACCCTTTACGTGGTAACTTTTGCGGAGCTAGCCAATTCTATGGAAAAAGGAATGGGAGCCCTCTAAATTGGAATGGGAGCCCTCTAAATTGTAGGAGGCCTCTTTACGTGGGAGGTAAAACGGCTTGGAATTGGTCTGGTGTTTCCAACACAAATTCATTGTACAACTGAGCATCCGTATTGAGGTCAACTGATTACCAATTCCGTTTCTAGGCTTCAATGGAGACATCTAAACCCAGGGTTAGTGAATTGTGTTGACGATTTGATCTTTCTCGGTGCCCTTTGTTTATACTTGTTGGCTTTCTCCTTTAGTGGGGCTGCAAGTGCAAAACAACCGTAAACTTCCAATGGATAGGATTTCTAGCTCCATTCAGATCCACACGGTATCATCTAAAAGAATGGGCTGCAAGTGCAAAATAACCTAAAACTTTCAAAGAGTTACATAACTTGCATCATTCTCGTGCTAGAAATGTAGTGGAGCGGACATTTGGCTTGTTGGAGAAAAAATGGGCTATCTTGCTGCTTTCCCAAACCTTCTATAATATAAAGGCTCATGTCCCTAAAGTAAATATGTTGTCGAATAAAATAACTATGTGAATGAAAATTATTTACTATATAAACTAAAATATCTAAGTGAAATGTTGCAGGGAATGCGCAGCATGTCATGGACGAAGTTGCAGGGAGTGTGCAACTTTACACAACTTTTTTTTACGGCAATTTAGCTGTAAAAACACGAGGACGGTGTTACTTGGTGTCACATTTGTCAATTGGATTATATATTTTTTGTGGGGAACGTGTTAGTGAGAGAGATGCAACGGAGGAAGAAGAGACGGGACCGCACAACGGCCGGTGTAGGGTAGCTCCACAGACCAAGACCAAGACGATGCGCGGCTCCTGGACCGTCAATGTCACCACCGTCCACTGGGCCCCGACAGTCGACAACGATCTCCTTGCCGATCGCTCCCCACCGTCCAGCGCTCGTCGACAGCAAGCCGCGACACGAACACGTGGATCTGATTCCGAGCCAACAAAAATGACAAACGACAGCGCATACCCCACACATCCACCCAGATCGCCACGCAACGCGCGCACACACACGGAAGCAGGCAGGCAGGCAGCCCAACGACTCCACTCTCCCCCCATTATCCCCAGATCCAGCCGGCCCTCCCCCCACCGCCGATCCCCACGCCACCGCCGGCCACATCCCCCCTCCCCAGCCCTCCGGCCTCCGTCCCCCGCCCCGACCAAGCTGCCCGCGGCCAATCCCTAAGCCGCGATGAGCTGGTGGTGGGCGGGCGCGGTGGGCGCGGTCAAGAAGCGGCAGGACGAGCGGGCGGCGGCGGCCGAGCCCACCTTCCAGAGCGTGGCGCTCATCCTCGGCTCCACGGGGATCGTCGGCACGTCGCTCCTCGACATCCTCCCGCGGGACGACACCCCGGGCGGGCCCTGGAAGGTGTACGCCGTCTCCCGCCGCGCGCCGCCGGGCTGGTCCACCCCGCCGCCGTCCCCCGCCGTCACGCACCTCCAGCTCGACCTCGCCGACCCGGCCGCCGTCAGGGACGCCCTGACGCCGCTCACCGACGTCACCCACGTCTTCTACGCCGCGTGGTCCAGCCACGAGACCGAGGACCGCAACCGGGAGGTCAACGCCGGCATGCTCCGCAACGTGCTCTCCGTGGTTGTGCCCGGCTGCCCCGCGCTCGCCCACGTCTGCCTCCAGACCGGCCGCAAGCACTACGTCGGCCCGTTTGATGTCATCGGCAAGATCCCGGCCCCCGACCCGCCGTACACCGAGGACATGCCCCGGCTGGATCACCCCAACTTCTACTACGACCTGGAGGACGTGCTCTTCGACCACGTCTCCGGCCGCGACGGCGCCGTCACCTGGTCCGTGCACCGCCCCACCGTCATCTTCGGCTTCTCCCCCCGCAGCGCCATGAACGTGGTCGGCAGCCTGTGCGTATACGCCGCCATCTGCCGCAAGGAGGGCACCACGCTGCGGTGGCCCGGCTGCAAGGTCGCCTGGGAGGGCTTCACCGACGCCTCCGACGCGGACCTTGTCGCTGAGCATGAGATCTGGGCGGCCGTCGACCCGTTTGCCAAGAACGAGGCGTTCAATTGCAGCAATGGGGATGTGTTCAAGTGGAAGCAGCTCTGGCCGCTGCTGGCTGACCGCTTCGGGGTGGAGTGGGCAGGGTATGAGGGAGAGGACAGCCGGTTTGCGCTCGCCGATGCCATGGCCGGGAAGGAGGCGGTGTGGACGGAGATCATCCAGGAGAACGAGCTTGTCACGACGGAGCTCGAGGAGATCACCAGTTGGTGGTTCGTTGATGCCATGTTCAGTATCGACATTGAGCATTTGGACAACATGAACAAGAGCAAGGAGCATGGGTTCCTCGGCTTCCGTAACACCGTCAACTCCTTCAATGCTTGGATCGATAAGATGAAGGCTTCCAAGGTTGTTCCTTGATGCTTTTATTGTCTTGTATCTATTGTTGGTTACAGCATGCTATCGCATCCCATGTTATTTCTTATTTATGAATTTACTTCTGAAATTAGTTACATCCCATCATTTGTGCCAAATGTTGTAATCTAGAATAAGCCAGAACCAAATAAAGCTCTCATGTTGTGAATCGATTATCTGTGCTCGTCGTGTCTTGTCTTCATTGCAAATTGTGAGCGTTGAATCATTCTTTTCCATCCATCTGCTGTTCATTCCTGCAAGCCAGAAAGTAGTAGCACTAGTGTTTGGTATTGTTGGCCTGTTGCTTTTGTCTTCAGAATTGAGATAGTTTCTTCACTGAGAAGGAACAAAAGGCAACCATTTGTTTTCCTCATCTCTTTTGATTGATAGTGCAAATGGAGGCAAACATGATGACCGATAACAAAGGCAACACGTCTTTTTCTGCCAATTATTTCGAGGAAGTTGATCTCCAGAAGCAACAAACATTGTGATGATAGGACAATTTAAACGAACAGATTAGCTTTTTGTGGTAGCAGATGACAATGGTGTCATGATCGTTCTACTAGTTTTGGGTCATGGATCACAGGATCAGATCACTTGCACCGCACAGTAGGTGACGAGAATCTGAATAATGCTGTCTTTTGGGTTGTTGTTTTCTTAATCTCTGGATGTGCTCCTTGTGCGGCTTTCTTTGTGCTAGTGGACCGGATGGATAGGAAACATGCAGTATATGTTCAAAAATCAGCACTCTTGTATAAGAAGACAAGATGTACACGCTAGTGCTCTGTTATTGTACTAGCATTGTTAAATCTAGAAAAAGTATTGGATCTCTTTGTTTATTTATGTCTGGACATATGATTTACTCCTCTGTTCTTCAGGAGAGAAAAAGTATTGGATCTCTTTGTTTATTTATGTCTGGCCATATGATTTACTCCTCTGCTCTTTAGGAGACTGCTTGATAATGCCATGACCTTGATTGTAACCAGATCGTGGTTGTAATTCTCGCTGCTAAATGCAACTATGGGCTTCTTTTGCCATATGGTTGAAAACGAAATAAAAATGGTATATAGTCAGCAATCCGCAAAAACAAACCTTAGACAGTCTGCATTCACACATGCTATGCCTTCGTTCATAAATAATACGAGTGTCTTTGGTTTCCTCCAATCTCCTAAAAACTTACTTGCATTCTGTTTTTACATATGACAACTTATTGGTAACCTATAGTGGATTTGGAAGAGCTGGGCAATTTATAATGATTACTAGGTCACACAGAACAAATGCAATTGTTAGATTCATGCACACCGTGTGGGGTTGTGCCACCACAAAAACTGCCCATGTCAAATTTTTTTTTACCAAAACACCACCAACTAACTTGTCATGTTGATGGAGCACGTTTTTTTACTCACAATTAAAAATATAAAAGGTTAACATCAAGATGAGGTATTGTCAAATGTTGCTCCAGGGAACAAAGACATTCAGAAATCAGTATTTTCTGAATCTTAAATCATTATTTTCCATCCATCTGTTGTTCATTCTTGTAAGGCAGAAGCATTACATGTGTTTGGTATTGCTGATCTGCTACTGTCGTCTGTAAAGTGTTATGCTTCAGTGTTGAGAACTGAGATAGTTTCCTTCACAGAATGAGAAGAGCAAAAGGTAACCATTTTTTTCCCTCATCTCCGTTGATTGGTAGTGCAAATTGGAGGCAAACATGATAGCAGATAACAACGGAAACATGTCATTTTCAGCCAAATATTCTCAGGAAGTTAATGCCCAGAAGCAACAAACACTGCTATGATCCCCGGAAGCAACAAACAATTCCATGATCTCCAGAAGCAAAATATTCTGCCATGGCAGCACAATTTTGGATGATCAGTTTAACTTGCAATGTCCCATCTTCCTGTAGTTTAATTTTTTATTCCCGCAAGGGGAAAAGCATGGAGCAAATCTTCAATTTAGCTTCTGGTACAAGGAAAAACTTCAACACATCTCTACATTGACATCATTTGACTTGGTCTTAGTTGGACATTAATTGATAACCTCCAGCCTCTGGCCGGCACGTTTGATGATTGCTGATGTTGGGCATGTTTCAAAATTAGTCCGATTTGGATTGTCTATTCTGTGTGCAACAATATCCCCTAAAATGGGAGACCTCAAATCCATTATAGGATCAACTCCTATAACTTTTTAGGGGTTGCCGAGTGCTCACCATCAGAATCTAAGTATTGACTACGTATAGATGTGGGATCGGGTCCATACGACAGTTAATGATGAGGTAGAGGAGAGAGAACGCATAAGAAAATGTTTGTTTTCTTTTATTTAAGAGAAGATAAGACATGATCTCTTAGCAATTTGTCTCATCATGTTTTTAGAAATAGCTAGTTATTGAAGATAAGGCTAAGAGATGACCCATTGTAGACATTTTTTTTGTCATCTCTAAATTACATGCAAAATTTAAAATAAGACTATCTTATCAATCATTGTACATGCCCTAACATACACTGCTACGAGCCTACGAAGGGCATATCCAACGGCAAGAAGGACCAGCTACCGCAGTAGTAGCAGCAGCAGTCCGTGCCAACGGCGGCGGACCAGGTGTACACCGCCACGGACGAGGAGTACGAGCAGTAGATGGAGCTAATATTCCGTCGCTCCGTGCTCCACCTAAACGGCCCGAATCCGCCACCGGGGACGCTCCTCTCCATGAAGCCGGAGCCGGCATCCCCTCCGCGATCTCCACCACGCAACTGTGGCATCCAAATCGGACAACACGTGAAGGAGGAGCCCCTGTCACCATCGCCCCGGCGCGT
Organism: Triticum monococcum; assembly: GCA_034509565.1. Taxonomy (NCBI): domain Eukaryota; kingdom Viridiplantae; phylum Streptophyta; class Magnoliopsida; order Poales; family Poaceae; genus Triticum; species Triticum monococcum. Next base: position 799,867,892 of record CM067843.1, on the reverse strand, counting down.
GAACGAGGAGCGGTTCTGCCACCCCACGCTAAAGGAGGAGCGGCGCTCGCCGCCACCCTGGCGCGTCAACGAGGAGCGCCGCTCGCCGCCACCCGTGCCCAATGCGACCGCGAAGGCGCACGGTCGCCTTCGCCAATACCTCTGCGATGGCAGTGGCTATAGCTCTTCGTCGTCCCGGTGCGTCCTAATGGCGCATGAGTACGCCGACAGGGAGCGGCGCCGGTGGGACAGGCGCAATATGGCACATCGGTCAGAGTTCGCGGACTCCGACGTCCTGCCACCACACATCGCGGCGGCCCCGGAGGTGGCGTACGCCTGAGCCCTGAACTGCTCCGTGACGAAGACGAAGATGAGCAAGCGGCCTCTCCGCCGCCTAGATGGGGAGATGGCCATGTAGGTCAAGGAGTGGTTTCTCAGTGAGATCACCACCGTCAACTCCGCCTCCTGTAAGGCCCGCTGCCCTCCCCCGCAACCCATGTCGTCGGTGGCCGCAACCACACTGCACACGACGCGGGAGGAAGCTGAGATGATCACCCGCGGACGTTACACGGCTAGCGAGAAGCCCTGATGTGAGGACGCCACCTTCAGCGCTCGAAGCCCGACTCCGATGACTCCAACGCCAGATCGGGCAACGAGGAGGGAGGAGCCGCCGGCCAGCCCGTCATGGCCTACGAGATCACCGTCAAGTATAGAGTAGTTTAAGGTTTTTAGTTCACCGAACGAAATATCGTCCGGTTTCATGTAAAATTATCCTAGTTTAAACGAACTTCGTCCAGTTTATGTGAAACCCGCTATGTTTGTATGATTTTTGTCCAGTTATTTTAGAAAGTTGCTGGAATGTGTGCAGTCAGCATTGGATGACCACCTCCTGCATCCGTGTCCGTGGACGGATGCAGGAGGAAATTTCCAGGTCGCCGTTGAAGTTGTCCCGAGAGCACAGTGTTAAACGATCAAACCAACAATATGTGATAGCTAGGTTGAACACGCCAGTGCTCTGCCATTTTACTAGCATTGTTAAATCTAGGAAAGTACTCGTGATTTATTTGTGCCCGGCCATGTGATTTACACCCTCTGCACTTGAGATGCTTGATTTTTCATCACTTGGTGAGTGAGTACCCTACCACCACATCTATCACCCAATGGGGTAGTTGTGGCTGTAATTAGTCGCAGCTAATTGCTACCATGGGCTTCTTTTGTCATATGGTTGAATATGTAACAAAAACATTATGAATGTAGTGAGCAATCAGCAAAAACAAACGTTGACAGGTCTGGGCTCGCACATCCTATGGCTTGGTTCCTAAATAATACGAGTCTCTTTGGCTTCCTCCATTATCTCAACGCTTCCTCTTGCATTCTGTTTTCTCATATGACAACTTCTTGGCTGCACAACGTAGTAGGGCAGAACACATATATGGTGGTTTCAGAACAGCTAGGCCATTTATAATGATTATTAGGTCATATAAAACAAATGCGGTTGTTAGATTCATGAACTCTGTGTGTGTTATGTCATCACCAAAACTGCATGCTGTCAATAAGATTATTTTTAATACCAAAGCACCACCAAGTAAACTGTCATGTTGATGGAGCTTATTTGTTTTCACAATAAAAAAATGTAAACCGTTAACATCAAGATGAGAAATTGCCAAGTGTTTCTTCAGGGAACAAAAACCCGACAATTAGTCTCTCTGGGGAACATATATGCAGTCCTTCAGGCTTCAGCTATACACAAAGTGTGGATTATTTTCCGAGAGTGGCAAATATGGAGTTGGTTTCTCTTCTTCAATATATACTCTAAGTTGGGATCTAATCCCTCATTTTTAGAATGTCTCTAATCTTCTTAAACCCGACAATTAGTCTCTCCGGGGATCTAAATTTGAAGTTGTTGCATCGTAGTTCTCAGCTGTCACCTTTCGCCTGACATCAAATCTTGAACTCATAGGGGCCGTTGGAATCAGACCTTCAATTCTCAATTTCTGAAATCGGCACCTTGTACTAGTACACAACAAACCGTCGTTTGAATTTCCATATGTTTCTACACATGTTGCAATGTAGAATAAACTAGTTAAAAATAAACTAGTGCATTTGGCCATTATTTTCCATCCAATTGCCCGTTCATTCTTGTATGGCACAAGTAGTACATGTGTTGTGTTTGGTATTGTTTATCTGTTGCTGTTATCTGTAAAGTGTCATGCTTCAGTCTTCTGAACTGAGGGGAGTTTCCTTCTCTGGATGAGATGAACGAAAGACAACCATTTGTTTACTCGACTCTGTTGATTGGCAGTGGCAATGGATGCAAATGTGATAGCACATAACAATGGCAACATGTCCTTTTCTTCCAAATATTCCCAGGAAGTTGATCTCCAGAAGCAACAAACACTGCTACGGCAGCACAATTTTATACGGCCAGTTTAACTTGAGCTGCCCCATCTTAATTATTGTTGTCCTGATATAACCTCTAGCCGAAAGCTGGCTCGTCTGATTGATTTCCCAAAATGATTGATGGTTGGAATTATCACTAGTTGGTATTGAAAGCCGATTTGTGATTCTTGCTCTGCTTGGCCAGTTGCATCGGTCATCTATAAACAGAGTGCTCTCTGCCCAGCCCACGCCTTCCCCTGTCTAGTGCTCAGTCACAGCAACACCACGCGTTCCCCTCGTCCGCCGCATCGGCTATTGGCATGCGGGCTATCTGTCGTAAGTCGCAGCTGGTGCTCTGACTACACCGTCGACCGACGCAGCAACTGCACCGGCGTCGATATCCACTGCTTCCGCCGTTTGGCACTGAGTCATGCTAGACCTGCTTGGGCAACACAATGTGCTTTGGGCTGGCTTTTCCTCAACATTTTCCCTCAAGTCATGGCTCCGTGGATGCGGCACAGGATGGCCCTTAGAAACTCCGCCACTGCTAGCCTGTCAACCCGAGCGGTCTATCTTTTTGATAATTCGTTCTACTCTATATATATATATAAGAAATTCCTTTTTGGATATAGTGTTGTGTCACGCAAGGGCGTGTGTTCATACCACTATTGGTTCATATGGCGTGGCAAGATTCGTTGTTGTTATTGCTAGGGAATAGAGATGATTTTTTTTCTGTTTGTGAAAAGATATGATATAGAGTTTTTTTTCTGTTTGTGAAAAGAGATGATATGAAGTTGAGTAAGGTGCATTTTCTCATGATATTATTCTCAGGAAAGGACCAACCACTATCGGCACGTCATTTTCCTTCTTACTGAATTATGTCGAGCCGCTTGGATGGGAGCCGTGTGTATCTCCGTCGCCTGATGAAGTAATGATGGTGGCAAAAAGTTAATGGTGAGCCCAGCAAATCATCTTTTTTAAAAAAACTTGGTGAAACAGAAGACCGAGGAGAAGTGGAAAACGCCACCCTCTCTGTGTTTTAGAGTTGCTTCATGTAGACTGTGCCTAGCAGATGCAAGTGGCCGTTAAGCATCATACTCTCCATTATCATGCAGTAGGCATCGACACATCACTTTGTGTTGTCGTACTTGTACATCACCAAGAAAATTTGGGGGAAAGCTCTGTAAAATTGCTCATGGCTCCCTCCTTACTGAATTATGTCGAGCTTCTTGGATCGCAGCAGTGCGTACCCACGTCCGCGGGATGGTGGCAAAAAGTTAATGGTGAGCCCAGCAGATCAACTTTTCTGGCACCCGGTGAAACAGAAGACCAAGGAGAAGTGGAAAGCCCTCAAATCACCCTCTGTGTGTTTTAGAGTCGCTTCATGTGGACTGTGCCTAGCAGACGCTAGAGACCACGTTCCTGCACTCTATTTCGCCTCAGTAATTTGAAGAAACAAAAGGCCAGCAACAAGCACCATCATATGCCTTGCCTTGAGTTCCTAAATCGTAGGCGTCTCTTTGGTTTCTTCCATCATCTCAACACCTACTTTGGCACTCTACTTTCTTTTTCAGTATGGCAACTTCATGGCACATTATATACTACTACGACAGAAATTGTACGAGTAAAGGTTTTGGAACCCTTGGTAATTTATAATAGCGAGGTCACACAAAACAAATGCAACTACCACATTCATGCAATCCCTCTGTCAAATATGACAGAAACTGTTACTCATGCATTTCCTGTCCTCGCATCCATTTTTTAAACTCCGTGCCACGCGATATAATTAGTATTTTTTTCCGACAGTGTTACTCCAATCTCAAGCATAAATGCACACACATGAACAGTAAATTTGAAAAAATGGATGAACATTTCTTGGAAATTGGTGGAATAAATTTTTAAATTCACGAACATTTTTTTTTGATTTGAGGAACATTGTTTGATTTAACGGAATTTTTTTGCAATGCCAAATCATTTTCTGAATTAGCGAACATTTGATGAATGAATAAACTATTTTGTAAGTCATGAATAGTTTTTAAATTTTTAGGATATTTTTCCGTTCATGAATTTTTTTTGAATTAGCAAAATTTTGTAAAATTTCATTAACATTTTTAAGTACATAAATTAAAAAAAGCATGAATATTTTGTGATTTCCCAAAAATTGGTTTTCAAAATCACGAACATTTGTTAATAAGAAAACATATTTTTACAAAATAACGAACATTTTTGGAATCCACATGTATTTTATGATTTATTAAACATTTTATTTCAAAATTGTAATTTCTTGAATTTTCGGAACTTCTTTGAAGTCCCAAATTATCTAAATTAGATAGGAAAAAATGGAAAATTTTAAAAAAATTATAAAGAAATTATGAAAACAGTCCGCCCGGACGTTGGGCCGGCCCAAATGGGCGCGGTGTCTTCTCCCAGCGCGCAGAGTGCAATATAAGAGCTCCCTACTGCACGGGCAGGCCCAGGCGGGGATTGCTAGTTTGAAACTTTTTTTATCACTTATAGGTGGTATTACTGGGTAATATTTTGCATCTTTGGAGCAAATTCCGTGACGTAACGCCAGAAGCAACAACCCCTTTATTATTAGGTATAGATTGCTAGGGAATAGAGATGATTTGAATTTCCTTTTTTTTTACTGAAAAGAGTTGGTATGAAGTTTTTTCTGTTTGTGAAAAGAGATGATATGAAGTTGAGTAAGGTGCATTTTCTCATGATACTATTTTTAGAAAAGGACCAGCCACTATGGGCATGTTATTTTCCTTCTTACTTAATTTTGTTGAGCCGCTTAGGTCGGAGCCATGTATATCTCCGTCACCTGATGAAGTGATGATGGTGGCAAAACGTTAATGGTGAGCCCAGCAGACCAACTTCTTTAAAACTTCCCTAAAAAAACTTCTATAAATTCACAAATCCACAAACTATTTTAAAACTTGTGAACTTAAAAAAAACAAGAGTATTTTTCAAATTCACAAATAATTTGGACATTCATGATCTTTTCATCAAATTCGTGATCTAATAAATTCATATATTTTGTTAAATTCCTGAGTTTCGTTAAAAATTTGTGACTTTTTTTTTCAAAATGTATGAAAATTTTGTTTACATTTTATGATTGTATTATTTTTTTAAGTCGGATATGTTTTTTGTTCACTAAACTATAGAGGCTGGCGAGCAAGTGACGCTAAGTTTTCAGCAAAAAAAGAAAGAAAAGAGGAGCTCCCGCTTTAGGCACGGAACTGGCCGCTGGCGCTCGTGTGAAAACTTTCGATCAACGCCTAAATGCTGGCAAAGCGGATTAGGTGCACACAAGGGCAATGACCCATTAGGTGGCTCGCTCAATTCTCCCACACGCATTGGTCCGCTTGTTCGCCCCGCCTGCTCGATATCCTATTTTCTCATATATATATTTTTCTTGTTGGTCTGCCCTCTTATAAAGACCTTTTTTTTGCGGGTGAAAGCCTGGTTGGTTTTTTCTATTAATTATGAAATATTTGTTGTCCTAAATAGATCCTTGAAATCAAAAAGATAATCATGATTTTTTTGGAAATTTTAAAAAAAATCCTGAATTTGAAAAAGTTTACAAATTTTTAAATCGTTCATAGATTTGAAAACTATTCATGAATTTGAAAAAACTTCAGAAATTAAGTAAATGTTCACAAATTGATTTTAATGAATTTTAAAAATAATCACGGTTTGGAAAATAAATAATTTGTTTTTTCGTGAATTTCAGAAAAAAGATGAATTTATAAATGTTCAGGGAAAAAAACATGGCACAACACCATCCCCTCCGTAGGATGCCGCCAATCACCTAGACAAACACTGCTATGATAGCACAATTATAAACGATCAGTTTAACTTGCAATGTCCTATCTTCATGCATAATTTTTCATTTCACGAAAGGGGAATACCATGGAGAAACATCTTCGTTTCAGCAAGATTGTACTTACAAATACAAATGTGGCGTCATTTGACTTGTCTTAGTTCAAAGCCTTTTGGGCGGTTAATTGGCATGTTTGAGAATTATATCACCGGTTGGCTATTGAAATCCAACTGGGGGTCATTTACATGCTCTGCTTGCCAGTTGCATCGGTCATCTATAAACAGAGTGCTCTGCCCACACGCCATCCTGTCGAGGGCTCAGCCACAACAACATGTACCACCTATAGATGGCAGATTGGTCGTCGCGTCTGCCCGCGCCGTCGATCACTACATGGAAATGCCGGTTGTCTGACACAATCGGCGCTCCAACATGGTCAATCCTCGCTTGAGCCGCATGCCATCCCCTCTGCTTCCACCTTCACCATCTCCACGACAACTGCATAAATTATGGAATTGCCAAACTCTGTTGCTATACAAAAAGGAAGCAATCAGCAGTGTCACATGCCGTCCCTTGAATTCCTAAATTCTAGGCGTCTGTATGGTTTCCTCCATTATCTCAACACTTATTTTGGCACTCTTGTTTTGTCATATCCCTCTTGGCAGACCATATACTACTGTACAACAGAAACATGTAAGAGTAGAGATTTTGGAACAGTTGGGCAATTTATAGTGCTTAGATCACACAGAACAAATGCAATTGTCTCATGCAGCCCCCGTGCCAATTTCACAAAAACTAGTATTTATGCATTCCCTGTTCCTGTGTTGATCATTAATAAAAAAAAACTTCATGCCACAAGATATAATTAACAATTTTGTTGAACAACCGACAGAAGCACTGCCTATTCATTATAGAAGGAGATGGGTGGAAAACCAATATATACAGAGTGGCACACGTTTTGAAGAGATCATGGCAAACTCTATAAATACGACTCAACGTTAGCCAATGTCCATCGTGGGCAAGGGTCCGGCAAATGCCCTCTCTCTATGCTTAATGTCGTCGAAGACCAACATCGCAACCTCATAGTGCGTCATGCGGTGGCCCGTAAAAATACGCCTGTTCCTCTTCTTCCAAATGTTCCAGATGGTATAGCTGAGCCTACCACAGTGTTGTATGCGTCCACGCTTCGTCTCCTTGGCAACTAACTCGTCCCACCAATTGGAGACATTGCCAGGGTCCGGCAAGAAGCCTGCAACTGGAAAATCCTCGCGCATCCAGGCGGAGACGTGGTTCGGAGATGCCACCGAGAAAGGATAGTTGTTGCACAGGTGGGTTGCCGCCATCCACGAACCGCCAACATATCTGCCTTGTTTCAAGCAAACTGTCTTGTTTATGGAACAAATATATCCAAAATTTAAAATATAAATGGTTAACATCAACATGAAGTATTTTCAGATGTTACTGTAGCGCAAAAAAAAAATATTGGAACACTAGAATTTGTGTGCAATGTCTGGATGACACAGTATTTTATAGAAAAAAATTAGGAGGAAGGTTTTGTTCCTGAATTGTTCTTCTTACTTTTGAATAAAAAGGTAGTGCGTGATTCCAAAGTAGAGTTGGGCTGTAAAGCATGATGGTATAGTACAAATCATGTGACCCAACTATCTTTTGACCAATCAAGCAACACCTGTATGTGTTGACGTACCTAAACGTATGACTCATGCATTTGCAAGATGAGAATTATTATGTGTAACTGCATTTATGTTTTTAGAAATCATCCTAACCAAAACAATAGCATAAATTAATACTCCCTCCGTCTCAAAATAATTGACTCAAGTTTGTACTAATTTTAGTATAAAGTTAGTACAAACTTGAGTCACTTATTTTAATATTTTATCAATAATTTGTTCTTCTCATCTTCCGAATGCCTCAGGCAATCAGTGGTCAAACAACGAAGCGGCGCCGCCGAGCTTGTATCCGTGTAAACTGGCCATGCTCTGCTCTGCCACTTGTATCCATCGTCTATAAAACAGAGTGCTCTGCCCACACGGTCGTTCCCCTGTCCAGTGCTTAGTCAGAGCAACACCAGCGATCGATAGAGTGTCCCGCAATGGCGGATTGGTCGTCCCTCCTGCCGGACCTCGTCCGCCGCGTCGGCGACTGCTGCTGGACACCGGCGACATAGACTAGTACATGGACATGAGGGCCGTCTGCCACAACTGGCGCTCCACCATGGCCGACCCACGTTCACCCTGCGATGGCGCCGGCGACCTCCCTTTCCGTCCTCGTCATTGGGTCATCCTGGACGAGGACTACCCTAAGGATGACGCCGACGGCCCCCGCCTCTTCCTCAACATCCGCACGGGACGCTACCTACGCCGTCGTGTCCCGATGCTCCGGGTCCGGGATCACGTCCTCGTCGGCGCCTCCGACGGCCTCCTCGTGCTAAGGACCAGGAACATGGCCCCCCTGCTCGCCATCCGCGTCCTCCTCAACCGTTTCACAGGCTTCGTGCCCCACTTTGCCTCACCGATACATGAGTGCATTGACGACGCCATCGTGGCGGTGACAGGCCCAGCGCCGACTCTGGTCTTCCATGTTGGCTATATACCCCTAGGTCCCTTAGGAATGTGGCCCGGCTACGAAGACCACACCAAGAATGAGGTTTACCTCGTCTCTCATCCCACCAGTGAACAATGTCCGGTGAACTTTGATGGCGTCCGGTTCCGCTTCCAAAGCATGGCCGCCCATGCAAGGCATGTCTACGTGGTCGACAAGAAGGGGTCCACGTTCAGGCTGCCGCCGTGGATGTGAACGATTTCACCCTCCTCGTTCGCCCTATTAGTCTTGTTCAGGTTCTTCTCACCTACTGCAATGTTCTTGAGGAATAACAAATCAACGTGTGAGCCGAGGACAAGAGACATAATCTGCTTGTTTGCTCTCGTTTTATTTAGTTATGTCATACATTTCCATTGTAATTTTTATTTATCTAGCCATGGCCTCGTAGCAGCATTATCGGGTCTGGTATCTTGTTAAGTTTGCATATATGAAAAGGAATGGAGCCCATTCGTCGGTCTTCTTGCTGCCATTTGACTCCTCACTTCATTTTTGTCGCAAAGCAAGAACACTGCTAATGCTATTTAATAAAGCGCCCTGCAAGTAACACAAATGGAGGATGTTAAGAAATGAACAATAGCTGCAATACCCGAAAATGAAATTCGACTGTTCGACAACCCTCAATTTCTAGTAAAAAAAGGAAGTTGGATTCACTTTACAATCCATGTGTTTAATATAGCCACGGCCGACACAACAAGCTAATACAGTCCATTTTCTTTACAATCCATGTGTTTAATATACTATAAAGATATAAAAAAACTAGACATGTAGAGATCCACTAAAATGATGCCACAAACAATAAAAAATGCCACTCTTCCATTTTCCATATCAAAATGTGGTACAGATAAATAAGAAGCCAAAACTGTATGAAGTTGTTTTTCCATGTTTCATCCAAGCCAATGAGCTAAACAGTATTTTTAACCATATTTCGATTAATTCCAATATAGGTCTGTGATACACTAATCACACATCATCGGAGAGGCTATGGTGTTGATGTAGAAGTCCTCCGTGGTTGACTCCCCCTCCAGCGGAGCGCCGGAAAAGGCCCCAAGATGGGATCTCACGGGTACAGAAGGTTGCGGCGGTGGAAATAGAGTTTCGTGGTGCTCCTGGATGTTTTCAGGGTATATGGGTATATATAGGAGCAAGAAGTAGGTCGATGGAGCTGGGAGGGGCCCATGAGGGTGGGGGGCGCGCCCAAGGGGGGCAGGCGCGCCTCCCTGCCTCGTGGCCTCCTCGCTTCTTTCTTGACGTCAACTCCAAGTCCTCTGGATCACGTTTGTTCCAAAAATAGCTCTCCTGAAGATTTCATTCCGTTTTGATTCCGTTTGATATTCCTTTTCTGCGAAACACTGAAATAGGCAAAAAAACAACAATTTGCACTGGGCCTTCGATTAATAGGTTAGTCCCAAAAATAATATAAAAATGTATAATAAAGCCCATTAAGCATCCAAAACAGATAACATAATAGCATGGAACAATCAAAAATTATAGGTACGTTGGAGACGTATCAAGCATCCCCAAGCTTAATTCATGCTCGTCCTCGAGTAGGTAAATGATAAAAACAGAATCTTTGATGTGGAATGCTACCTAGCATAATTTCTCTAAGTAATTCTCTTTATTGTGGCATGAATCTTCAGATCCAAAATATTCAAGATAAAAATTTAATATTTACATAAAATAATAATACTACAAGCATACTAACTAAGCAATTATATCTTCTCAAAATAACATGGTCAAAGAAAGTGCATCCCTACAAGATCATATAGTTTGGTCATGCTCCATTTTCGTCACACAAGAATGCTCTCATCATGCACAACCCCGATGACAAGCCAAGCAATTGTTTCATACTTTAGTAATCTTAATTTTTTTTCAACTTTCACGCAATACATGAGCGTGAGCCATGGATATAGCACTGTGGGTGGAATAGAATATAATGATGGAGGTTATGTGGAGAAGACAAAAAAAAGGAAAAAGTCTCACATTGACGCGGCTAATCAACGAGTTAGGAAGATGCCCATCAATTGATGTTAATGCAAGGAGTAGGAATTGCCATGCAACGGATACACTAGAGTTATAAATGTATGGAAGCTCAACAAAAGAAACTAAGTGGGTGTGCATCCAACTTGCTTGCTCACGAAGACCTAGGGCATTTGAGGAAGCCCATTGTTGGAATATACAAGCCAAGTTCTATAATAAAGATTCCCACTAGTATATGAAAGTGATAAAACAAGAGACTCTCTATCATAAAGATCATGATGCTACTTTGAAGCACAAGTGTGGAAAAGAGGATAGTAGCATTGTCCCTTTTTATTTCTTTTATCTTTTTTTGGCCTTTATTTTTTTCTCTTTTTTGAGACAATGCTCTATTAATGATGATCATCACACTTCTGTTTATTTACAACTCAATAATTACGACTTGATATTAGAACAAAATATGATTCTATATAAATGTCTCCGGTGGTGTACCGGGATGGGCAATGAATCAAGAGTGACATGTATGATAAATTTTACATGGTGGCTTTGCAACAAATACAATGTCAACTACATGATTATGCAAGGCAATATGACAATGATGAAGCGTGTCATAATAAATGAAACGGTGGAAAGTTGTATGGCAATATATCTCAGAATGGCTATGAAAATGCCATAATAGGTAGGTATGGTGGCTGTTTTGAGGAAGATATAAGGAGGTTTATCTATGATAGAGCGTATCATATCATGGGGTTTGGATGCACCGGCAAAGTTTGCACCAACTCTCAAGGTGAGAAAGGGCAGTGCACGGTACCGAAGAGGCTAGCAATGATGGAAAGGTGAGAGTGCGTATAATCCATGGACTCAACATTAGTCATAAAGAACTCACATACTTATTGCAAAAATCTACAAGTCATCAAAAACCAAGCATTATGCGCATGCTCATAGGGGGATAGATTGGTAGGAAAATACCATCGCTCGTCCACGACCGCCACTCATAAGGATGACAATAAAAGAACACCTCATGTTTCAAATTTGTTGCACAACGGTTACCATACATGCATACTACGGGACTTGCAAACTTCAACACAAGTATTTCTCAAATTCACAACTACTCAACTAGCACAACTCTAATATTACCATCTTCATATCTAAAAACAATTATCAAGTATCAAAATTCTCATAGTATTAAATGCACTTTATATGATTGTCTTTATTATACCCATCTGGGATGTTCATCATATTAGGACTAATTTTATAGCCAAAGCAAACTACCATGCTGTTCTAAAAGACTCTCAAAATAATATAAGTGAAGCATTAGAGATCAATAATTTCTATAAAATAAAACCACCATCGTGCTCTAAAAAGATATAAGTGAAGCACTAGAGCAAAATTATCTAGTTCGGAAGATATAAGTGAAGCACATAGAGTATTCTAATAAATTCCGATTCATGTGTGTCTCTCCCAAGAGGTGTGTACAGCAAGGATGATTGTGCTAAACTAAAATCAAAAACTCAAATCATACAAGACGCTCCAAGCAAAACACATATCATGTGGTGAATAAAAATATAGCCTCAAGTAAAGTTACCGATGGACGAAGACGAAAGAGGGGATGCCTTCCGGGGCATCCCCAAGCTTAGGCTTTGGTTGTCCTTGAATTTTACCTTGTGTGCCTTGGGCATCCCCAAGCTTAGGCTCTTGCCACTCCTTATTCCATATTCCATCAAATCTTTACCCAAAACTTGAAAACTTCACAAAGCAAACTCAACAGAAAATCTTATGAGCTCCGTTAGTATAAGAAAACAAATCACCACCATAAGGTATTGTAATGAACTCATTCTTTATTTATATTGGTGTTAAACCTACTGTATTCCAACTTCTCTATGGTTTATACCCTACGATACTAGTCATAGATTCATCAAAATAAGCAAACAACACATGAAAAACAGAATCTGTCAAAGACAGAACAGTCTGTAGAAATCAGATTTGTTCGAATACTTATGGAACTGAACAAATCCTGAAAAACTAGGAAAACCTGGAAAATTTGTGTATTGATCTACTGCAAAAGGAATTGGTATTTTATCGCGTTCTGGTTAATTTTAACAATTATTTTCGTGAGCGCAAAGTTTCTGTCTTTTTCAGCAACATCAAACAACTATCACCCAAGAAGATCCTATTAGTTCTACTTGGCACAAACACTAATTAAAACATGAAAACACATCTAAATAGAGGCTAGATGAATTATTTATTACTAAGAAAAACCAAAAAGCAAGAAAGAGAAATAAAATTGGGTTGCCTCCCAACAAGCGCTATCGTTTAACGCCCCGAGCTAGGCATTGATAATTTTAATGATGTTCACATCAAAGACAAGAATTAAAGCACAAAGAGCATCATGAAACACGTGACAAACACATCTAAGTCTAACATACTTCCTATGGATAGGCATCTTATAGGCAAACAAATTATCATAGCAAGCAAAAATTAGCATATGCAAGGAAGAAGAAAGAGACGATAGCAATCTCAACATGACGAGAGGTAATTTAGTAAGATAAAATTTTCTACAACCATATTTTCCTCTCTCATAATAATTACATGTAGGATCATAGGCAAATTCAACAAAATAGCTATCACATATCATATTCTCAACACGATCCACATGCATGCGAGGTTGACACTCTTCCAAAATAGTGGGATTATCATTAACCAAAGTCATGACCTCTCCAAACCCACTTTTATCAAAAATACCATAAGATTGAACATTCTCCAAATATGTGGGATCTAAAGTTGACACTCTTCCAAACCCACTTTCAATATTATTGCAAACACTATTATCAATCTCATATTCATCATGGGGCTTAAATAAATTTTTAAGATCATAAGAAGAATCACCTCAATCATGATCATTGCAACAAGTAGTAGACATAGCAAAACTAGCATCCCCAAGCTTAGGGTTTTGCATATTATTAGCACAATTGACATCTAGAGAATTTATAATAACATCATTGTAATCATGCTTTTAATCGAAGGAACTATCAAGTATGGGTGCAATAGCAATGATCTCATGTTTAACATAAGGAACTATAGCAAATTCATCTTCATAAATATTGGCATCATGGCCACAAGAATAGCAAACATCTTGTTCATCAAGGGATATTTCAATCAAATCATCGGAATCATAATTATCTATAGATTCATGCATACCATTATTTTCTTCCAAAGCAACGGTCATTCTTTCAATACATTCTTTGACATAGACATTATGAGCATAGTTTTCATAGCAATATTTAAGTATGTCAAAATTTTCAGATTCGTAGAGAGTAATATCATACTTTTCAATCAAAGAAGCAACTTCATAAGCACCCTTAAAAGCAACAAATTCTTCAATTTGTTCGATATCATAGTAACTATAAACACCCTTTGCATAAGAAGATACTATTTCATTTTCATTAAACTCACATAGGTAGGGAAGGTGTTTTTTTAGGGTTCTTAGAGAAACAAGTAAAATCATGAATTTCACAAAGATTCCAAGCATAAAATAGCAATCTGTTTATTTGATCCCATAAGAATCCCCCTTTTTCAGACAAACGGTGACGCACAAAATGAGCATGCTCATCTAAAGATTTTCCATCAACTAGGCTAGTTGGGGTTTCAGTGCGAATGCATAAGGATCGAAGATGATCCAGGTAGAACACTTTAAGTGGATCCATATCAATAGATTTTTAGCAAGCAAAGATGCAACCACATAGAAGGCACATGGCAACACAAGCAAACGAAAAAGACGAACGGAAGAGGGGCGAATAAAATGGCAAGGGTGAAGTGGGGGAGAGGAAAACGAGAGGCAAATGGAAAATAATGTAATGCGAGGGATAAGAGTTTGTGATGGGTACTTGGTATGTCTTGACTTGACTTGACTTGGCGTAGATCTCCCCGGCAACGGCGCCAGAAATCCTTCTTGCTACCTCTTGATCTTGCGTTGGTTTTTCCCATGAAGAGGAAAGGGTGATGCAGCAAAGTAGCGTAAGTATTTCCCTCAGTGTTTGAGAACCAAGGTATCACTACTAGGGAAAAGCCTAGCAGCGCGGGTTTTGGGCTCAGTAGCGCGGGGACCGGCGCTACTAATAAGGCGCTACAGCTAACGTATAGCAGTAGCGCCTGTTGTCCCACGCTACTGCTATACATGAATAGCTGTAGCGCTCTTTAGAAAAGGGCGCTGCTGATATTATCTGCAGCGCTGTTTACTGGGAAGCGCTACTGGTAAGGCGGCGCTACTGCTAAATTTCCCCCCTCGCTACTACTAGTTTTATTATTTTTTTCCCTGCATATTTGTTTTGTATTTGAATAGGCTTTATACAATAATCTTTAGCATATCATACACAATGTAATCATAGCATATACATACAATTAGTCTCATCAAATCATGTCGTCATCATAATCATCATCCAACACAAAGTGGTCTCTCGTCATCATCTCGAATATAGCGATACAAGTCTCGATTACTTGCAAATACATCGTCATCCATCTAAACAATGATATACGCGAGAAGAGCTATCACTTTGAGTACATGAGTTCATATCCCTCTCTCACATTAGCGTGAACCTAAACTAACTACTACCTGTCGCTCAGAAACCGGAAACCGGTACACCTGGGCCTGACACTCTGGCCACTTGTCATATATATACTCCTGGCGTAGCACTTCTTCGCCATCTATGATCTATGCACCTGCATCGTCACATGGGTCGATGATATGCAACATATATAGTTGAGCAACAGAAAGAGACAGACTTGGCAAAAATAGAAACAACATATCATACGCATAATTAACAAAGTTCATCGTACCCCAAAATGCCATAACTAGAGTGATTTTTCGCTAGTCAAGGAGGAGGACGGTTTAATTACATCACAAATAAAGTTTCACCGTGCATAACTCAAAATTTTTGTCATACAGAAAGTATGGACTAAACGGACACATTGTCATATATCGACAATCACTCCAACATGTCGTTCCATCCATCCAAGTCAGGGAGATAGTCCTCGAGCTTAGTGAAAGGCTTGATGTCGAGACGCTGATAGGCTATCCATGTTCGGATGTCTTCCTGCGACATTTGTCCTTCTCCATAGAACATCCCTGTTTTTCCGACGACCTCCTTCATGATGATTTGGGCAAGTTCGCGCTGGATGTTATAGAACTCAGCTCGAAGTCGATGATCCTCGATATCTCCTATGTCCTTTGCCCATTGCAGAATATGGGCATCGCCGGATCTAGGTGACATGCGAAGGTTCTGGTGATCCCGTCTGTACTCCAGCATGTGGTGTAGGACATAGAATCCATCATTAAGAGAACCACTCAGTTGCTGGATGCAGTAGAAGTCGGTCTTATCGCCGAAGGCGAGCCTGCCGCCCCTTCTCTTCTTGTCCCTGACCTCTCCACCCCATGCTTGGTAGTAAAACATAGCACTGTCGAGAACATCCTTGAGGTGGGTGTAATCCTTTTTGTGAATGTTCTTCGACGAGTCCAAGTAAAGAGCATGGGAGAATCGGGGGTAGAGGATGATGAGGACGGCGCGCCCGCCGCTGTGCAAAATAAGTACACCTCAAATTAATTAGCCTCCACCGTGCAAATGAATGATTGAAATTGAAGGAAGGATAGCAGCACGGATGACTTACACGGGATGATAAGGCATGAGAATCGCCTCCTTGTCCTTATTTGCGAGCATGAAACTGACGATGTAATCCCTCGCGTATTCATGGTGCTTTGCGCAGACTCCCAAGAAGCCCTCGTGCATGTAGTACGGGTCAGCGACACAGAATGAGATATCTGCTCAACCCCGATGATGTAGTTCATGTGCAAGGCATAAAGGCGGACAAACATAAAATCCAGCTTCTTCACGTGAAACATGTCGAATATGTAATTGAATCGGAGGAAGAACTTATCCGCGGGGAAGCTGTCGACGTATGACATTTGCCGCGGAACGTTAACCACGTAGAGTGGGTATCCTGGATCTTTCGAGGCGATGAGGCCTTTCTCTACCCACAGCACATCGTCATGAAGTCTCCATAGATCACCGAATCTGACTCGTAGCGCTGTTGTAGGTAGGATTGGTTGACCGGGGATATGCCATTTATCCGCTTGGGGGTTATCTATACGGTCCTGAAGCCGAGGCTGCTGAGGCGGCTGGATCATAGAATCATCTTTTTTGCCTTTCCTCGCTCTCTTCCTAGACTTCTTTACTACCGGAAGGTCGTCCATAATACGTTGAGATGGCAATTCAGGCACCGACTCATGATGCTCAAACCCTGAGGAGGCGCCAGTATAGACATACTGTTCAGCGCCATCATCGTCCTCATCCTCATCCATGGCGACGTCATCAGCGACTAATGGAGCCTCCTCCTTACCCCGTCCTCTATCACCCAAACCGACACCCGACACTAATTGGGTAGGTGGGGTGTTGATGTTCATTCCTTGCTAAGGCTGCGTGCTCGTGGGTGTGCTCCCGGCCGCCTCCAAACGAAGCAGACTCTTTGGCCACAACAGGACCCACCCATTGCAACAATCACCAAGCCGCCGCAGTGTCTCGTCGTCATCCCCCACTAGTATTGGAGGAGGAAAATTCTCGTGGCCCGGTTTGACACTGGCCACGGAAACCTTGAAGACGTTTGGGGGGATCGGCTGGCTGTGGAACAATGGTTCCTTCAGCTCCATTATCGTCGCCTTCCCCATGTCCACCTTTTGGTCGCTGATGGTGTACAATATGGTCCAGGGGGTTTCGTCGGCCTGCAAAGAAAAGTCTGCGACGTGAGACATCCGAAAGGCAACGAAAACGGGAGATTATACATTTATATTGAAGGGGGCCGGTGTGACAGATACGGTGAGGGCGTCGAGCTCAGGCAAAGACGAAGCACCACCGAGCACGTCCGGTGCGGGAGCAGGTGCGGGAATAGGTGCTGGTGCAACGCTAGTCGAGCTGCTCCCCAAGAAGTCAGCAAGGGGAAAGTCCTCTGCATTTTTTTCTGGATTTTGCCTTGTCCAAGTGAAAACGCCCGTCACAAAGAAGTAGACAAATCTGCAACCACCTGTTTTGCGGCAGCTACCGCTGTTGCGACTGTCTGAGATGATTTCTTCTCAACCGCAATATCAACCTTCTTGTCGATGTTTTCTTCAGTTAACCTCCGTCTTTCCTTTCTCTCCTCCGTGGTCTCATGGTAGTACTTCTTCCACGTGGCGCCGTCTCCGACACCGTGCACACGTCCATACGACGGTCGAGTATCCACCGGTTGTCATTTCAATATGTTCAACGCCTGGTTGAATGGAGTGTCCCACTTGGGCCTCGCCAATGCCTCAGACGGCGAGTTGCTTTCGGCCGCAATCCGGTGCTGCTCTCTCTGCAAAAGGCACAAGGATCGTTTACAAATATGACTAACGTGTGCAGTCGAATTGATCAGAAACTAAAATTACCAGCAGTCTCATGAACTCCGTAATGACCGGTTTTGTCTCGTAATACTTCTTCACTGGGTCCCAACGGTGCCGGGCCCTAAGGACGTCACGCTCCTGCGGGACGATGAAATCCGCAAAGGGGTCTGGGAAGCCCAGACACGCGGCTTCCGCGTCCTCCTTGGCCCATTTGAACCTCTTTCCGCCGTAACCACGGCTTCCAAGGTGGTGGCTGTTGGGGAACGTAGTAATTTCAAAATTTTCCCTACGCACACGCAAGATCATGGTGATGCATAGCAACAAGAGGGGAGAGTGTTGTCTATGTACCAACGCAGACCGACTGCGGAAGCGATCACACAACGTAGAGGAAGTAGTCGTACGTCTCCCCGATCCGACCGATCCAAGCACCGTTACTCCGGCACCTCCGAGTTCTTAGCACACGTTCAGCTCGATGACGATCCTCGGGCTCCGATCCAGCAAAGCATCGAGGAAGAGTTCCGTCAGCACGACGGCGTGGTGACGATCTTGATGTACTACCGACGCAGGGCTTCGCCTAAGCACTACAACGGTATGGTCGAGGCGGAATTTGGTGGCAGGTGGCACCGCACACGGCTAAGGAACGATCTCAAGGATCAACTTGTGTGTCTAGAGGTGCCCCCTGCCCCCGTATATAAAGGATGAGAGGGGGAGGGCTGGCCGGCCAAGCAAGGGAGGCGCAGGAGGAGTCCTACTCCTACCGGGAGTAGGACTCCCCCCTCCAATCCTAGTCCAACTAGGTTTTCTCAAGTGGGAAAGAGAGAGGGGGTGGCCGGCCACCTTCCCTAGTCCTAATAGGACTAGGGGAAGGGGGGAGGCGCGCAGCCCATGGGGCAGCCCTTTCACCTTTCTACCAAGGCCCATGTTGGCCCATTTGGCTCCCGGGGGGTTCCGGTAACCCTCCCGGTAATCCGGTAAAATCCTGATTTCACCCGGAACACTTCCGGTGTCCAAACATAGGCTTCCAATATATCAATCTTTATGTCTCGACCATTTCGAGACTCCTCGTCATGTCCGTGATCACATCCGGGACTCCGAACAACCTTCGGTACATCAAAATGCATAAACTCATAATAACTGTCATCGTAACGTTAAGCGTGCGGACCCTATGGTTCGAGAACAATGTAGACATGATCGAGACACGTCTCCGGTCAATAACCAATAGCGGGACCTGGATGCCCATATTGGCTCCTACATATTCTACGAAGATCTTTATCGGTCAGACCGCATAACAACATACGTTGTTCCCTTTGTCATCGGTATGTTACTTGCCCGAGATTCGATCGTCGGTATCCAATACCTAGTTCAATCTCGTTACTGGCAAGTCTCTTTACTCGTTCCGTAATACATCATCTCACAACTAACATCTTAGTTATAATGCTTGCAAGGCTTATGTGATGTGTATTACCGAGAGGGCCCAGAGATACCTCTCCGACAATCGGAGTGACAAATTCTAATCTCGAAATACGCCAACCCAACATCTACCATTGGAGACACCTGTAGTACTCCTTTATAATTACCCAGTTACGTTGTGATGTTTGGTAGTACCCAAAGTGTTCCTCCGGCAAACGGGAGTTGCATAATCTCATAGTCATAGGAACATGTATAAGTCATGAAGAAAGCAATAGCAACATACTAAACGATCGGGTGCTATGCTAATGAAATGGGTCATGTCAATCAGATCATTCAACTAATGATGTGACCTCGTTAATCAAATAACAACTCTTTGTTCATGGTTAGGAAACATAACCATCTTTGATTAACGAGCTAGTCAAGTAGAGGCATACTAGTGACACTCTGTTTGTCTATGTATTCACACATGTATTATGTTTCCGGTTAATACAATTCTAGCATGAATAATAAACATTTATCATGATATAAGGAAATAAATAATAACTTTATTATTGCCTCTAGGGCATATTTCCTTCAGTGGCTCCCAATGTTCCTCTCTTGAAGCCCCTTCATGTACTTAGACTTTTTTTGGCAGCTTCGGCCTCGCAAGCCTCCTTGAATATTTGAAACTACTCTTCCGTGATTGTCGGATTATCCTTTACAATCTCGGAGTAGGGTTCCTTCTTGTCGATGATCTTTGCTTTCACTCGATTTTTCCAAGCGGCCAACGCGTCGCTAAACTTGGTCATGGCGTGTTTGTTTATCTTCTTCATTGCCGGGTCCTCATCTGGATCTTCATAATCCTTCTGATTCCGGCCCGGGAACAAGAATATCTGGTGAAACTTCTTTAGGAGGGAGCTTCTCATATTTTCTATCTTCTGTAGTTTCTCATCGTTGATGGTGGCGGTTGTCCGTACGATGCAGCCTATTTTATTGCCGTAGCATCGACGTGCTTCCTCGGGCACCTTTGGCTCAAAATTGTTGTCATCCACCTCCGTGACCACCAGTCTAGTAGTCCTGAGTTTGTTAGGAAGCTGTTGCCTCTTTGCTTTCGGTTCTACACCGGCTCCGCTCCCCGAGGCAGCGCCCGTCTCAGTCTCCGCGCCGGTCTCGATGCCGGTCTGAGTCTCAGCGCCGGTCTCAGTCTCAGCACCGGTCTGCGTGTCAGTCTCAGTCCTCGATGCCACCGGTGGGCCCAGCAACAACATCGGTTGATCGTCGGCAAGGCTAAAAAATTCGTCTGCCGCCCGGTAGACGTCGTCGCAATCACCAGAACCCTGTCCTTCATCGTTGCTAGCCATGTTTCCTATGATTAAATCTAGTCAATTAATTCTAGACCTGATAAAATGAATAATGACATAAAAAAGGCATATTGTTTTGCAGGAATGTTGACTCCTTCCTGGTGCGGCAAATCCCGGGCACTCGATATGTCCTAGTTTGTAGCACAAGTCATGCCGAAATTCACGGAAAATTTTGGCATGACCTTTGCTAAAAAGTGGACAAATCGAGAACCTGGAATTTGCCGGAAAAGAAATGAATCAACATTCCGGCAAAACATAGGCCACTCAGCATCATTCCCTGGAAACAATCGAACAACTTCAATGAAAAGATATAACATGAGCAAACACTATTGAGGAATTTGCATATAACATGGCCACTTCGATGAAAAGATATAATCAACAATAATGGAATATGCAAATCAACACCAATGACATATATCATATAAAAACAGTCTTGTTTTTTGTTTACATAGCAACAATTAGTTTGACCAAGTTTTTGAAAAGAAAAACAATTCTGTTTTTTGTTTATAGCTAAATGCCATAGCTACTGTTTTTATTTATAGCTAAATACTTTTGTTTTTTGTCTAAAGCTAAAAGTCTAGGAACTCCATTTTCTCTAACCCTTCTGACCTCACCAAAATTTCCACAACAAGACCTTAGCACCTACACCCAATTTGTTAAAAAATATTCAGGCCCATAGTCCAAATAATTCAAATTTCATTTGAATGAAATTTGGAACAAATTCAGGTCCGTAGTCCAAATATTTTTTTATAGCTAAGTGTTTTTTGTTTATAGCCTCTGTTAATTTAAATCTAAATGCTACTATTATTTATATACCCTCTATTAGTTTAAAGCTAAATGGAATTCTATTTAGGCATTTTCATAAAAATTACCCTAGCTAATTTCCTAAAAAAATTGCTAATCATTTTTCCTAAATGCTATAAAATGCCTACTGCCCTAAAAAAATCTAGGGTTCATATGAACACCTAGGGTTCATATGAACATCAACACAGTATCAACATATATATGAATTGCCCTAGCAGAGAGAGAGAGAGAGGAGGGTAGGGGACAGGAGAGGCAGAGCCTTACGGTCGGCGGCGAGGGCAGGCTCTGGCGCGGGCGGCGGCGGTAAGGTAGAGGGCGGCGGCGGTGAGCTCGAGGGAGGCGATGGTGAGGTCGACGATGGCCTCGGGCGGCGGCGGTGTGGTCGAAGGCGGCCTCGGGCAGTGGGGTGTGGTCGAAGTCGGCAAGGCGACGGCGGCGATGGAGCAGTTGGGGGACAGGGGGGCCGGGAGTAGAGAGGGGGGAAAGGACTTAGCGAAATTTTGAGCTCGGGCTGCCAGTATTTGAGTCAAACTAGCAGTATCATGTTTTGCCGAAACGCGCTATAGCTAAGATAGCTATAGCGTGTTCGAGAGAAACGCGCTACATCTATTCGTTTCTGTTTTATTTTTATTTTTCTTTTGTTTTCTTTACATTTTCTTTTTTTCATTTCTCCTTTTTCTATTTCTTTCATTTTCATTTACTCTTCTACTTATTTTTCTATTTAATTTCTTTTTCATAGCAGTAGCGCTCTACAGTATAAACGCGCTGCTATAAAGTTTTTAGCAGTAGCGTGCTTCTGGGTGAACCGCTACTACTATTCCTAGCCTACCGGCATTAGTGAGGAAATTTTAGTAGTAGCGCTTTTCTGTGGATACGCGCTATTGCTAAAACAATGGTTGTAGCGTGGTTTTGTAACAAGCGCTACTAGTAAGTAGCGCTAGCGCCGAGTTTTGACCAACGCTACTGCTATACCTCTGTGTATAAGGTTTTCCCTAGTAGTGTATCATTCCAGTAGGAGACTACACACAAGTCGCACCGTACCTACACAAACAAATAAGAACCTTGCAACCAACGCGATAAAGGAGTTTTCAATCCCTTCACGACCACTTGCAAAAGTGAGATCTGATAGAGATACTAAGATAAATATTTTTGGTATTTTTATGATATTGATTGAAAGTAAAGATTGCAAAGTAAAAATAGAATGGAAACTTATATGATGGAAAATAGACCCAGGGGCTATTGGTTTCACTAGTGGCATCTCTCAAGATAACATAAGTATTACGGTGGGTGAACAAATTACTGTCGAGCAATTGATAGAAAAGTACATAATTATTAGAATATCTAGGCATGATGATGTATATAGGCATCACGTCCGCGACAAGTAGACCGAAACGATTCTGCATCTACTACTATTACTCCACACATCGACCGCTATCCAGCATGCATATAGAGTATTAAGTTCATAAGAACAGAGCAACTCATTAGGCAAGATGACATGATGTAGACGGATAAACTCAAGCAATATGATATAAACACCATCTTTTTATCGTCGATGGCAACAATACAATACGTGCCTTGCTGCCCCTGCTGTCACTGGGAAAGGACACCGTAAGATTGAACCCAAAGCTAAGCATTCTCCCATTGCAAGAAAGATCAATCTAGTAGGCCAAACCAAACTGATAATTCGAAGAGACTTGCAAAGATAACAAATCATACATATAAGAATTCAGAGAAGAACCAAATATTGTTCATAGATAATCTTGATCATAAACCCACAATTCATCGGATCTCGACAAACACACCGCAAAAAGAGTTACATCGAATAGATCTCCAAGAAGATCGAGGAGAACTTTGTATTGAGATCCAAAGAGAGAGAAGAAGCCATCTAGCAAATAACTATGGACCCGAAGGTCTGTGATAAACTACTCACACATCATCGGAGAGGCTATGGTGTTGATGTAGAAGCCCTCCGTGACCGATTCACCCTCCGACAGAGCGCCGGAAAAGGCCCTAAGATGGGATCTCACGGGTACAGAAGGTTGCGGCGGTGGAAATGGGGTTTCATGGTGCTACGAGGGGCCCATGAGGGTGGGGGCACGCCCGGGGGGCAGGCGCACCTCCCTACCTCGTGGCCTCCTCGCTTCTTTCTTGACGTTCACTATCCCCTGGATCACCTTTGTTCCAAAATTAACTCTCCCGAAGGTTTCATTCCGTTTGGATTCCGTTTGATATTCCTTTTCTGCGGAACACTGAAATAGGAAAAAAACAACAATTTGCACTGCGCCTTCGGTTAATAGGTTAGTCCCAAAAATAATATAAAAGTGTATAATAAAGCCCATTAAACATCCAAAAAAGATAATATAATAGCATGGAACAATAAAAAATTATAGATACATTGGAGACGTATCAACAACGAAGCTGATGATGAACTCGCTGAAATCATCAGAGAGAGACACCACAGGGCCGCTAGAGCCAAAGGCAGTAATGTACCATTGATGCTGGATCCAAAGTTAATCCTCGATTTCATCGACTTATGGCACAAGGACACCAACACACCTCTGCTTGAGATGAACTTCACTCCTAGTCAAAGTCATGTGTTGACTGCCTTCATTGATGAGGAGAAGTGGAAATATGAACAGGGGAGGAAGGTGAAGAAAGCGCAGTAAAAGAAAGAGCGCTTTCTGAAGCAAAACGTCTTGAAGCTTTCACCTGAATAACTTGTAGCTCTGCAATCAGAGATCAAGAATCTAAGTGATGAATTTGATTGCTACTATGCTGACTGGCTTGGAGCCAAGGTCAGATTTGTGAAGATAACTGAGAAATTCACTACCAATGTTGCAGCATCATCGCAACAAGAAATTCCGCAGGCTATGACATCTGCCCAGCCGATTGAAGAACATGCCATCACCGCTGATGAAAATCAGGCTGCTGATGAATCTACTAGTACCAGGGCTGATGACTGCATTCCATCAGCTGAAGAACCTCCCAGGGCAACCACTAGTGTTGCGCGTGAAGAACAAGTCAGGCCAGTTGAAGCTTAAACTGCTGTGCCTGAAGAAATTGACCATGCCAGGGCAACTGCATCAGTTGTGCCTGAAGAAAATGAGCCAATTTCCTCTACTCCTCCTGCACCTACACCAAATCCAATTCTTCCTTCTGCATCAGATGCGAAGAAGACCAAGGCTGCATAGCGTGCAGCTGTGAAGAAAAGGAAAGCATCAACTTGTAAGTGCATCTAGTGCCCCTTAGTGATTTTTGTGTATTGAAGACTTATAGGTTAAGGGACTAATGTGTTTATGAGTGTACACAGGTCTATAAGTCTATGAGGAGTTTCATATTTACAGAGAAAGTTGACCCCTAAAAATGAAGTTCTTCGACTGAAGACTTTGGATTTCTGAAGACTTTCTGAAGACTTTGAAAGTGAAGAAATTAGTGTGACCTTGAAGACTAGGTATTCATTCGAGGAACATGAAGCGTGAAGACTTTTGTTTTCGTAGTTTCATTTTCTGTTCCTTGAGTCATAGGAAACACCGTACTGTTAAAGGGGGTCAAGGAAATACTAAGGAAAAATTCCATGTGATGCTCAACTCAAAATCCTACACCTACCAATCCCTTCAAGTGAAGCCATTGGAAATCTCATACAGTTCAGTCATATTCTTCAGTGATAGAGACGAAGTTCTTCTAATCTCTGAGAAATTTGTTCTGACTGAGAAGTTAGGAATTCACTAGTGCGGATTGCCTACACAGTGAGGAACATGATAGCCCTGAGGAATTTGAGACTCAAATTTCCGACCATTGTTGTGCTACGCGCCAGCTGTCCCAAAATATCTTATCCACATAACGGTCATATCATTGAAGGTCATTTATGTCTTATCATGTCGGGCTGCTCCCTAGGCTATAAATAGCCGCCCCCTACAACCACTAGCTGGTTGGCTGCTCCGAGAGAAACTGACACTTGTCATTTGAGAGCATCCCATCCTTCGAGGACTTTGAGCGAAAATCATCAGGTGAGGAAAACCCAAACCTAAACACCTACAAACCCGAAGTGATTAAGCATCACTAAAGAGATTGATCCCGCGTGGATCCGACGCTTGTTAACTTTGAAGACTGTGCTTCTTCCAGACAGTTAGGCGTCATGGTCTAGAGCATCCAAGAGGAATTCTGGATCGCCGAGTGACCGAGCTTGTGAAGGTTCGGAACTCACTTGAAGACTTACCATGAGTGATTGGGCGAGGTCTGTGTGACCTTAGCACAAGGAGAATACGGCGAGGACTGTGTGTCCTCAGGTTTAAATAGCTTGCCGCTCCAACCAGATGTACAACTGAGACAGCAGTTGGAACTGGTCTACCAAATCATTATTTTCACCAAGCTTGCTGGTTCTATTTCCTTGTTCTGTTATGTTTACTTTTGAGTACTTATTCCGCTGCTAGTAGTTCTTCGCTAAGGAATTTCCTCACTAGCAAATTCCTCAGTGAAGAATTCATAAAATATTGCCTATTCACCCCCTCTAGTCGATATAACACACTTTCAATTGGTATCAGAGCGAGGTACTCCCTTGTTCTGTGTGATTTTGGTTTAACCGCCTGGAGTTTTAGTTATGTTGACTGCAGGTATGATGAAGGTCTCTGCTGGGTGTCCGACCTTCGATGGGACGGACTACCCCTACTGGAAGAATAAGATGCGAATGCATCTTGAGGCAATTGATAACGATCTCTGGTATGTTGTGGAAAATGGTGTTCCCTCAGTCACACCCTCTCTGAATGCTGCTGATGTGAAGAGATTCAAGCAACTCGACTCTCAAGCGAAGAATATCATATGTGGCCATCTGAGCAAAGGACAATATGGAAGAGTGGGTGCTTTGGAAACTTCTAAGCTTATCTGGGATAGGCTGTCCAAAGTCAATGAAGGAGTCTCAACACAGCGTGACTCTCGAGTTGTTGTTCTTCACAATCACTTCAACCGCTTCAAAAGACTCGACAATGAAAATGTTCAACAAACCTTCGACCGCCTCACTGACATCTCAAATGAGCTTCAAGCGCTTGGTGCCACTGACATCACCGACCATGAGGTGGTGAAGAAATTGCTGAGATCGCTTGATTCCTCATTTGATACTCTGGCATTGATGATACAAGAACATGCTGATTACAAGTCACTTGATCCCGCTGATATCCTCGAGAGGCTAAATACTCATGAGTTCCAGCTTGCTGAGAAGAGAGATCTCTATGGTTCGAGCTATGGCAGATCACGTGCCCTGAAGGCCAAGGCAGTGTCTGAATCTGAAGATGAAGATTCTGGCAGCAACCTTGGTGATCCCGAAGAACTGGGCCATGAGCTAGCCCTCCTCGTGAAGAAATTTCAGAAGTTCTCAAGACGTGGTCACCTTGGAAAACCTTCAAGTACTAATGATTCCTCATCCAGTGACGACAAGAAGAGGCTTTGTCACAAATGCAAGAAACCTGGACACTACATTCAAGATTGTCCTTAGTGGGAAAAGGAATCAAAGAAGAAGAAATACAAGGATTACAGTTCTGATGATGCGAAGAAAAAGAAGAAATCCTCAAAATCTTCATCATCAAAAATCCTCGAAGTCTTCGTCTCACAAGAAGAGCAGCTCCAAGAAGGCCCGGGCATTCATTGGCAAGGAAATGGACTCTGAGGCTGAAACTGAGGAACATGAGGAAGAGGAGGCATCTGAGGAGTCCGAGTCTGGTGTGGTGAGTCTAGCTCTCGCTACTGCATTCGTCAGCAAGTCTATCTTCAACTCTGAAGAAAATGACCTCACCAACAAGGTTGATGAAGGCAATGATGACTACACTCCCACATATTGCTTCATGGCAAAAGGTGCCAAGTACTCAAATATACCTCCTCTGAATCAAGTGAGAATGAATCTGATGAAAACCTCAAGCCCAGCTATTCTAAACTTGCTAAGATTGCTGTGAAACAACAAAAGGCTTTTGAAAAGGTTCAAAACATGCTAGACAAAAGTGATGATATGTTGGGTGAAGAAATGGATCGCACTAAAATCTTCATAGACTTTAGTCTAGGTTTGACAACCTTCAAGGTCATCATAACACTCTCTTATATGATCATGAGAAACTTTCTTATGAATTTCTTCAAAGAAAGCAAGATCTTGAAAAGCTAAGAGTGAGTTATGAAGATCTTCAGAAGGAGCGCGATTCATTACTTGCTCAACAAATCAGCGCTGCTCAGGAAGAATTTGTTCCTCCATATTTGAAGTGCATTGAACGTGAATCTGCTAATTCTTCACCTGAATGTTCAAATGCTTCTAATGCTACAAATTATTCAACTGTGTCTGCTATTACTAATTCCTCATCTGAGGACATTGCTAGTATCACTTATGATGCAGGGCTGAAGGAATTGTACATAACAGGCATGTACAAAAGCCTCAAAGGGCATCGGACTCTTTGTGATGTGCTTAAAAAGCAGATCCTCAACAGGAACCCTAGTAAAGAGTGTATTGCCTTTGAGAGGAAACTCAATGCTGATGGTACATATTGGAAGCCTGAGCAGTACCCCAAAACCTCATGGGTTGCTGCAAAGGGACCTCCAGTTGATCCATCTAATCTATCTGGCTTTACATGTGAATCTCCTCATTCTTCTGATGAGTCATTTGACTCCAACTATAAACTGTTCAAAAATCAGAATGGTTTAGTATTTGCTAGATATGTTGGCACTAACTCAAAAAAACTATAGGAACGGTTCCCCTATGAAGAAAATCTGGGTTCCCAAAAAGTGCCTTGAAAGTCTTCAAGTGAATGTCCTCATGACACCACCTGTGAAGAATAGGAACGCCAGATCAAATTCTTCATATGGACCAAATTCTTCATATGGATCCAAGTCCTCATACGGACCAAATTTCTCAAAAGGATCAAAATCCTCATATGAATATCATCGTGCTAACAACTCTGTTTCACAGGGAAGAGCTAAGGGCTATGAATATGAGCATTATTATTCTAACCATTATGTTCTTAAGTCCTCGAAGAATTTCTCTGCTTATTCATATGCTTACCCTAACACCTCTTATGTGAAACGAAATGGGCTGGCTTCTATGCCACCTTTCTCGTATGGAGCTCGCAAAGTGATGAA
Source organism: Triticum monococcum (assembly GCA_034509565.1). NCBI lineage: Eukaryota > Viridiplantae > Streptophyta > Magnoliopsida > Poales > Poaceae > Triticum > Triticum monococcum. The sequence goes on along the minus strand of CM067843.1, from coordinate 799,839,049 downwards.
CTCTTTGCCACCCCTTCAGATGTGGGTGGTGAAGAAAAAGAACTAATCTCTTATGCAGGGTCAGGTCTCCATACATGCTAAAACATCTGAAGAATTTGTTGGAGACCTGAAAATTGCCTGAAAGGACGCAGGCTAATCATGAAGAAATGAACTTTCATTTCTCACGTCCTCATACTGCTTTATCTGTTCTATTGCTTGATGAAATTGATCTGATGAATTGATGTCATATTCTTCACTGATGAAGTATATGGGTTTGTAAGCTGCACTAATTCATCTGTAGGATGATCAACCCAAAGCCACTGAGTGGGTCCTCGATAGTGGATGTACAAATCACATGACTGGTGAAAAGAATCTATTGATGGATGCTCCCTTAACTCCATCGCATCTGAAGCATATCATCTTCACTGACAAAGGCAAAAGTCAGGTATTGGGTCTAGGTAAGGTTGCGATCTCAAAGGATTGACACATGGACAAAGTCATGCTTGTTGAGTCCATAGGATACAACCTCATGTCTGTCTCAATGCTTTGTGATCTTGATATGGTTGTTGTCTTTGGCAAGTATCGTTGTGTTGTGATCATGGAAGCTGACAATTCCAAAGTCTTCAAAGTCTTTAGGAGAGGAGACTTGTATATTGTTGATTTCTCTACAGGACCACAACCAGCCGTGTGCCTACTTGCAAAAGCTTCAGAAGGCTGGCTATGGCATAGACAACTTGGTCATGCAGGCATGAGGAATTTGAACACGCTTGCGAAGAAGAAGCATGTCATTGGCATTGAGAATGTCAAATTCCTCAAGGATCACTTATGCGGTGCCTGTGAAGCTGGAAAGATGACTAAGGCCAAACATCCAGCGAAGACTATCATGACTACTACTTGACCATTTGAATTGCTTCACATGGATCTCTTCGGTCCTAACCATTATTCTGCAGTTACAAATGATGCATCTTTATATGGCTTTGTCATTGTTGATGATTACTCTCGTTACACACATGGGTACACATTGTTACTTACAAACATGAAGTGTAGGAAGTCTTCAAACGATTTTCCTCGAGGGTTTTAACCAACTTTGGTGTGAAGATCAAGCACATGAGAAGTGACAATGAAACTGAGTTCAAGAATTCTGGTCTTGATGACTATCTTGATGAACTTGGTATTACTCATGAGTTATCTGCTCCTTATACTCCTTAGCAGAATGGCGTCGTGGAGCGCAAGAACAGGACTCTTGTTGAGATGGCTTGCGCTCTGCTTGATGAATACAAAATGCCTCGTCGTTTCTGGATTGATGCAATTGATACTGCGTGCCACATCATCAACAGAGTATATCTTCACAAATTCTTCAAGAAGACTGCCTATGAACTCCTCACTGACAAGAAACCCAATGTGAGTTATTTCAAAGTCTTCGGTGCTAAATGCTGGATTAGAGATCCTCATCACAACTCTAAATTTGCTCCGAAAGCACATGCACGTTTTATGCTTGGTTATGGAAAGGACTCGCACACCTACAGAGTCTTCAACAACATTCTTCACAAGGTTGTTGAAACTGTAGATGTGCCGTTCGATGAAACTAATGGCTTGCAAAGAGAGCACCTACCTGAGGAAACTATCAAGTTCAAGGCTACTGAGGATGTCATTCCTACCGAAGAATCTGCTGAAGAATTCATTCCAGAACGTGAAGAACGTCGAGCTGAGGCACCTGAAGAAAATGGTGCTGAAGAAAATGCTGATCAAATTCCTCGACGACAACCTGCTCATTCTCGCGTTGCAAAAGAAGTGCAAATTGAGAAGATCATCGATGACATTGAAGCACCAGGTCCTCTCACACGCTCAAGAGCTTCACATTTATCTAACTTTTGTGGGCACTTTGCCTTTGTCTCTATCACAGAGCCCACTAAGGTAGATGAAGCATTTTTTGAGCTTGAGTGGATTCAGGCCATGCAAGAAGAATTACATCAGTTCAAGCTCAACAATGTCTGGGAACTGGTCAAACGTCCAGATCCTCGCAAGCACAATATCATTGGCACAAAGTGGATCTACGGCAACACGTAAGATGAAAATGGCCTTGTGGTGAGGAATAAGGCACGACTTGTAGCTCAAGGCTACACACAGGTTGAAGGAATCGATTTCGATGAAACTTTTGCACCTGTTGCTAGACTTCAGGCTATTCGCATATTACTTGCTTATGCTAACCATCATGATATCATTCTATATCAAATGGATGTGAAAAGTGCATTCCTCAATGGTAAGCTTGAGGAAGAAGTATATGTTGCTAAACCCCTAGGTTTTGAAGATCCAAAGCATCCTGACAAAGTCTTCAGACTCAATAAGGCCCTCTATGGCCTCAAGCAGGCCCCTCGGGCGTGGTATGCTACTTTGAAGGAATTCCTCATAAAGAAAGGCTTCAAACCCGGTTCACTCGACCCTACTCTTTTCACTAAATCTTATGATGGTGAACTGTTTGTGTGCCAAATATATGTTGATGACATTATCTTTGGCTGTACTGACCAACGTTATAGTGATGAATTTGCCTATATGATGAGTGAAGAATATCAAATGTCTATGATGGGAGAATTGAAATTCTTCTTAGGTCTTCAAATTCGTCAACAACGCAATGGCATATTCATATCTCAGGAGAAATACCTCAAGGATGTACTGAGAAAATTTGGCATGCAAGATTGCAAAGGCATCACACGAAGAAAAGTTTTTCTTCAATCAATGAAGAATAACACTCTAAGTGTGAACAAATTAATGAAGAAGTTGATTCTCAGAGCCCTACGCAATTGTACGCGGTGTCTGAAATCATCATTCTTATACGGTGGGTCACGCCACCACAAAAGTTGAAAATCTTCAATTTGAGTTTTTCCTTAGTTTTTGAAATTCCTCAGTTGTTCATGTTCTTCAACTTTGCATTGTCTTCAATGTTTCCGTCGTTTTTCTTCAGTGTGTGTGTGTGTGTGTGTGTGTGTGTGTGTGTGTGTGAGTTTATGTCCTCTACAGCATTCACTTATTGCTATTTCTTCAAGTTGTGTTTTCTGCTAAGTGAATGTGATCGGACCCTTCCCCCTCTATGCTAAACTTAACCCAATCTATTCACAAATTCTTCATGTGCGTTCTATTTGAAACTCGTTCAAAATTTTCACTGTGTCCTTGTCAGCTGAAGAATTTGCGAACGGAACGTTAAAACTTATCTTATCCAAACTTTCATTTTGCCGCTCAAACCGTTCCGCTTCCCACGAAAACACTTATATATTCACCCATGATCTCCACTTCTCAGTACGTGGGTGACACATGTCAAGCGAATGAGATGGGTCAGGGGCACATTCGTCCAAATTCTTCGGGCGAACAGTTTTTCATCATAGCTATAAGTACCCCCTCCCCTTCTTCACTTCTCTTTTACACCGCTCGACCGCACTCCAGCTCGAGATTCTCAAACCCTAGCGCCACCACTACTTCATCATCGCCGGTGAGGAAGAGCTTCACTGCCTCGACCTCGTAGCCGTCGTACTCGCGCCGGCCGCGGATTTCTTCACTCCGCCACCGCCGTAGCCGTCTTCCTCTGCCAAGTTAGGGCGTGGAAGATCTGCACTGACGAACTTCACATCTCTACCTCATAGTTCGTCGTGTTCTTCGTCCAGGATAATTAAAAGTTACTTTTACTGCCCTCTTTGATTTGAATGGTTTCTACAAAATCTTCAAAGGTGTTTTTCTTCAATTTCTTCACACACTAAACACCTCACATGTCATCTGCTCTTGATTCATTTCTCTAAGCTTATTTTTCTTCAAGATTCCTCAATTGTGTAGATTTCTGATCTATACAACTCTGGAACCTAAGACAAGAACGCTTAGTGAAATTCTTCAAGACTCACCTGGTCAAATTCCTCAAACTTGTTCTTTTTACAAAACCTTCTGAGAACGCATATGACCTCTCCAAATTCCTCGCAACTATACTCTATTCACAGGTACTCATGTCCGCTACTGAATCACTAGGTGCTCATCAACTTAACTCATTGGCAGCGTTCCTCGAAGAAAAGTTGCATACATCTTCAGAGAATTCCATTGTTCAAATTCCTCATCTGAAGAAAATGGTTGATGGTAAGAAGCCACAGAAAGGAGGAAAGAGGCCTAAAATCAATACTGCCTTTTAGATCCCCGATGACATATATAGAGATTATTGCACTTCTGATGAGGCCAAGTTTGGTAAGGAGGACAAAAATTAGCGCAAGGTGCGCATCCAGAGGATAGAGAGGAGATGGGCAATAGAGTGGAGGGAGTACAAGTATGTTACTCCCAACTACATGAAGAAATTCGCACTCAATCCTCCATGCCCAAGACCTCCATTGGCACCTGACCAAGAAGCAGATCCCACTAGCCTCAAGCGCGGTGAGGATTATCCTGATGAATGGGCCAAGCGCCAGGCCAAGTTGGCTAGACAAGCCAGAGAAGCAGTGAGGAAATTCAACGAGGATTCTGCTGTTGCTGCTGCCTCTGCTGAAGCCTCTGCTAGCAAGCCGAAGAAGGCCATGGCAAAGAAGCCTGCACATAAGCCAAGTGCTTCAACTTCAATGCCCTCACGGCAAGATTCCTCAAAGCCCTCATGGCCAACTCCTCAAACTGCTCCTGCTCCTCCAAAGTCCTCAGCTCCTCCGCCAAAGTCTTCGGCTGCTCCGACAAAATCCTCAGCACTAGTGCATCTCGCCACGTGCCAAAGGACAATAGGCATCTCTATTGCCTCAAGAGCTTCTGCTAGTTCCTCAGCTGCACCAAATTCTTCAATGGGACCCTCTCTGCTGAAGAAAAAGTCCACTGCTGGACGAGGTCCTCGACCAAGTCCTCACAAGAAGCAGGTTGCTTTCTAAGTGCCCTCTGATGATGATGAGGCTGACGATGTTGAACTAGCTGAAATCACCAGAGACAGACAAGTCAAGGCCGCTAGAGCCAAAGGAAGCAATGTGCCACTGCTTTTGGATCCGAAGCTGATCCTAGACTACATTGACCTCTGGCACAAGGATACTAACACTCCTTTGCCTGAGATGAACCTCACTCCTGGCCAAAGTCATGTTCTGACTGCCTTCATTGAAGAAGAAAAATGGAAATTTGAGAAGGCTAGGCAGCTGAAGAAAGCTCAGTATAGGAAGGAGCCGAAGCTGAAGAAAGCTCGAATGAAGAAGAAGTCGTTGGCATCATGAAGAACCTGCTTTTCAATATCATTCATGGCATTCCCATAAACTTCCATGATTTCTTCATGAGGACTCTGGCCAATGTTGCTATTTCACCGTTTGAGCTGAAGCCTTATGCACCTTGGATTATGAGAATCATCAGAACAAGGTCTTCACTCAACTACAAAGCTGATACACTGAACCATTGCAGCTACTTGCCCCCGATTGAAGTCCTCAAACGGACATTTTCCTCAGCTGATGACAAGGGCAAGGACGCTGCTGTTATCGATGAAGGCATTCGTCCATTGGATGGTCAATTTCGCAAGGCTACATCCTACTCAACCAATGAAGACTCTGCCACCCATGACTCTGCCGCCAACACAACCAAGAAAAATCCTCAAGGCACAGCTTCCAGCGTGATGACTGATCATGAGCTACTCCTCAGTCTTCACCAAAAGGTTGATCGCAATCACAAATGGGTCAAGCGTCAGTTTGGTTCAATTCTTCACAACATGACTGCTACCCACAATGCAGTGAAGAAAAACCACTACTACCTCCATGAAACCTTCAACCGTACCTGGGCTATTCTGTCTCATGTTTACAGCGTAGAAGATCTGAAGAAAATGGGTCTCAAGGAAGATTTTGACTGGTCTGCTCCTCCACCGAAGAAATACAAGAAGGTCAAGGTTCCTTCCTTAGTGGCCAGCTCTTATTCCTCATCACGCGACACCAACAAGCATGAAGACTTGGACGACAATGCGGCAGGCCCAACATCAACAAACGACCCCAACAGCGCTAGCGCTCCTTCATCAACTTGATATTCTCCAGGGGCGTTGCTGTGCTACGCGCCAGCTGTCCCAAAATATCTTATCCACCTAAAGGTCATATCATTGAAGGGCATTTATGTCTTATCATGTCGGGCTGCTCCCTAGGCTATAAATAGCTGCCCCCTACAACCACTAGCTGGTTGGCTGCTCCTAGAGAAACTAACACTTGTCATTTAAGAGCATCCCATCCTCCGAGGACTTTGAGCGAAAATCATGAAGTGAGGAAAACCCAAACCCAAACACCCACAAAACCGAAGTGATTGAGCATCACTGAAGAGATTGATCCCGCATGGATCCGACGCTTGTTACCTTTGAAGACTGTGCTTCTTCCAGACGGTTAGGCGTCATGGTCTAGAGCATCCAAGAGGAATTGTGGATCGCTGAGTGACCGAGTTTCTGAAGGTTCGGGAGTCACCTGAAGACTTACCATGAGTGATTGGGCGAGGTCTGTGTGACCTTAGCTCAAGGAGAATACGGTGAGGACTGTGTGTCCTCAGGTTTAAATACCTAGTCGCTCCAACCAGATGTACAACAGAGACAACAGTTGGAACTGGTCTACCAAATCATTCGCTTCACCAAGCTTACTGTTTCTATTTCCTCAACTCTTTCATTTCCTCATTACAGTTGTTGAGTGCTTGTTCATATCTGTTTGAAGACTTTGACTAAAGACTTTCTCAATTTCCTCAGTTCAATTTCTTCAGTCTGTTTGTCTTCATCCTGTGCTATCATGTGATTACGCTTTCTGTACTCTGTGCTTGTCTTTATTTCATCATGATGACTATACTTGTGTTCTGTTATGTTTACTTTTGAGTACTTATTCCGCTGCTAGTAGTTCTTCGCTAAGGAATTTCCTCACTGGCAAATTCCTTAGTGAAGAATTCATAAAAATCGCCTATTCACCCCCCTCTAGTCGATATAACACACTTTCACAACTTCATCAGAATCTTCAGCTCCGAAGAAGATGAAGAAATTAACAAGCTCTCTTGAGAATCCAATTGATGTTGTTCCAGTCTCATGCATGAAGATATTCCTTCTGCTGCTTCTTCAGAGTAGTTGGATGTTGAAATTGAAGTGGATACAATCCCTTCAACCCCAGTTGTCTCATCGCCCGTGCCTTAGTTCACAGCTAAAGAGGCAGGCGTTGACGAAATGAGTGAAGAAGATGAAGATGTGGACATTGGGAGCATGACACCAGTGATGAATGATGACTTTTGCGAAAGTCAGCACTCTAATTCTCCCTTGTTCACTCCTCTGCAACAAGTTCCTCAGTCCCCCGTGCTTACTGAAGTTCCAATGGGCTTTGGAGAACCTCGCACCACTCCGTCTATTCATGAAGATATTCCAGCCACTAGTGCTGATGAAATTGCTGCTGAAGAATTGAAGACCCAGGCTGCCACTGAAGAAGAAACTGAAATTCCTCAGCCTGTGGATCCTGAGATTGCGATTCCTGAGGTTGTGATGCAATTGACTGACACTCCTCAGCCCAAGCCAAAGGATCCTTTCTCAAAGAAGCAAAAATTCAAGGCTGATGTCTTCTTCCACGAGCACGTGTTCTTCACGGATTACAACCCATATGACTCTGCTCGTATTAGAAAGAAACGTTTCTGGACTGCCAGCCAAGCCAACTTCTATTCTTCACTGCTTTTCAACAAACACAAAGTCTTTGACCATGCGCATATTCCTCACGTGGACATGGAATCACTGTCTTGCTTCACGCCAGTCCTCAGTGTTCTTCATGACGTTGGACTACTCAAGTTTTGCACTGATATTGTTGATTGGAATGAAGAGCTTATCCTTCAGTTCTATGCAATGCTGCACATCACAGGAAATGCTGAAGATGTGAACTCTTGGGTGTTGGATTGGATGACAGAGAATACTCATTACAAAGCACCGGCCTCTGAATTGCTTCATGCCCTACCTGTCAGTCCTCTCCTTGAAGGTGCCCGTTGTATATACCATGAACCTGAGCTTACAGATCATTACATGCAAGTGTTGATGAAGCCGCTGAAGCCCGGTCAAGCCCGAAGGACCAAATTCCTCGTCAAGGAATTGTTGTATGTGCCTAGAACTGTCTATCGCATTATGTCGAAGACATTGAGTCCAATCAAAGGCCACGACTCGAATGATGAAGAAGTCGTTGGCATCATGAAGAATCTGCTATTCAATATCATGCATTGCATTCCTGTCAACTACCATGATTTCTTCATGAGGACTCTGGCCAATGTTGCATTATATCCATTTGAGTTGAAGACTTACGCTCCTTGGATTATGAGATTCCTCAAAACAAGGTCTTCACTCAACTACAAGGCTGACTTTCAAAATCATCTCAACTACTTGCCCCCCATTGAAGTCCTCAAACGGATATTTTCCTCAGCTGATGAAAAGGGCAAGGTCATTACTGTTATTGATGAAGGCATTCGCCCATTGGATGGTCAGTTTCGCAAAGCTACATCTTATTCCACCAATGATGACTCTGTCACTCATGACTCTGCCGCCAATGCTTCAAAGCAAAATCTTCAAGGCACGGCTCCTAGGGTGATGACTGATCATGAGCTTCTCCTCAGTCTTCACCAGAAGGTCGATCACAACCACAAATGGGTTAAGCGTTAGTTTGGTTCTATTCTTTACAACATGACTGCTACACACAATCCAGTGAAGAAAAACCACTACTACCTCCATGAAGTCTCCGGTCGCACCTTGGTTGTTCTGTCTCATCTCTATGGTGAAGAAGATCTGAAGCAAAAGGGCTTCAAGCAGGACTTTGACTGGTCTCAGCCACCAGCGAAGAAATACAAGAAGGTCAAAGTTCCCTCCTTGGTGGCCAGCTCATATTCTTCATCACACGACACGGACGAGCATGAAGATTTGGACGACATTGCGGCAGGCCCTTCTACAACAATCGACCCCAACAATGTTGGCGCTCCTTCATCATCATGATATTCTTCAGGGGCGTTAGTCCTCATTTTTCGATCCTTTTGGTCATTCGGTGGCAAAGGGGGAGAAATTTGAGTTAGTCTTCAAGAGGGTCTACATATATGGGCGTTTTTTTGCTAAGTTACAACCCTCGTTCTTTTGAAGACTTTATTGGATCGAGTTGTAAACTTAAACCCGATGGTGGTCTGATACTCTTGTTGTGTTCTTCTGCATGCTTATTCCTCATATATGTTAATGCACGCATGCTGAATTACACTAGTCACCATATTTCATCATGCATTTCAAATTCTTCATATTATATGTTAAATGCGTGCATGAATTACAAGATATAGGGGGAGATCTCCATGATTCTACTCTTCAAGTGTGCATTGCTTCAAAATCAAATTCCTCACTATGCACATATTCAGGGGGAGTTCTTCTATATCTTGCAATCAAATTCCTCAATATTAGTATTTACACTTCATATGTTTTATCCCCGTTGAAAACTTAACCTATATTGTCATCAATCACCAAAAAGGGGGAGATTGTAAGTGCATCTAGTGCCCCTTAGTGATTTTGGTGTATTGAAGACTTATAGGTTAAGGGACTGATGCGTTTGTAAGTGTACACAGGTCTATAGTCTATGAGAAGTTTGATATTTATAGAGAAAGTCGACCCCTAAAAATGAATGTCTTCGACTAAAGACTTTGGATTTCTGAAGACTTTCTGAAGACTTTGAAAGTGAAAAAATTGGTGTGCACCTAAAGACTTGGTATTCATACAAGGAACATGAAGCATGAAGACTTTTGTTTTCGTAGTTTCATTTTCTCTTTCTTGAGTCATAGGAATCACCATACTAAAGGGGGTCGAGAAAATACTAAGGAAAAATTTCCATGTGATGCCCAACTCAAAATCCCATACCTACCAAACCCTTCGAGTAAAGCCATTGGAAATCTCATATAGTTCAGTCAATTTCTTCAGTGACAGAGACGAAGTTCTTCTGGTCTCTAGGGAATTTGTTCTAACAGAGGAGTTAGGAATTCGCAGTGTGGATTGCCTACAAGTGAGGAACATGATAGCCCCGAGGAATTTGATAGTCAAATTTTCGACCGTTGCTGTGCTACGCGCCAGCTGTCCCAAAATATTTACCCACCTAACGATCATATCATTGAAGGGCATTTATGTCTTATCCTGTCGGGCTGCTCCCTAGGCTATAAATAGTCGCCCCCTACAACCACTAGCTGGTTGACTGCTCCGAGAGAAACTGACACTTGTCATTTGAGAGCATCCCATCCTCCGAGGACTTTGAGTGAAAATCATTAAGTGAGGAAAACCCAAACCCAAACACCTACAAACCCAAAGTGATTGAGCATCACTGAAGAGATTAATCCTGCGTGGATCCGACGCTTGTTACCTTTGAAGATTGTGCATCTTCCAGACGGTTAGGCATCATGGTCTAGAGCATCCAAGAGGAAATTGTGGATCGCCGAGTGACTGAGTTTGTGAAGGTTTGGAAGTCACCTGAAGACTTACCACGAGTGATTGGGCGAGGTCTTTGTGACCTTAGCTCAAGGAGAATATGATGAGGACTGTGTGTCCTCAGGTTTAAATACCTAGCCGCTCCAACCAGACGTACAACTGTCCCAGCTGTTGGAACTGGTCTACCAAATCACTGTCTTCACCAAGCCGACTGGTTCTATTTTCTCAACTCTTCATTTCCTCATTATTGTGTTGTGTGCTTGTTTATATCTGTTCGAAGACTTTGACTGAAGACTTTCTCAATTTCCTCAGTTCAATTTCTTAAGTCTGTTTGTCTTTATCCTGTGTATTCTATGTTTACGCTTTATGTACTCTATGCTTGCTTTCGTTTCATCATGATGACCATGCTTATGTTCTGTTATGTTTGCATCTGAATACTTATTCCGCTGCAAGTAGTTCTTCGCTCAGGAATTTCCTCACCCTAAAATTCCTCAGTGAAGAATTCATAAAAATCACCTATTCACCCCCCCTCTAGTCGATATAACGCACTTTCAGAAATGGCAATTGGCACGATCTTCAATGAAGATTTTTGGCCGCCAAGGAGAGGATCGCAAGTCAACCGCATGCACATCAACGAGATAGATTGGAGGGCGAAGCAAACATGAAAGATTATTTCTATCCCAATCCAATCAATGCGGTGAACTTTTTGTGTCGGTGATTTCAGATGCACACATGTCACTTTCTAACCATTGCAAACACCACGGAGAAGCATGATGACTGGGTGAGGCTCGGAAGGAGTGCATCTGGAGAGATAAGTGTGAGCCCTTTGATGAAGTGAATCACGCCAATGGCAAATATGTGTGCACATATGTAGTTGAAATGTACTATGTAAACTAAAATTAAAAAGGTTTGACATTTTTTTTACTCCGTTATGTTTATAGAAACAGTTAGAAACGACACTTTTTGAGAGAAGCAAATGTACTCCTCCAAAGGATATTCGGCCGTTTACTCTAAATTATTATAGGGGCTCTGTTAGAGATGCCCTTAGGTTATTAATAAAGAGCACTCTTGATGCAAAGAAAAAATAAATAAGGAAACAATCTGTTAGTGACACGTGGAAATGGCCTCTACAATTTGTTTGTGCGGGACAAGCATTTTCATCAACATAAAAACATAATATATTCAGAAGTTCATATGTTCTTTGGATAGAAAAAATGTACACACCTGGGCGTGCACCACTGAGTTTCTTGATTTATGCCCGTCTATATTATTTACACTCCTGCTCTACAGGGGAATGCTCGATATTGTCGTGATCTTGATTGTGCCAAGTGGATGCAAAAGCGTCGGGATGGATGGATATCCATGTTACCACTGGTTTGTTTTGCCATATAGTAGAACTTGTAATAAAATTTTGAGCTAATTGCAGGTAATCTGCGACACCCCAAGCTGTGCCCTGAGTTCCTAACTAAATCGTAGTACTCTCTTTGGTTTGCCCCAATCTCTCAACACTTATTCACATTTTTTTTCAACTGACAACTCCTTGGCACAAAATTGTATTGTATACTACTACAATAGAAATGGAAAGCGCTTGGAACAATTGTGCAATTTATAATAGTTAGGTCACACTGAGTAAATGCGATTGATAGACTCATGTATTCCCTGTGTCAATTTCAGAGAAACTGTTATATCTCATGCATTCGACGTCCCCCTATCAATTTCACAAAAACTTCATGCTATCCACAAGATATAACTAACATTGCACCAAAACACAATCAAGTGAACCGTCTTGTTGATGGTGCACAACATTAAGAACAGTTGGACAACTATAATGGTCAGGTCTGGTTTCAAGTAGTGCGCTATAACACGCTATAACATTTAGAAAAGGTCATGTGTTAAGAGATTTTGGCCGAAACACATGAATAAACATTTTCAATATAGCGGGGCTATAGCGTTTAGAAAAGGTCCGCCGCTAGGAGGCGTAGCATGCTTTTTAAAACTATGGGTCACACAACACAAGTGCGGTCGTTTCATTCATTCATTCTCTGTAAGGCTGTGTCAGTTTCGCAAAAACTGCATGACGTTTTTTATCATAAGACCATCTAATGAATATAAGCATTTTAGAAATGGTGCACCTTTACACCCCTCCTTTTTTAAATATAAGTCTTTTTAGAAGTTCAATTACAGACTAAATACAAAGCAAAATGAATGAATCTACACTCTAAAATACGTCTATATACATCCGTATAGTTCGTATTCAAATCTCTAAAAAGGCTTATATTTTGAAATGAATGGAGTACAAAACTGAAAATATAATATTGAGGGAACATCTATTTTATAGTTGCCTGATTTTTATTTACTTCTAGTAATTTTTTCCATTGCAAACAATTGCCCTTCATCTTCCCTCCTCCGACCGACCGCCCCTCCACCGACCCACAAGCGGTGTGGCGCGTCGCCTCACCCAGCCTCCACTCTGACTCCGTCGCCCCCGACCTTTCATCTAAACCCCGCCCACCAACTCCGTCGTTGGGGATCCCCACACCTGAATCAACATTCCTTGCCTCCACGCCCTCTTTGTCTTGGACTTGTGTGTCGTCTCCTCAGTGCGACAAATCGACTGAACCGTTTGTTATCTTTCAATTGCCTGAAGTTTAGTGAACGTGATGCATTTAACATCAAGGCATCCTATTTTTTGAAGAAATAGTGGATTTTATTGACTTAAAATGGAGCATCAAGAGGATACAAACTCAATGAGCACACACGCAGCCTTTGCATAGCTAGAATGCAGACAACCAATACCAACACATGCACACAAACACGTCGATAATTAGCAGAGTCATATGAGATCAAATCTATGTGTAGGCTAGAAAAAATAACAAAAGCGATCAGATCTGCGATCGATAAAATGCGGCAATGACCTTATCCACATCAACCATATCATGAAACCACGCGGATGACGAGATTTTTCAACCGTAACGCCTTCAAGAAGGGAGCGACACTAAACACCGCTATCACCGAATCCAACCACGAAGGCCAGAATCTAGATTTCCACCTTGCAGAATCAGCCCAAGCATATTTGAGCAATGCCTTAAACAAGGTAACGACATAAAAAATATCATCATTGCCTAGTTGAACCAACTCAGATCAGACCTAGGCTTTCAACCCGGAGCTCGAGACCAGGTGCTCGAGTAGCACCACCATCAACGTCAGTCATGTGTTGTCGCCGTTACTTTTCCACGATCGCGGCAGCTACATGCGATGTGCGACCATCGCCGCTGCACAACCACCCTTCCGTGTCAAGCCATCATCCATAGTTGGCATCTCACCGCTAAAGTCAACCACCAGGTCCAAAGAGATGAACCCTCCTTAAGACCTTTCAGTGACCACTGTCATTGTGGAGCTGTGGGAGGTCGTTGCAACACAGTTTGCAGCCACCACCATCCGCCCGATCGGATCCAGATTGCCACCACCAAGCCGTCCTGATCTGAATCCGGGCAACCATGCCATGTCAACATGAACAACGTCAAAGCCGCTGCCGCCCAACATCAGATCCAACCACCGCGCCAACCACATGTCCACGGACAGTCGCCGTCAACCGTAGGAGACAGCCGGAGGACCCCATCACCGCGGCAGAGGTCAGCGGCCGTGGCGGCATCGCTTGGGGATGCGATCCCTGGGATGCTTACCCTCCTAGGACACAGTCCACGGCGACCCGCACCGCGCAAGCGCTGCGTCCCGTCGTGCTGCCGCATCTCATGCTGCGCGGGAAGAAGTGGCCCTGCCGTCGCTGATGCTGACCGGCATTTGTCCGGCAGTGTCCTGGAGCGGCGGCGAGGAAGAAGAGAGATGTGGGAGAGAGCAGAGGAACTGGCGCGCTAGGGTTCACTACGTCGCTCGCGAGAGGGACGCGAGTGAACGAAGGGGTACCGTACCAAACTATCGGGACTCCTGTTGACGCTGCATGCATGCAAGTGTGCCCGCTACCGTGTCAAAGTGTGCTGCATTACGCACCGAGGTCTGTCAATCATCTACACGATCGTTGGCCATTCCTTGCGCCTTCTTAGGCTTGTAATAAGTCCATAGGTGCGTGGGGACCTGCATAGTCTTCTCCTCGTCTTCCCAAGTCCATTTAAGGGAGAAGGAGGCATTGGTGAACGAAGCGGCGAGGGTTTATGGGAATTCCAGGCGCTCTGCACATCAATCGTCAGTATATTACAGAGTGCTATATATGCCCATAGCCACACACATTCCACTGCAGTCCACTGATCACAATTCACAGTAACATCCGCCATGGCCGACTGGTCGTCCCTTCCGTGCGACCTTGTCCGCCGCGTCGCCGACTGCCACCTGACCACCAACGACGTTGACTGCTACGTCGACATGCGGGCGGTCTGCCACAACTGGCGCTGTGCCATCGCCGAGCCATGCCCACTCGGCACCGGCGCGGATCTCCCGTTCCACCGCCGGCTCATCCTGCGATTGTTCAAGGCGGAGAAGTACAAGGAAGACGGCGGCCTCTACGCAGGCACCGACTTCCTCTTTCGCCCTCGGCAGTGGGTCATGCTGGACGAGGAGGAAGGAGACGACGCTGGACGACGCCTCTTCCTCAACGTGTCCAGCGGACGCTTCGTCCGCCGCCAAGTCCCGATGCTCCGCGATCACGTCCTCGTCGCCGCGGCCTCCGACGGCCTCGTCGTCCTCGTGGACACGAAGCGTCCGCACGCCGCCGTCGTAGTCAACCCCATGACCGGCTCGTTTCTGCGTTACCCTAAGATAATGGGCTGTAGCACTAGCACTTCTCCAAGGAAATTTCCTCAGATCAAGGCGGCGGTGGGCGGTGCAGACACGTCGCTGGTCCTCTGGCATGAGAACTGCCAGTTCTATGGCGACACGGTGTGGAGTGCCGATCCGACTCGTGGTTCTTTCCGCTTCATGAATGACCCAGGACCAGGCCCTCTCAGGTCGACCAACCTCGCGAGCATGGCCGCCCATGAAGGCCACGTCTACATGATCACCTCGGCGGCCAACGTGTACGAGATCGTCTGGGACGATTTCTTCACTTACCAACAGAGAATAGTCCAGAGGCTGGACGAGTTCGTGTCTCGGTTCGGATACGGTCCGTCAGAATATCACAACAATTTCCTGGTGCACTCTGACGGGGAGCTGATCCTCGTCCGTCGTCCGCTGCTCCGTCAGCAGACCATGGAGGTCTTCAGGGTCGACGCCGACCGGAGCGCCCTCGAGCCCGTTAACAAGATTGCGGGCAACCACGCGCTCTTCCTCGGAGAGAGGTGCATCGCTGTGAACGCAAGCAGGCTACCATCGATCGACAGCAACTGCATATACTACGCCACCAAAGACATCCATTCAATGCACGATGGCCTGCAAAAGCACCAGGGTATTTACAGGTACGATCTCGCCGACGGAAGCGAAGAGAGGATCTCGGGTCTGTTGGTGCCCGAGAGCGAGAGCTATCTTGCTCGTCCTTTCAGCCTCGTTCAGGTGCTGGTCACCTACTGCGCCATCCTCCCTCATGTGGAAGCAGAAGCGGTCTGCTCCCATGCTTCGCAATCTTCATGTGTTCCTTTTTTACCTACTGGCTAAGCTAGTTCGGGTCTTCTTTGTGACCAGTGTGCCTGGACTTTCATATCTATTTCGAACAAATGGATGAGAATAAAGGAGATCGTTTATCATACTTGATATTTTGTGTGCGTGCGTGTTGATCATACTTGTTCTCGCTATCAAATCCTCGTGTACGTACGGAATATTTGATGTAAAATGTTCCACTTTTGTAGTGCAAGGAAGTTGCTTTTTATCAAAAAAAAAAAGAGAAACGCCCTACAAACACTACTACAGGAAAAATATCTGTTGCCTTTTGTTCAGCTGTAACTGTAAGCCGGCTCATAGCCTATATCTCTATACGCCGATGATAACCGAAAAAACACTTGGCGTAGCTAAGTCTGTCGGCCTTCTCCAAGAAACATAGTCGGCCTATAGGGTGCACTCGGCGTACTTCCCTGTCAGGTAGCCATACCCCCTCCACTTGATGGCTCTGTGATGGCAGGTGACATAAAGCCGAGTCGGTTTATCTATTGTCTTATTTTTGTTAACCACAAAAATATCATCTCCCAAGTAAGCCGAGTGCCTCAAGATGGGCACTTGGCTTACTGTCAGATATATCCAGCACACCCGCCGTTGATGTTTACCATGTACATCACACAACTCTGTCCTCCGCCTCCCAGGCACATGGCTTCCCACAGCCGCCTGCACCTCCATTTGCACGTGCTCTCCATCGGCCGGCCGATGCCTCGTCCACCACCTCAATCCAAACCCGACACCTCCACCACCGGCACCTCGATGACGGACGCGCCCCCACCACCTCGGCGTCGGCCGCACCGACACCACCTCGACATCGGCGACCGGATCTACCCCATGGGATCAAGGTGAGCCACTCCATTTTCTCTTTTTTCCTATTACTTTATTATTAATTAGCACTATATTTTGTATGTATGAAAAATATTAAGGCATGGAGCTTTTTTTTAGATAGTATGTTTGCATTCAAACCACAAAATAACACAAAGTCCTTGACCCATACAAGCACATCCTAACACACGCACAAAGAACCAGAATAACAAAGATCACCCTAAAACAACCAGTAAAATACGAAGATCGCCGGAGCTCCGTTGTCATCATCCCTGAACCTTGCAAGAAGACCCCTGCATCACAAGACTCTGGAACCAGATCCAAACAGGTCATCATTTTCAACCACGTACGACATTATCGCCGCCACGCTGCTCCCCCTTATCTTCCCTCTGATGCCAAAAACATAAAGACACACATGTGCATCCAATACGCCCGCTCCAGTCTTCGCCAATTGTTGCTTTGAGTACCACTATATGCACCCCTTGTATAAGGATGTAGTGTATGGAATTGCAACTGAACACATTGGCAACTTACGGGTGGATTATCACATATAAGAGAAATGCATGTTCTACGCCTACTTCGCCTTGCTCGTCATCCTTTGAATAAATATTAGCAGGTTCGATAGGATCCTGTGGCAATCTTTGTTTACGCAATGCAACTAAAATGAACATCCAATTTAAAAGAATACTTGTTATTTATCCTTCATCAAGGTCAAAAAAACTTAATTGGAAGCACTAGATAGTTGGGTATTGGACATCAATACAAAACTAGCAACACTTCTAACTAATCCTCTTCCGAAGAAGGCTACTAAGGATATTATCATGCATACTAACATGCATAACATAATCTTTGATGCATTGACAAATTCAAGCACACATACTATAGTATATATATTTCTACAAAACATTCATTCCAAAAGACTAAATTGTAAGGCTCATCACATACTTCTAACTAAATAATGCATAACATGCATAGCTTAAATGAAATTGCTATTTTATTTACAAGGAATGGAGTTTAGCACCGCGGCTGGCGTCAGGACAGAAGAATCAGGCAATGTGTACAACCATGCAGTAAGCGTGGGATACAACAATGCAGGGCAGCTCAACACCGTCACCACCGTAACCACAACAGTGCAGAACAATGCGGGTGGAGCTGCTTGGGGTGGTCTCAGGGCCCGTCGGAACAGCATGGGTGAGGCGCATGTTTGAAGAGGAGAGAAAAAAGAAGCAGGCTACAGATTAGAGCAAGTACAATAGTGACATAGCCCAAATGTTGTAATCTAGAATAAGTCAAAACCAAATAAAACTCCAAAGTTGTGAATGGATTGTTCGTGTAGTCATGTCTTCATTGTTAGAATAATCCGAGGCACTCCGCCGATCTACCGAGGACCAAGCAATCACAGAAGGCACGACACTGAGATTTGTTAACGAGGTTCACCATCATGGCTACATCCCCAGGGCCTGACTACGGGCGCTCCTCCCCATGACACCGTCACAATACCGCACCCCGGCCGCCCGGGCGCCGGCACACGCCGCCGGCTCCCCCGCGTGCCTGTGCTATTATGTTGGCATAGGTTACATCGTGTGTCTACCCCCGCTATATAAGAGAGGCCTAGGATACAGGTGTCCTATTAGGACACAACTCCTACCCTGTCTACACACAGTCCAAAACCAAGTCCAACTGTAACCTACCTTGTACAATAATATTCGACACAACTCTAACAAACTCCACCTTGGCGAATATTCTCCATCACCTTGGATTCATCCATGCATCGAACCTCCTTGTACATTGGACTTGAGATACGCCATGAGCACCGCTGCTACTACCAGACTCCATGTGACTCCACCTGCAACTGTAGTCCCTTCTCGTTTTCTTCACAGTCAACACTCGAGCAAAAACAAGTTCCTCATTACTCTACTTTGTGCTCCCAACTTCCGGAGTATCCGTTCAACACAATCACACACCGACCACTGTCTGCGTGAAAATGAACAACTCACATATTGGACGCTACATATAAGAGTTAGCTGAACTCAACATCACCGCTCTTTCTTGACCGTCTGTCTGAAACTTGAAGGAATTTCACCGTCGCCCTGTGTCACCCTGAGTCAAATTCACAGTTGTCTCACCCTTCTTCCCGGATAGTCTCTGACATGTCACATAGCTATAGAACTCCACCTCCTTCTGTACTTGTCATCCGCACTTTGTCATGTGCACTGAACACCACAGAATATACGGCCATGTACTCTCTCAGCCTTTGACAATTACAGACTCTCCGTCACTTTCTCAGATTCTCCATGGTCAACTGCTGTCCATCTTCCGGCACCGATAGACCCAGTCACCAACTTGAATCCGGTACTCGTCAACACTGCTCAGCACCCCCTGCACAATTTGTCTGACCACACGTCTGACCGCTAGTGCCTTGGTCTGTCGCTGTGTCCCGTGCTTACCGCACGCCTCGCCGCTATCACCGCGTCGAGCCTCTGCTGTCCTGGTCGAGTCTCCCGGGTAGCTAGCCCCCACTGCCTCAACCCCCACTGCAGAGAACCATCGATCATCACCGACCGATGCCGAGTATCGCGTCTCCATCAGACCACTGGTACCCAGTCTGATCCACGTGTCTCTCACTATCCCGCTGAAATAGGTTTCGACTCTCCGTTAACTTACGCCGTAGCCCCTCCATCAGCTCAGAGTGTAGTCATCCATCAGACTCTAGCTCCACCTTCAACATGACTCCATGTAGCTGCGCCTTTGCTACCCGGCGCCTTGTCGACTTCAAGCTCTCATGTGTACACTGCCTTGAATCAACCCCGCGCCTTAGTCTTGTCGAAACCGCACAAGCCCTCAAGCCCGCACCACGTGTTTCCACGCCCCAGAAGCCGGCCACCATCAGCATCACGCTCCTATGTCGTCGTCGCTGAAATCACCGCCGTCTTCTGCTTTGACCGACATCTCCGTCGATCCGTCAGACAGTCCAGTCCGACCCAGCCGAAGTTATCCGACTGCAATCATGCTCCACCCCGCATCTTGTCCGCCCGCACGTCTCAGTGCATTGCTTGATGCTCTGTGTATGCATGTTCCTGTCACGACGCACTCCAGACTCCTCCAAGCCTTATACGCAGGTCGCTAGCCTCGGTTTCAATTTGACTGCCCGCTGAACAACATCGCTGCCACGCCACCATCTTTGACCAGTTTACCAAGCAAAGAACCCAAAAGCAGTCCCTGGTAGTCTTGTCTACGTGTAGGTGTAGCAAAGTATTTCAATTAACTCAACTCCACGACCTAACACCCATGACTCACCTGACTATTTTCTTGTTCTTTCTTTAATGCAGATCAACCTAGTAGTATATCCAGCATCTTTCATGTTCAATACGCTGTGCAAATCCTCGAAATCGATCTTTTTTTTCAAACAAATCTTGTTCCAACACGGCTCACCGGACACTTCTGCAGCCTCCATGCATGACCACGCGCTCCTGCACGCTGCTGTGCACGTCAACGGAGCTAGCCTGCCACGGGCCTTGTTCCACCTGTGCACACCTGCCACGCACGTCAGCCT
Organism: Triticum monococcum; assembly: GCA_034509565.1. NCBI lineage: Eukaryota > Viridiplantae > Streptophyta > Magnoliopsida > Poales > Poaceae > Triticum > Triticum monococcum. The sequence continues at coordinate 799,818,704 of CM067843.1, read as the reverse complement.
CACCAGGATTTGGCCCAGCTGCTCGCCAACCGGTCGCTTATTGCCTCTGTCTGCAACCCTGCTCGTACAAGTCATCGCCTTACCCATCGATCTGTCGCCCCACACGCGTTGCACGTACGTGCCGCTGCTACTTCCGATCGATCTGGCCGCTGCCCGATGCCTTGTTGCAGCTGCTGCTTCGTAGCAGTCCCGTGCACCACCGCTTGACGCTGGCCCACCTTCCGAGCTCTTTCCGTGTTATGTGCCGCCGCTTTCATCGGATCCATCCGATCTGCTCTTGATCACTTTGCACGCGACAATCTCTGATTACTGCCCGAAGTCTCGCACGCACGCCGTGCTCATCTGCAGCCGGTCTCCATCGCTCTTCTCTAGATCAACAACCGGACCTCAAATCGACCTTGCTCATGATACCACTTGTTAGAATAATCCGAGGCACTCCGCTGATCTACCGAGGACCAAGCAATCACAGAAGGCACGACACTGAGATTTGTTAACGAGGTTCACCATCATGGCTACATCCCCGGGGCCTGACTACGAGCGCTCCTCCCCATGACACCGTCACAATACCGCACCCCGGCCTCCCGGGCGCCGGCACACGCCGCCGGCTCCCCCGCGTGCCTGTGCTATTATGTTGGCATATGTTACATCATGTGTCTACCCCCGCTATATAAGAGAGGCCTAGGATACAGGTGTCCTATTAGGACACAACTCCTACCCTGTCTACACACAGTCCAAAACCAAGTCCAACTGTAACCTACCTTGTATAATAATATTCGATACAACTCTAACATTTATTGTGAATTGTGAGCGTTAAATCACTATTTTCCAACCATCTGTTGTTCATTCTTATAAGGTAGAATGTGTAGTAGCACTTGTGTTTGGTATTGTTGGCCTGTTACTTTTGTCTTCAGAACTGAGATCGTTTCCTTCACCGAGAAGGAACAAAAGGCAACCATTTGTTGATTGATAGTGCAATTGGAGAGAAACATGATGACTGATAACACTGGCGACATGTCCTTTTCTCCCAATTATTTCTAGGAAGTTAATCTCCGAAAGCAACAAACATTGATATGAGCCATGATAGTACAAGTTTAAAATGATCAGACCAACAATAGGTGATAGCTCAGTTGTACACGCTAGTGCTCTGTGATTGTATAGCATTGTTAATTCCAAAAAAAGTACGTGATTTCTTCATTTATTTATGCTTGGCCATGTGATTTACACCTCTGGTCTTAAAGAGATTGTTTGATACTGTCAAGAACTCATTTGTCGCTTGCCGTCTAGCCATAGATGTATCTTCGAAAGATGTAATTGTGGTTGTAATATGCTGCAGCTCCTTGCTACTATTGCCTTTTTTTTCCTTATGGTTGAAAATTTAACAAAAATTTTATGTATATAGTCAACAATCTGCAAAAACAAAACCCAAGAACTCTCCAATCATGCATGACGTGCCTTGGTTCGTAAATAATACTGCTCTCTTTGGTTTCCTCCATTCTCTCAGCACTTACTCTAGCATTCTGTTTCTTCATATGAGAACATGGCAACACAACTAGTAGGACAAATCACACATACTGGTTTCAGAACAGCTGGACAATTTATAATGGTTATCAGGACACATAACAGATGCGGTTGTTAGATTCATGCATTCTATCTGGGGGTTGTGTCGTCACAAAAACTCCATGTTGTCAATAAGATAGATTTTTTTACCAAAATGCCATCAATTAAACTGTCATGTTGATGGAGCACATTTTTATTCATAATTAGAAATAATAAATGATTAACATCAAGCTGTGTATTGTTGTTCCCTGAAGCAACTATTGTTTGTCTATTGTTTGTTACACCGATATAACTCCTTTCTCATTTATCACTTTGTATGCTTCGGAAGATCACATGCTGTAATCTAGAATAAGCTGGTACAAAATAAATCGTTTATTTGGATTTCCATATGTTTCCATACATGTTATAATCTAGAATAAAGCAGTAGTAAGTGAACTAGCGCGTTGGGTGACTGTTTTCCAGCCATATGTTGTTCATCTACTACCCCTATAAAAAGAAGAGAAGGGGAAGATCCAAACAATCAGACCCATCCATCAACAAGACCTAATGGCCCTTAAAACTTCCATGGTTAACGCTACAAATCACGCATTAAGCCACTAACTATCCATCCATCGATAACCCTGCCCCGCCATTTAGAAAAAAGCAAACAACGCACGCCCCCATGTCCTCTCACCCTGCCCGCACGACCTCAACCTCTCGCCCCCTCCTCCTCTTGCGCCGTTCGCCGCCCCACCATTCCTCTCGCAGCCGTTAGCTGCCGGAGCCGCCAGCCACGCCCTTCACCGCCGGAGCCACCCGCCACGCCCTTCGCCACTGGAGCCGCCCTTCACCGCGGGAGCCCCATCGCCGGGAGTCCGGGGACGAGGAGGACAACGTCGACTACAAGGACGAGGAGCACTGAGAGGCCAGGTAGCGTCTGATCCGCACCGTGTCGACCGTCGACTGGTTCGACGTTGAGGGCAACGAGGTATCCGGCGCGCTGCCGCTCGAGGACCTCGAGGTCAGCGCCGCTTTGCTACCGGTGCCTGTTTTCCCTCCCGCGTCCTTTGATTCCGTATGCAGCGAGGTGTTTGACGCTTGCTATTCATGTCGCGCGCGAGAAATGTCATGAGAGCGGCGACTGCCGTCTGCTGCTGATTTTGATTAGCTTCAGCGTATTCCATTGGATTGGAGAATAGCGAATCTGCACATCCTTATGGTTCAAGATGGCCATTCTTGTACGAGGGGATACAAATTTTGCGTTAGATCAGAAACATCAATAGTTTTGTTCCTTCGTGCAAACTTTCATTGCGTCATATTGTGACTGGTAATCAAGACGTGGTGGGAATGATGATTACATTCGCGCATGTTATTTGTGACCGTTCTCTTGTGCATGAATGGGAACCATAGTCATTTAATGAGCTAATTCTGTATCACTTAGATGTAGTGTTGAAATTTCTATGACCCATTACCCACCCCGATCTGCTCATACAAGACATAACTTCTACATAAAAGTGAATCAGTAAACTGCAACAAATCTGGCTGGAGACAATATTTTACTTCCAATGTTTAGATTCTTTCGATGCACGTCTAATGCAGGAACCTCTTCCAGCTCCGTGGGTGATTAAAGCGAGAATACGGGGAGTCATCAAACTTCAAACGTCATAATTAAAGATACATGTCCAATGCAAGTACCTTTTTCTAGGAGGTTTAAGAACTTGTATAAGAACATGTAGTCTCTGCAATGCAAAAGTCCAACCCTACAGGTTTGTATCCTATGTTCTGCTCTTACTATACTACAATAAGAATATTATTCGAATTGTTCACCACGATGTCCTGTGTTTCGATGCATGCAGGTTTTCCACTGGGAGAACAAGTTTCTAGATACTACAATAAGAATACTCATTTTCTTGTTCTATGTTTTTATTGCAATTTTTTGTTGTGCAATGAGTTGATATGAATCAAATAGCACAAGTATTATTGTTTACTAATTTTTAAAGTACCTCCCTTCCAAGCAGCCCTCGAACAATGAACAAGGAAATTTGGGAGTCCTTCTTTCACTTTCTCCAAGGACGTGGGAGCCACCACCAACGTTGCTTCCTTCCACAAGTAAAGGTCCTAGGTATCTGTTCTCACTCCCTATAAGTTTCTGTTTGCATATCATGATTATGGTTTCCAGTAAGATTGGCAGAAAAATATTATCATTTGCAATATTATTTTCAGGAGAAGCTCCCTCTAGGGATATTTCTTGTGAGCAACATATTACATTTGAGATTGTTATGTTAATACATGTCACTGCTAAAAACATGACTGAATGGGCAAGAAACATCACAATAATTCATACAAGAAATACAGAAGGATCTGGAAGAAGTAGTGTTCCTAGCTAAGCTGTGCACTTTCTTGTATGGATTTCTAAAAATACGTCTGAAGATAGCACCGTTCATGTATCCCTGCCGGCGAATGAAACTGATAGTGGGTCTCAATTGCCATTGGTGTGGATTCATACTTGAGTCTTGGGAGATAATTGCTTTAATACCAGTAGCATTATTTGATGAGATGAGGGCAACCATGTACTCCCTCCGTCCAAAAATAAGTGACTCAACTTTGTACTAACTTTATATATTAAAGTTGGTACAAAGTTGAGTCACTTATTTTGGGATGGAGGGAGTATTTGCTAGCATCATGACTTCAGCCTACTGGTAGCATTATGTGATGAAATGAGGAGGCGACCATGTATTTTCCAGTATTATGACTTGAGCCGCAACATCATACCGAGTAGCCGAAGAAGTAACTGCAGTCCCTTTTATTGTAGATTCGTGTTGGCCAGCTTGAGACTGAATATAAACTAAGGCGCATAGAGAGGGAACGGTCATAATTAGCATCTGTGTACATCGTAATTGTAGTCCTCGGTCGAGTACACAAGAGGGGTATGCTGATTTAGAAGAGGGCAAAATAAAGCATGTAGACTGGTGAATGTCAATTTAGACCAACATTTTGCAATCGCTACTTTTGGTTCCAAAGGATTAACAAGATAAACTCGATTGTTTATATGACCTTGCAGTTATAAGTTTACTTTGCAAATTTTATCACACTAGCAATGTTGTGTGCAGGGACATTTTGTTTCAGCAAACTTGATCATGTGGGCATTGCTGTGTGCATATATCAGACTTCAGTGGCTATAAGAAAAACTCAAGCTCTGTTTCCACTGGCGAGTAAATGCAACCTGACTCAAGAATGCAAGCTTATATATGGCAAAGTGAGGTCCTTATCTTGGTTGGTTTGGCACGACCACATCCTCATGGCCGATAAGCTGTTGCGCTAGAGATGGCCAAGCGGTGAGATTTGCCTGACATGTGGCTCTTGCAAAGAGATGGCCAGCTTTGCGAGGCAGGTATGGCCAGCGGTGGCCTTTTGGTCGTGATACCAGGTGTTGTCTCCTACCAATTCCTAGAACATCGCTCCCATCTATGAATGGTGGATGGCGATCATGTTTCAAAGGAGGAGAAAAGGCATTTTCATGAAGTCACCACGTTTTGTGTTAGGAAAGATTGGAACAGTAAGACTTTCTAGCACAATTGCAGGGGAGTCAGTGACACCACATTGAAGATCTTCTTTTGTTATAGTTGTATCGGATGCATGGTGGGGGCTGAGGTTTTGGGCCTCCCTTTTCTTGTTTATCAGACAAAATCTAGTTGTATGGGTCTGGCTGTAAAACGAACTTCTTCTACTAACATATCCTTGCTTGCGATGGAATATGAATGTATTTTCTTTATGATGTAATACTAAAATACTTGTTTTTGCCATGTAATATGGATATAGTTGATTTTCGTGTGTGCATACTCAAGGATTTCATGAATGTAATATTGTGTTTTTTCTGCGATGAAACAAAACATTATATACTTGTATAATCAATTTTCTTCACATGAATATAATTGTATCTGATGCATGAGATGAATAGAACTCATTCGTGTTCACCCGCAAAAAATAAAAACTCATCCGTGTAGGGGGTAGATAAAGCATAGAGCCACCTCCAAGATTGACATAGTGGAATAAGACAACCGGTATGCTGTGACTTAACAACAACAGTAGATTTTTGAACTACAGGTACTCCCTCCGTTTTTATTTACTCGTGAAAGTGCAACTATCCCTAGGTGGTTTTGGTAATTCATAACAACATATAGCTCATTGAGCTAATGCTATTCCAAGATGATTATTTCAGAAAAGCTCAATGATTGGCATGGCATGGATGTGAAAGTGGAACCCTCAAAATGCTAAGGACAAAGGATTGGCTCAAGCTCAAAAGCTCAAGACTCTTCATTTTATATTTTAGTGATCCAAGATCACATTGAGTCTTTAGGAAAAGCCAATACTGTCAAGGAGGGATGAGGTGTTGCTTAATGAGCCTCTTGCTTCATGTGCTTAATGATATGCTCCAAAATCCTCAGCTACTTTCCCATATCCACAAATGACCTAAACCCTAAGCCAAACTCGGTCATACCGATTCTTTCTATCCGGCGCCACCGAGTTTCACTTGTCATAAGCCACTACCAAACCCTAGCAATTCGGTCCTACCGATAGGGATCTCGGTCTCACCGAGATGGGGTTGCAAACTCTCTGTTTCCCGTTTGTAACTTTTCGGTCTCACCGAAAGAGCGAATCGGTCCCACCGAGATTGCAATGTAAACTCTTTGTTTCCCTTTTGTAACTTTTCGGTCTCACCGAAAGAGCAAATCGGTCCCACCGAGTTTACCTGACCAACTCTCTGGTTAGCTTATTACCAAACTCGGTCTCACCGAGTTTGTGTAATCGGTCTCTCCGAGATTACGTTATGCCCAAACCCTAACAGAATCGGTCCTACCGAGTTGCATGTGAGTCCCACCGAAAATCACTAACGGTCACTAGGTTTACCTTTTCGGTCTGACCGAGTTTATTGATTCGGTCCCACCGAGATTGGTAGATTGTGTGTAACAGTTCGATTTTGTGTGGAGGCTATATATACCCCTCCACCTCCTCTTCATTCATGGAGAGAGCCATCAGAACACATACACAATTCCAACTCATATGTTCTGAGAGAGAACCACCTACTCATGTGTTGAGACCAAGATATTCCATTCCTACCATATGAATCTTGATCTCTAGCCTTCCCAAGTTGCTTTCCACTCAAACCTTCTTTCCACTAGATCCAAATCCTATGACAGAGAGTTGAGTGTTGGGGAGACTATCATTTGAAGCACAAGAGCAAGGATTTCATCATCAACACACCATTTGTTACTTCTTGGAGAGAGGTGTCTCCTAGATTGGCTAGGTGTCACTTGGGAGCCTCCGACAAGATTGTGGAGTTGAACCAAGGAGTTTGTAAGGGCAAGGAGATCGCCTACTTCGTGAAGATCTACCGCTAGTGAGGCAAGTCCTTCATGGGCGATGGCCATGGTGGGATAGACAAGGTTGCTACTTCGTGGACCCTTCGTGGGTGGAGCCCTCTGTGGACTCGCGCAACCGTTACCCTTCGTGGGTTGAAGTCTCCATCAACGTGGATGTAGGATAGGACCACCTATCCGAACCACGGGAAAAACATCCGTGTCTCCAATTGCGTTTGAATTCTCCAAACCCTTCCCTTTACATTCTTGCAAGTTGCATGCTTGCTTGAATTATGTGATGATTGCTTGACTCGTCCTAAAATAGCTAAAATCTGCCAAGAACTAAAATTGGGAAAAGGTTAAGTTTTTATTTGGTCAAGTAGTCTAATCACCGCCCTCTAGACATACTTTCGATCCTACAAGTGGTATCAGAGCTTTGGTCTCCATTTGCTTTGATCTTCATAGCTTTTGGTGGTCATAGCCTTGGTTTCACAACCTAGGATAGTATGGCGTCTAGCGAGGGAAATTATCACCGTAGAGGTCCTTACTTTGATGGTACTAATTTTGCTAGTTGGAAGCATAAAATGAAAATGCATATTCTTGGATATAACCCCGCCGTTTGGGCTATTGTGTGTGTTGGTTTGCAAGGTGACTTCTTTGATGGGAGAGAACCAAACCGTGAAGCTACCGCGGATGATTTGAAGATGTTGCAATACAATGCTCAAGCTTGTGATATTCTCTTCAACGGATTATGCCCCGAAGAATTCAACAAAATCAGCCGTCTTGAGAATGCAAAGGAAATTTGGGACACTTTGATTGATATGCACGAAGGTACTGACTCCGTCAAGGAATCCAAGTTGGATGTGCTTCAAAGTCAACTTGACAAGTTCAAGTTCAAAATGAAGGATGGTGAAGGTGTCACTGAAATGTACTCTAGGCTTGCTCTCATCACAAATGAGATTGCCGGCTTAGGAAGTGAAGAGATGACCGATAGATTCATCATCAAGAAGATTCTAAGAGCCTTGGATGGAAAATATGATACCGTGTGCACATTGATCCCAATGATGCCCAATTATAAAGATCTCAAGCCAACGGAAGTGATTGGAAGAATTGTTTCTCATGAGATGTCACTTAAGGATAAAGAGGAACTTCACAACAAATCAAGTGGTGCCTACAAAGCCTCATGTGAAGCCCCTACATCATCAAAAGAGAAACAAAACTTCAAAGAAGAATTGAGCTTAATGGTGAAGAATTTCAACAAGTTCTACAAGAGTAGAAGCAAAGATAGAAGCTTCAAGTCAAGGTCCTACAATGACAAAAGATCTTCTAGTCGAGAGCGAAACTGCTACAATTGTGGAAGACCCGGACACTATTCCAATGATTGTACGGCTCCTTACAAGAGAAGAGAAGATTCTCCAAAAAGAAGAAGCAAAGATTCACCACCAAGAGAGAGAAGGAGTAGAGATGATCGTTATGAACGAAGATACTCACAGAGAAGCAAGGATTCGGAAAGGAAGGAAAAATCATCAAGGAGCTACACAAAACAAAGACATCAAGCTCATGTTGGTGAATGGGTATCCGGCTCCGACTCCGACAGCCACTCCGAGAGAAGTTATCACTCCGACTCCGAAGATACTCAAGATGAAGGTGTTGCCGGTCTAGCACTTGTGTCATCCAACTCCTACGACATATTTGATTCACCAAATGAAGGAATTGGAAGATGATTAATGGCCAAAGGTCCTAAGGTAACACACCCCGAGTATGTTGATTTTAATAGTGATGAAGATGACTTGTTAGGTGATGATGATTTGCTTGTTGACAACTCTAGTGATGAATACTATGATGAAATGTCAATTAATCATGCTAATCAAGATAAAACGAATGACAATGATAAGGAGAAGATTGAGGCTCTAACTAAAGAACTAAACACTCTTAAGTTAGCTCATGAAACTATCTTCGAAGATCATCGAGAACTTTTAAGAGCTCATGAGAAATTACGCTTTGGAAAGCTCAATCTTGAGCAAGAGCATGAGTTTTTAAAAGCAATCAATGATGATCTCCGCAAGAAAAGTTCTTCTTACATTGCCAAGCGTTTACTCTTATCCACGTACATGCCTCAAGTCAAGTCTACTAACAAGAACAAGAAAGATTCTTCCTCTAGTAGTAACAATGATCATGCTAAATCCAATATTGTTGCTTCTAGTAGTTCTCTTGATTCCACTAATGATTCTCTTAGCCAAGTTACACTTGAGCAAGAAAATAGCTTATTGGAGGGAATTATAGAGAAAGGAGTGTACAAAAGCCTTGCCGGGAGTAAGCAATTCGAGGAAATTGGTTTTGAATGAAAGTTCAATGCCAATGGAGTTGAGTGGGAAGAAGATAAATACGACAAGACAAAGTTTGTTCCTCAACAAGAGAAGTATGATACTTCCTTCAAGGGGACAAAAGCTCAAGATGATCTTCCACCACAAGACTACAAGCAAAAAGGCAAGGACAAGCTTCAAGAGGAAATTGATGCATTTGAAGAAGCTCCTAAGACCTTAGTCAAGTGGATTCCCAAGACTACTTCAAGTTCCACTTCATCAAGTACGACTACAACTCCAAGGATTCCCATCAAGATGATGTGGATCCAAAAGAAGAAGAACTAGAGAGTTCTTGAGGGTGACTCCGCCAACATACTTCACTCTTATCATTTTGGCAAGAACAAGTGCAATCAACTTCCATATCTTGCACTAGTTCAAGGAGTCACAAACCCTCTTGTTGGTAAGACAAGGGACAAGGTAACCTAAAAGTTTTCATGGACATCATCTTGTGTGTGCATCACTCTATGTCTATGGATATCTTTGTTTGTTCCTTGTGGGACTAACCCATGTAGGTATTGAAAGTGCAATTCACTCAAATGGATAGCTCCAAGTGATCTACATCAACATTGAGCATCCACATCTTCAACATCTACATGAAGTCATAATCGACAAAACCCAAGGTTAGTTCATCCCTCTTAGGGGGGATATCACATCTAGGGGGAGCTTTACTCTAAGACTTGAGCTAAAGCAACTCTAAAGATGTGAACACAACAATGCTTTATGTAAAAGTGGTAACCCCACTTGAGCTTAAACGATGAGTATGACCTATGATCAAGTGTTCTCACTTGACTCCTAAGTCAATATACTCATATATAGATGACCTAGTCGTCGCAAATTGCTTGATAGATGCTAGAATTGGTTGTGCATACTTTGTTACATATTTCATTTGCCATCTTATTGTGTGAGCATGTTGGTTGCATATTTTAATCATTCGAGGACATCCACTTGTTGTTTTGATTGTTCGGCTTTATTTCGTTTTGCCAAGTGGATGGACAAGAATGCCTAAGAACCTCCTCTAGCTATCTATGCTTTTCTCGTCTCAAACTCTATTCATGCTACATCACAAAATTTGATCAAGTCAAATTCGAACCACTCTGTGTGAGGAGCGCTCGGAGTCCCCGATTCGTCATAGACTTAAACTTCCAAAACCTCTTTGTGATTCTCGGTCTGACCGATTCCCCACTTTCGGTCCTACCGAGATCATTAAGTTGATCTAGGTTTTCGATCTCGATGCAACCGATTTGAACTTTTCGGTCACACCGAGTTGCAGTAACTGTTCGCAGTTATGCATCTCGGTGCCACCGAGTTGTTCCACTCGGTCATACCGACAGGGTCGGGCTATATATAGTCACGGGCAAAAATTTGGAAATTTCTCCGAACCCCTTCGCCCGCGCGATAGCCTGCTCTGTCAACTTGGTCTCCGGATCGTCTCCTCGCCGTCAGCCGCCTCCAGTCGCTGGTCTCCTTCGCCGTCAACGGGAATTCTACCCCGCCGTAGCGAGTCTCCGCCGAACTAGGGTATGGACTCGATCTTTGTGCTATTCTCCAATCCGATTCCTAGCACATTGTGATCATCATGATTCTTGCCACGTTTGATAAAATCCTATCCAGTCAATGAACTCGTAGATTAGGTTTAATTCGAAAATTTTAGGGTTAGGTTTTCCCCGAAACCATCTCAGACCCACCGAGTTGAAAAACTCGGTCCCACCGATTTGGCTTATGCAATTGCACAAGTGAGACTCGGTCTGACCGAGAATTACTTATCGGTGTGACCGATTTTGGAACTCTATGAAACCCTAGCAGTCTCGGTGCCACCTAACTGTGACTCGGTCTGACCGAGTTCACCAGTTTAGGTTCCAAAACTGCTTCGGTATCACCGAGTTCAGAAATCGGTAGATCCGAGATGCTTTCAGTGGGAAACTAAAACTAAGTTTTTGAATTACTCTTTTGCAAAAATCTCTGCATTTTGTGATGCTCATCCACTCTATCTCATCTATAACCTATTCACAGGGTCAGCAGTCAGAGTTTGCATCATATCAGACCAAAGTGATAGCCAGAACATGTCAGAGCAGCAAGTACAGATGAGTGAGGGCACTAGTCCCTCAAGTTCCTTAGATGATGGCAGCAGGAGCACCCCTAGCAATCTGCCTAAAGCTGCCACAAGACAGAGAAAGAAGAGAACCTCAGACTCAGAAGATGAGGATTATATGGCAGAAGAGGAAGCAACCTCCAAGGGAGTTGAGCCAGCACAGGGTATAAAGCCAGGGTTGAAGTTCAAAAGGCCAGCAGGCAGGCAGCCTATGTCAAAGGCTAGAGCTTCAACTGAGAAGCCCACTCCCATAGAGCCAGTAGCTGCTCAGGGCAAGAAGAGGAAAGAAAGGGTGAAGAAAACTATAGCCAGAGTGCTTGGCAAAGCTTCCATCATGGAAGATGAGGAGGAAGAAGAAGAGGTAGCTGCACCAGCACCAAAGGCACCCAAGCTGATGGGTGATGCCATAAGATCAGGGGCACCTGCTTCCAAGGCCAAGCCAGCTCCAAAGCCCAAGCCAAAGAGGAATACAAGAAGCATCCCGGCTGCTGAGAAGAACAAGGCCCCAGTGCCTGAAGCTGCAGAAGAAGAGGAAGAGAATGTCCTTAGAAAGCTCAAGCCCAAGATCCCAGACCACAAAGATGCTTATCCTGTGGCTGAGGATATGAAACTCAGGAGAGATTCAGGGCTCCAGAAGTGGAGAGAAGCAGACCCATATGCTTCAAGGAGAAGGACTGCAGTTGACTACAAGTTTCACACCAAGGAGCAGCAAGATTTCTATGAGATAGTGCTGCTAGACAAGAAGCCCATTGTCTGTGACATGAGATGGGTCGATTGGCAATACATCAAGGATAACGAAGAGTACTACCCTGGAGTGCAGGACAGCTTTAAGGCATGTGGAGTAGAGGACTTTGTTGGGCAGAAGCTCACAAAGTGGAACGAGGAACTCATCATGCAGTTCTACTCCACAGCCCATTTTTATCCAGATGGTAGGATAATTTGGATGTCAGAGGGTACGAGGTACCAGTCTACAGTTGCTGAATGGGCTCAGCTGATAAATGCCCCAGAGGAGCAAGCAGATGACTTGGACGTTTATGCCAAGAAGAAGATGGACCACAACTCTATGTCCAACATGTACAAGGAGATTGCAAATGAAGCACTTGACACTTTCAAGTTTGGCTCAGTACATTATCTTCTATCAGGGCTGCCCACTATCAGTTGGATACTGAGGCACACCTTATTGCCCAAGTCTGGAGATCACAAGATGATGAGAGGCCACGCGATCAACTTGCTTCATATCTTTGACGTGCCTCAGAAATTCAAGGTGATGAGCCTAATGGTAGAGACCATTAAGAGGACAGCAGCAGACCAGAAGAGGAGCTGTGGATATGCCCCACAGATTCAGGAGCTCATCAACTCCAAGATGGGCACGGGCATATACCTGTTGGACAAGGAACACCTGCCTATCCGTCCGGACTTTGAAGATAATCAAGTGGTCATGACTGAGAATGAGCCATCATCTGCCCAAGCACAAGCCAAGAAGGAGAAGGCTAGGAAGGAGAAAGCTGCCAAGATGCCTACTCAAGAGGAGGCATCCGAATATTTCCTGAAAACCAAACAAGAGCAGCTTGGTTACTTGATTGCATCCACCCTGCGGATTGAGCAAGGACTAGCCACCCTAACTCAAAACCAGGAAAGCTTAGAGAGGATCATGGAACAAAAGTTCTATGACTTGGATGTCAAAGTGACAGAGATTCAGTCTGAAGTGGAGCAGCTCCAGGATGATATGCAGGAGAGGAGAGGCAAGACTACAACTGATGCCTTTGCCAGAGTGCCCCGAGCTCCGAGGTCGTCTGTAGTGCCAGTTCCTGACACAAGAGCAACCGCCTCAGCTCCAGCCGCAGCATCAGCTCCAACTCCAGCATCTACTTCAGCTCCAGCGTCTACTTCAGCATCTACGGAAGCCTTCGTCCTTGGAGTGATCCGGACTCCACCACCACCTGAAGATCAAGCCTGAGTGTCGACTTAGCACTATGCATTTTCTAGGAACTTTTTGGTAACTTGTTGCCAAAGGGGGAGAAAATGTATAGATCATAGGCTTCGAGAGAGAGTGTTGCTTTTATTCTCTCTTGTTTTATTTGGTGGTTTTTCGAACTTTGTTTGCTTTTGTGTGAGATACTATGTCATTATCTGCGAGACATCGATGATCATGTGTTTGATCATAAGCTACACTTAATGTTTGCTTAATACTTTTATCCTATCTATCTTATGTGATCATTCACTATTCTTGGTGATGAGTGCATGTATTTCATTCTTATCATTTTAAGCGCTCCACCAAGATGTATGTGACATGGAAGAGTAACCCATGACTCTAACTCTTTGTGCATTTGCAGTCCAAAGCAAATTTTAAATATGCACAAATTTAGGGGGAGCTCTTACTTGTCACATACTTCTCAAAGCGACGATATATTTCATGCTTATTATCTTTTGTCGAAGCTTTGATCTATATGTTGTCATCAATTACCAAAAAGGGGGAGATTGAAAGTGCAACTATCCCTAGGTGGTTTTGGTAATTCATAACAACATATAGCTCATTGAGCTAATGCTATTCCAAGATGATTATTTCAGGAAAGCTCGGTGATTGGCATGGCATGGATATGAAAGTGGAACCCTCAAAATGCTAAGGACAAAGGATTGGCTCAAGCTCAAAAGCTCAAGACTCTTCATAGTGATCCAAGATCACATTGAGTCTTTAGGAAAAGCCAATACTATCAAGGAGGGATGAGGTGTTGCTTAATGAGCCTCTTGCTTCATGTGCTTAATGATATGCTCCAAAATCCTCAGCTACTTTCCCATATCCACAAATGACCTAAACCCTAAGCCAAACTCGGTCATACCGATTCTTTCTATCCGGCACCACCGAGTTTCACTTGTCATAAGCCACTGCCAAACACTAGCAATTCGGTCCTACCGATAGGGATCTCGGTCTCACCGAGATGGGGTTGCAAACTCTCTGTTTCCCTTTCGTAACTTTTCGGTCTCACCGAAAGATCGAATCGGTCCCACCGAGATTGCAATGTAAACTCTTTGTTTCCCTTTTGTAACTTTTCGGTCTCACCGAAAGAGCAAATTGGTCCCACCGAGTTTACCTGACCAACTCTCTGGTTAGCTTATTACTAAACTCGGTCTCACCGAGTTTGTGTAATCAGTCTCACCGAGATTACGTTATGCCCAAACCCTAACAGAATCGGTCCTACCGAGTTGCATGTCAGTCCCACCGAAAATCTCTAACGGTCACTAGGTTTACCTTTTCGGTCTGACCGAGTTTATTGATTCGGTCCCACCGAGATTGGTAGATTGTGTGTAACGGTTGGATTTTGTGTGGAGGCTATATATACCCCTCCACCTCCTCTTCATTCATGGAGAGAGCCATTAGAACACATACACAATTCCAACTCATATGTTCTGAGAGAGAACCACCTACTCATGTGTTGAGACCAAGATATTCCATTCCTACCATATGAATCTTGATCTCTAGCCTTCCCAAGTTGCTTTCCACTCAAACCTTCTTTCCACTAGATCCAAATCCTATGAGAGAGAGTTGAGTGTTGGGGAGACTATCATTTGAAGCACAAGAGCAAGGAGTTCATCATCAACACACCATTTGTTACTTCTTGGAGAGTGGTGTCTCCTAGATTGGCTAGGTGTCACTTGGGAGCCTCCGACAAGATTGTGGAGTTGAACCAAGGAGTTTGTAAGGGCAAGGAGATCGCCTACTTCGTGAAGATCTACTGCTAGTGAGGCAAGTCCTTCGTGGGCGATGGCCATGGTGGGATAGATAAGGTTGCTACTGCGTGGACCCTTCGTGGGTGGAGCCCTCCGTGGACTCGTGCAACCGTTACCCTTCTGTTGGGAAACGTTGTAATTTCAAAAAAATTCCTACGCACATGCAAGATCATGGTGATGCATAGCAATGAGGGGGAGAGTATGATCTACGTACCCTTGTATATCGCATCGGAAGCGTTGACACAACGTAGAGGATGTAGTCGTACGTCTTCTTCCCGATCCGACCGATCCAAGCACCGTTACTCCGGCACCTCCGAGTTTTTAGCACACGTACAGCTCGATGACGATCCCCGGGCTCCGATCCAGCAAAGCTTCGGGGAGGAGTTCCGTCAGCACGACGGCGTGGTGACGATCTTGATGTTCTACCGACGCAGGGCTTCGCCTAAGCACTACAACGATATGATCGAGGTGGAATATGGTGGCAGGGGGCACCGCACACGGCTAAGGAACGATCTCAAAGATCAACTTATGTGCTCTAGGGTGCCCCCTGCCCCCGTATATAAAGGAGCAAGGGGGAGGCCGGCCGGCCCTATGGGGCGCGCCAAGGGGAGGGGGAGTCCTCCTCCTAGTGGGAGTAGGACTCCCCTTTCCTAATCCAATTAGGAAACCCTAAGGGGGAAGGAAAGAGGGGGAGAGGGAGAGGGAAAGAGGGGCCGCGCCCCCCTCCCTAGTCCAATTCGGACTCCCCATGTGGGGGGGCGCCACCTCCTAGGCCGCAGCCCTCTCTCTCTCCCCTAAGGCCCAATAAGGCCCATTACTTCCCCGGAGGGTTCCGGTAACCCTTCCGGTACTCCAGTTTTCTCCGAAATCACCCGGGACACTTCCGGTGTCCGAATATCGCCATCCAATATGTCAAACTTTATGTCTCGACCATTTCGAGACTCCTCGTCATGTCCGTGATCACATCCGGGACTCCGAACTAACTTCGGTACATCAAAATGCATAAACTCATAATAATAACTGTCATCGTAACGTTAAGCCTGCGGACCCTACGGTTCGAGAACAATGTAGACATGACCGAGACACGTCTCCGGTCAATAACCAATAGCGGGACCTGGATGCCCATATTGGCTCCTACATATTCTACGAAGATCTTTATCGGTCAGACCGCATAACAACATACATTGTTCCCTTTGTCATCGGTATGTTACTTGCCCGAGATTCGATCGTCGGTATCCAATACCTAGTTCAATCTCGTTACCGGCAAGTCTCTTTACTCGTTCTGTAATACATAATCCCACAACTAACTCATTAGTTGCAATGCTTGCAAGGCTTATGTGATGTGCATTACCGAGAGGGCCCACAGATACCTCTCCGACAATCGGAGTGACAAATCCTAATCTCGAAATACGCCAACCCAACATCTACCTTTGGAGACACCTGTAGAGCTCCTTTATAATCACCCAGTTACGTTGTGACGTTTGGTAGCACACAAAGTGTTCCTCTAGTAAACGGGAGTTGCATAATCTCATAGTCATAGGAACATGTATAAGTCATGGAGAAAGCAATAGCAACATACTAAACGATCGGGTGCTAAGCTAATGGAATGGCTCATGTCAATCAGATCATTCAACTAATGATGTGACCTCGTTAATCAAATAACAACACTTTGTTTATGGTTAGGAAACATAACCATCTTTGATTAACGAGCTGGTCAAGTAGAGGCATACTAGTGACACTAAGTTTGTCTATGTATTCACACATGTATTATGTTTCCGGTTAATACAATTCTAGCATGAATAATAAACATTTATCATGATATAAGGAAATAAATAATAACTTTATTATTGCCTCTAGGGCATATTTCCTTCGGTCTCCCACTTGCACTAGAGTCAATAATCTAGATTACACAGTAATGATTCTAACACCCATGGAGTCTTGGTGCTGATCATGTTTTGCTCGTGGAAGAGGCTTAGTCAACGGGTCTGCAACATTCAGATCCGTATGTATCTTGCAAATCTCTATGTCTCCCACCTGGACTAGATCCCGGATGGAATTGAAGCGTCTCTTGATGTGCTTGGTCCTCTTGTGAAATCTGGATTCCTTTGCCAAGGCAATTGCACCAGTATTGTCACAAAAGATTTTCATTGGACCCGATGCACTAGGTATAACACCTAGATCGGATATGAACTCCTTCATCCAGACTCCTTCGTTTGCTGCTTCCGAAGCAGCTGTGTACTCCGCTTCACATGTAGATCCCGCTACGACGCTTTGTTTAGAACTGCACCAACTGACAGCTCCACCGTTTAATATAAACACGTATCCGGTTTGCGATTTAGAATCATCCAGATCAGTGTCAAAGCTTGCATCAACGTAACCTCTTACGCTGAGCTCTTTGTCACCTCCATATACGAGAAACATATCCTTAGTCCTTTTCAGGTATTTCAGGATGTTCTTGACCGTTGTCTAGTGATCCACTCCTGGATTACTTTGGTACCTCCCTGCTAAACTTATAGCAAGGCACACATCAGGTCTGGTACACAGCATTGCATACATGATAGAGCCTATGGCTGAAGCATAGGGAACATCTTTCATTTTCTCTCTATATTCTGCAGTGGTCGGGCATTGAGTCTGACTCAACTTCACACCTTGTAACACAGGCAAGAACCCTTTCTTTGCTTGATCCATTTTGAACTTCTTCAAAATCTTGTCAAGGTATGTGCTTTGTGAAAGTCCAATTAAGCATCTTGATCTATCTCTATAGATCTTTATGCCTAATATGTAAGCAGCTTCACCGAGGTCTTTCATTGAAAAACTCTTATTCAATTATCCCTTTAGGCTATCCAGAAATTCTATGTCATTTCCAATCTGTAATATGTCATCCACATATAATATCAGAAATGCTACAGAGCTCCCACTCACTTTCTTGTAAATACAGGCTTCTCCGAAAGTCTGTATAAAACCAAATGCTTTAATCACACTATCAAAGCGTTTATTCCAACTCCGAGAGGCTTGCACCAGTCCATAAATGGATCGCTGGAGCTTGCACACTTTGTTAGCTCCCTTTGGATCGACAAAACCTTTCGGTTGCATCATATACAACTCTTCTACCAGAAATCCATTCAGGAATGCAGTTTTGACATCCATTTGCCAAATTTCATAATCATAAAACGCGGCAATTGCTAACATGATTCATACAGACTTAAGCATTGCTACGGGTGAGAAGGTCTCATTGTAGTCAACCCCTTGAACTTGTCGAAAACCTTTTGCGACAAGTCGAGCTTTCTAGACAGTAACATTACCGTCAGCGTCAGTCTTCTTCTTGAAGATCCATTTATTCTCAATTGCTTGCCGATCATTGGGCAAGTCAACCAAAGTCCATACTTTGTTCTCATACGTGGATCCCATCTCAGATTTCATGGCTTCAAGCCACTTTGCGGAATCTGGGCTCACCATCGCTTCTTCATAGTTCGTAGGTTCATCATGATCTAGTAGCATGATTTCCAGAACTGGATTACCGTACCACTCTGGTGCGGATCTCACTCTGGTCGATCTACGAGTTTCAGTAGTATCTTGTCCAGAAGTTTCATGATCATCATCATTAGCTTCCTCACTAATTGGTATAGATGTCGCAGAAATAGTTTTCTGTGATGTACTATTTTCCAACAAGGGAGCAGGTACAGTTACCTCGTCAAGTTCTACTTTCCTCCCACTCACTTCTTTCGAGAGAAACTTCTTCTCTAGAAAGGATCCATTCTTAGCAACAAATATCTTGCCTTCGGATCTGTGATAGAAGGTGTACCCAACAGTCTCCTTTGGGTATCCTATGAAGACACATTTCTCCGATTTGGGTTTGAGCTTATCAGGTTGAAGCTTTTTCACATAAGCATCGCAGCCCCAAACTTTAAGAAATGACAACTTTGGTTTCTTGCCAAACCATAGTTCATAAGGCGTCGTTTCAATGGATTTTGATGGTGCCCTATTTAACGTGAATGCGGCCGTCTCTAAAGCATAACCCCAAAACGATAGCGGTAAATCAGTAAGAGACATCATAGATCGTACCATATCTAGTAAAGTACAATTACGACGTTCGGACACACCATTACGCTGTGGTGTTCCAGGTGGCGTGAGTTGCGAAACTATTCCACAATTTTTCAAATGTACACCAAACTCGTAACTCAAATATTCTCCTCCACGATCAGATCATAGAAAATTTATTTTCTTGTTACGATGATTTTCAACTTCACTCTGAAATTCTTTGAACTTTTCAAATGTTTCAGACTTATGTTTCATTAAGTAGATATACCCATATCTGCTTAAGTCATCTGTGAAGGTGAGAAAATAACGATATCCGCCACGAGCCTCAATATTCATCGGACCACATACATCGGTATGTATGATTTCCAATAAATCTGTTGCTCTCTCCATAGTACCGGAGAACGGTGTTTTAGTCATCTTGCCCATGAGGCACGGTTCGCAAGTACCAAGTGATTCATAATCAAGTGGTTCCAAAAGTCCATCAGTATGGAGTTTCTTCATGCGCTTTGTACCGATATGACCTAAACGGCAGTGCCACAAATAAGTTGCACTGTCATTATCGACTCTGCATCTTTTGGTTTCAACATTATGAATTTGTGTGTTACTACTATCGAGATTCATCAAAAATAGACCACTACTCAAAGGTGCATGACCATAAAAGATATTACTCATATAAATAGAACAACCATTATTCTCTGATTTAAATGAATATCCGTTTCGCATCAAACAAGATCCAGATATAATGTTCATGCTCAACGCTGGCACCAAATAACAATTATTTAGGTCTAATATTAATCCCGAAGGTAGATGTAGAGGTAGCGTGCCGACCGCGATCACATCGACTTTGGAACCGTTTCCCACGCGCATCATCACCTCGTCCTTTGCCAGTGTTCGCTTAATCCGTAGTCCCTGTTTCGAGTTGCAAATATTAGCAACAGAACCAGTATCAAATACCCAGGTGCTACTGCGAGCTCTAGTAAGGTACACATCAATAACATGTATATCACATATACCTTTGTTCACCTTGCCATCCTTCTTATCCGCCAAATACTTGGGGCAGTTCCGCTTCCAGTGACCAGGCTGCTTGTAGTAGAAGCACTCAGTTTCAGGCTTAGGTCCAGACTTGGGTTTCTTCTCTTGAGCAGCAACTTGCTTGCCGTTCTTCTTGAAGTTCCCCTTCTTCTTCCCTTTGCCCTTTTTCTTGAAACTAGTGGTCTTGCTGACCATCAACACTTGATGCTCCTTTTTGATTTGTACCTCCACAGCTTTTAGCATTGCGAAGAGCTCGGGAATAGTCTTGTTCATCCCTTGCATATTATAGTTCATCACGAAGCTCTTGTAGCTTGGTGGCAGTGATTGGAGAATTCTGTCAATGACGCAATCATCTGGAAGATTAACTCCCATCTAAATCAAGTGATTATTATACCCAGACATTCTGAGTATATGCTCACTGACAAAACTGTTCTCCTCCATCTTGCAGCTATAGAATTTATTAGAGACTTCATATCTCTCAATCCGGGCATTTGCTTGAAATATCAACCTCAACTCCCGGAACATCTCATATGCTCCATGACGTTCAAAACGTCGTTGAAGTCCCGATTCTAAGCCGTAAAGCATGGCACACTGAACTATCGAGTAGTCATCAGCTCTGCTCTGCCAGACGTTCATAACATCTGGTGTTGCTCCAGCAGCAGGCCTGGCACCCAGCGGTGCTTCCAGGACGTAATTCTTCTGAGCAGCAATGAGGATAATCCTCAAGTTACGGACCCAGTCCGTGTAATTGCTACCATCATCTTTCAACTTTGCTTTTTCAAGGAACGCATTAAAATTCAACGGAACAACAGCACGAGCCATCTATCTACAATCAACATAAACAAGCAAGATACTATCAGGTACTAAGTTCATGATAAGTTTATGTTCAATTAATCAAATTACTTAAGAACTCCCACTTCGATAGACATCCCTCTAATCCTCTAAGTGATTACGTGATCCAAATCAACTAAACCATAATCGATCATCACGTGAGATGGAGTAGTTTTCAATGGTGAACATCGCTATGTTGATCATATCTACTATATGATTCACGCTCGACCTTTTGGTCTCCGTGTTCCAAGGCCATATCTGCATATGCTAGGCTCGTCAAGTTTAACCTGAGTATTCCGCGTGTGCAAAAATTGGCTTGCACCCATTGTAGATGGACGTAGAGCTTATCACACCCGATCATCACGTGGTGTCTGGGCACGACGAACTTTGGCAACAGTGCATACTCAGGGAGAACACTCCTTGATAATTTAGTGAGAGATCATCTTATAATGCTACCGTCAATCAAAGCAAGATAAGATGCATAAAAAGATAAACATCACATGCAATCAATATAAGTGATATGATATGGCCATCATCATCTTGTGCTTGTGATCTCCATCTCCGAAGCACCGTCATGATCACCATCGTCACCGGCGCGACACCTTGATCTCCATCGTAGCATCGTTGTCGTCTCGCCAATCTTATGCTTCCACGACTATCTGTCGGTGTACTAAAGTAGGGGTACCTTAGTATCCTGAACTTGTGCACGGGCAGTCGCAGCGCCCCGCGGCAAGGCTTGCCGGGCGACCGCCAAGACCCTCCATGGCTCCTTTGGGGCCATTCAAGAACAAAGTATCCAAGAGCAAAACAAGGCCCCGGCAAGAGGAGCTTGCCGGGAAGGAGACAAGACCCTGGCAAGAGGAGCTTGCCGGGAAGGAGACGAGGCCCCGGCAAGAGGATCTTGCCGGGAAGGAGATGAGACCCCGGCAAGAGGAGCTTGCCGGGAAAACAACCAAGGCATCTCAAGAAGCTCGCTACAGCGCACTGCGCGTTCTGACAAGACCCGGTGAGCAACAAGCTCCCGGACGCGACAAGGCAACATCCGCGGCAAGGCGCTTGCCGCGGCAAGCTACTACCCCGCAGCCCGAGCTCCAGCTCACCCACCAACGTGTCGCTCTGGGACTGCTCCTGGCGTACGTGGCGGGAGGCTGTGCAGCTGGGGGCATGCGGTGGCAAGCAAGCGCTGACAAGATAGCCATCGTGGCAAACGGTGGCGTTCCTAGCGGTCCCTCTCTGTGCCGTCTAGGTGACACAGACAGGCATTTAATGCCTTTGTCCCCTGCCATCAGGGTTAGGTGTGATACGACTGTTGTAGGCGGTGGAGCCAACTACCACTTCTTTTACATTTTTACCCCCACCTCTGTTGCCACCTGTCGGTGACCCCTTAGACATATAAAAGGAGGCCCATGCGCAACAGAGAGGGGGGAGGACGGCCATTCTCACGCTCGGTCTCGCCAGCTGCTTGAGTGTACTGTAGCACTCGTCGCTCCCGAGCAAGAACTCAATACAACCACCAAAGCAGGAGTAGGGTTATACGCATCCGTGCAGCCCGAACCTGGGTAAACCGATCGTCTCGCTCGTGCGTTCGCCTCGATCTGCTCTTGGTGCATCCACCGCCCCATGCCGAACCGAAAAGGGCTCGGTCCGCCGATCCCCATAGGTGTACGTGGGATCAGCAACCCCCGACATCTTTGGCGCGCCAGGTAGGGGGTGCGTCGAGGTTGTGCGAACCTGATCCGGCGTTCACACGAGCCGAATCTTCATCGTCTTCATCAACATGCCGCCGAAGAAGAAGATTTCGGAGGCAGCTGCTCCGTCTGCGCCGAGCCCACCATCGCCATAGCGAACGGCTGGTGGAGTAGGCGCTGGCGGAAGAACGGGCGCCGACGGGGAGACCCATGGCGCTGCCAGGTCCAAGGACAAGCCTGCGTCGCACGTCGGCGGCGCGGTCGCCTCCCACAACGATCGCGCGCACTCCAAGACCTCGGCGTCCGTACACACACCGCGCCCGCCCCAGGAGGCGCGGGACCAGCAGCGTCATGGGACCCATGGTACCATACGTCTGCTGGCCCAAGATCAAGCTGGCGGATCCCGGAGTGCTCGATATCAGCATGCGCGCCAACATGCTGGCGCGAGCGTGGCGCGGTCGCTCAGATGAGATGTTGCTCCTTCTAACGCAGTTAGAAGTCTGAGCATATCTCGTTCCTCGCACCGTTCGCCGCCGCCGCCCGCCTCTCCGGCAGAGGCTTTGGCACGGAGCTGCTAGTGGTTCTTTGGTCGATCAGAATGACGCCAAATCGAGCCACCGGCCAGACACCTTTTGCTCTAGTCTGTGGAGCAGAAGCAGTTATCCCCACGGAACTCGTATACGGGTCACCTCGAGTGCTCGCTTATGATGAGCTTGAGCAAGAGAGGCTGCGTGAAGATGACGCGCTGCTCCTTGAGGAAGATCGTCTTCAGGCTGCTGTACGCGCTGCTCGTTACCAGCAAGCTTTGCGCCGCTACCATAGCCGCAAAGTTGACGCCAGAAGTTTCGAGGAAGGCGACCTTGTTTCTTTGGCGTGATCAGTCCGCCAAGATTTCCAACAAGTTGACGCCGAAGTGGGAAGGCCCTTACCGGGTGAAGCGAGTCACTAGGCTTGGCGCTGTCCGCCTTGGGACCGAAGATGGCGTACCAGTGAGCAACTCCTGGAATATTGAGCATCTTCGCAAGCTTTGCCCGTGAGGCGCGGTTGTCGGACCCTGTCCGGCAACCACCCATTTGTACAAGTCTTGCCGCTATTGCATGTAATCCTTCGTACAAAGCTGGGCGCAGACCCCGTGCATAAAGATTATGTGCTCAGCACATACCCCCGGTAAGCAAAAAAAAGAGCCACAAGGCCCCATAACTTTATTTTCTCTTCTCTCTTTTCTATTAAGGAAAGCAAGGATCCCTCGCGCACAAGCTTGCCGGGGGGGGGGGGGGGAGGAGGAGGTAATGTATGGACCAGCCGGCGCTCAAGAAGGTTCTGCCTTACCGGGAAAGCAAACAACAGAAAAAGATAAGTGCCAAAGTTTGAGCAATCAGATTTCCTTTAAGTTTTTAAGTTATTTTCCTTGAATGACTCCACCTTGTATGGAAAACCTATGCGCAGAGGAACCGACTCGTGGTTAGCCGCGCCCTTACTGTTGTTTCGAGCCCACTCAACAACTTAAGCGAGCCGCGGCTAGCTGCGACAAGGTTTCTTGTCGACGCGGGCACCAACGAACTCATAGCTAAGTTGCACCCTTATTGTTGTTTCGAGTCCGCTCAACATCTTAAGCAAGCCGCGACTAGCTCTGCGACGAGGTTCTTGCCGGCTGTGGCACTGCCAGCGGGCTGCTGACGTTCCGCACTCAGTGCTCGCGGCAGAGGAGCCTACGTTGACAAGTTCCCTAAAGCGTAGGGTAAAAGCATACAAGGGAAAGAGTCAAGTAAAGGAAATAACATAGCAATTACTACCCAAGATAGAAGTATATTACAGAATAACTTGTCGCAGCTCTAACAGACTGTTTTTCATAACATGATTGACAGCGACAAGGAAAGAAGAAGATAAATGGCCTAGTCTACACGGTCGCCTTCGACCCTCCTGATTCCGCTCACCTTGTCCACGATAGGTGCGACAAGGGCCTTGAGCTCCTCCAGATCAGCATCTGGCGGCAGGCTTCGGAGGACGTTGTTGAGGCGGAGGCCTGGGTTGCGGAAGGCCACCTTCATCAGCACCTTCTTTGAGCTCCCGCGCAGATCTTGCGCGACTCGTCGGCAAGCTATTTTGGGAACTGCTCCCGGATTCGCTGGAGCGCCGTTGCCACGCCTTTGAAGAATAGAGTAAGCTTGGCGCTGGGTTGGAGGTTCTCGTCGGAGGAGTACCTGAGATCCACCATCCCCAACTACGCCAGCTCCTTGTCGACGTCCGCAGCGACGTCCACCAGACCTTCCGTCCAGTGCTCCACATTCTCTGACAAAGTCTTCCGGGCGGCGGCGGCCTTCGCCAGCAGCACCTTGCCGGCCTTGACCTCCTCCTTCAGGGACATCTCCTGCTCCTTGGTGCCGTCCAGAGATTTGGTCAGGGCCGCCAGCTTCACTTCGAGATCGGCATTGGAGTTCTTGGCGGCGTCCAGTTCCTTGCCCTTCTCGGCGAAAAGGGCCTGCAGCTCCGAATAGCTGTTGGCGTCCCTCTCACGCTCGAGCTTGAGCGCGGCAAGCTCGTCGCCGCTCGCCTTGAGCTCCGCCTCCAGCTGCGTCACCTTCAGCTCCAGCTCAGCCTTGGCGGCCTCGGCAGCTGCGGCGGCGTCTTCGGCCTGCTTGACGGCTCCGCCAACTGCCCGCTCGCGCGCGGCAAGTTCCTCCTCGTGGCTGTCGAGGTTGACCTTCCGCTGCATCAAGTCACCCTCCTGCTAAGACAATTTCTCCGCGGCAAGCCGTTGGCGCTCTTCGACGTCGGCCTTCTCGAGGAGGAAGGCATGCTGCGCTTCGGCGAGTTGCTCCCGCTCCTTTGCCAGGGAGCGGAGAGCTTCCTGATTGGCGCCTCGGAGCTCTTCTACGCGCTTCTCGATATCAGCACCAGCCTTCGCCACGAGTGCTTCGCGGGACTCCAGCTTGGCCTGCCGGGCGCGGTAGAGTGCCACTAACTTCCGCAGCAGGCGCTCCTCTTCAGGATCGCCGCTGCTGCTGCTTGGCGCGTCAACCAGCTTCAGCCCGGCAGAGGCAAGCACCTCTCCGTCCAGCATCTCCCCCTCGGTCGGCGCCCTGGAGCTTGATGCCCAGGGGAGGCTGATGAAGATGTTCTCGCCGGCCTTCAGGTAGATGCCAGGCTAGGGCTCTTCGGAGCCTGCCGCAGCGGCAGCGGCGGAGGAGTCAGTGGTCGGAGCAGCGCCTGGCGCTCCTGTGGCCTCCGGGTCATCAGTACGACTGCCAGACTCCCCGTCCGCCTCCGCGGCGGCAGCCCTGGCGGCCTCCTCGCCGGCTCCGGCTGCTTCCTCGGCGGCGGCCTCCGTCTCCATCGGCTCTGCAGCAGATGGATCTGATGGCCGGAAGAGGGGAGAAGATTCAAGCAAAATTTGAGCAAAATCCAAGAGGAAGATCAAGAAGCCGAGGGGAGTTTGGAAGCAAGGAAGTTACCTGTGCCAGGGCCTGCCGCTCTGGTCTCCGTCGCCGGGGTATCGCTGGCGCGGTCCCTTGCCGGAGATCCTTGCTGTGCCGCGGGCTCCTCCCTTGCCGGAGTCTCCTCCCTCGCCGGGGCTCCTCCCTTGCCGGAGACCTCTCCCCCGCCGGAGGACTCTCCCTTGGCACTTCGAGAGCGGTCTCCAGGCTCCCCTGGTGAGGCTGCTCTGCTCCTGCACAAGTCAATAAACAAGTATCAGCACAGTAAGGATCTTCGTGCGCGCCTAACAGCGGGAAGTGAACAAGACGCTTACGATGGGGGCTGCTCTGAAGATCAGCCGCCGGGTCCGACGGGTTCGTCTCAGGCACGTCCCCTGTTGACGCAGTGGGTTCGTCCTCGATGACGATCACCGGCACCTTGGCTCTCTTTGCCGCTCTCTGCGCCAGAGTCCTAAAAAGGAACAGATACAGAGGAAGGCAAGTGAGAAACAAGACAAGACAAAAAAAGAGCAAAGAACAAAGAATTGCAAGTACAATAAGAAGAACTTACTCCTCTTCCTCTTCCTCGTCGGAGCTAAACGCGGAGAAGTCAAAATCCGGCCCGGGTCTGGCGCGGGAAGGAGGAGGGGTCGGCTCCCTTGGTCGCTTGGCGGGACCAGAAGCGGCAGTCCGGGAAGACCCCGCTCCTGTCGAAGCAGCGGCATGGGGCGCTCCCGCAGCATCAGTGCTTGCCGCGGTGGAGCGTGTCGTGCGGCGCGGCGACTGCTGGCCCGCCTGCCCCCTCGCTACATCCCCGGCCTTGCGGAGACGCCTTCTTGGTGGAGACGGAGGCGCAGCCGGCGGCGGGCTGTCGGAAGACGAAGTGGAGGAAGAGTCGATCTCCAGCGAGTCGCTCGCATCCCCGACAGGCTCGCTCGGCTCGGCGCCGCTCCCGGCAAGATCTTCCTTGCCGGCAAGTTCCTCTTGCCGGCAAGTTCCTCTTGCCGGGCGAGCTCTTTCTTGCCGAGGAACTCGTCTCGCTCGGCACGGGTTTTTTCCTCTTCTGCCGCCGCTTCCTCCGGAGTAAACCCAAATTCGCCTGCCGCGGCGGCTGCTACTGCCTCTTCCAACCTAGTGGCTATGTACGCCAGCTCCGCCTCGGTGGTGTCGCGGATGAGGCCGTCCTTCTCATCGGCGCGGATCGGCACTTCCACCAGGTCGTCGAAGAACTGCTGCACGACCTCGTCTTCGGGCTCCTGCCAAGTTGGCTCGATTCCGTGCGAGTCGCACAACGGCATCATCGCCCGGATGCGGTCGAGCACAGAGTTGTTGCACAAAGGGACGATGCCCTGCGGCACCTTGAAGACTTCGGGGTGATCCGAATCATATTTGAAGAGCTCCTGCAGCATGCCATTGTGCTCAAGGACAGTGAAATTATAATTGAGGTCTGGGCGCAGCCTCATAATGTCCGCCGCATTCTTGAACTCCCAGGCAGGCCTTCCCCGTTCCTGCAGGGGGGCAATGCGGCGGCGAAGAAAGTCCGCACCAACAGCGCCTACGGTGAGTCCGACAAGCCTAAGGCGCTGGATCCTGGTGACAGCAATCGTCAGCTTGCTGTCTTCCGGGGCCAAGTCGCTCCAGTCATTGCCGCGCACTGCTGCTGCTTGGCACCGGGCGGTGATTGGCTGCGGGCTCTCCTCGATAATCCAGCACCAATCTGCTCTCCACTCCTCCCACTTGCCGCGGAACTCCCCCTCTAGATAAGATTCCTTCTTGCCGGCTCTTGAGACCCAGGCGATTCCGCCGGACAGAGTCTCTCCTCTCTCTACCCGAGGGATAAAGAAATGGCGGAAGAGAGCTACACTAGGGTGGACTCCGACAAAGTTTTCGCAAAGGTGTGCGAAAACTGCCATGGTGAGGACGGCGTTGGGGGTGAAGTCAAGGAGGTAGAAGCCATATGTGTTCATAATATCATAGAAGAACTCGGAAAAGGGCGGGCAGAGCCCGCAGTAGAAGAACACAGCAAAGAAAGGGTACCCATCCGGAGCCTTCGCGTGGGCTGCAGCCGGGAGCACCTTGGTCCGCGGGTGAGCTCGCGTCTCCACTGACCAGAACAGGTAATACCGCTCCCGCAACGCCTTCGCGCCGAGCTTGGGGGGGAAGATGGCTCGCTCCTTCCGCATCGCCGCGAGCCGCTGCGCCTCGGTCGACTTCACTGCCTTCCCCTTGTCGCCCTTCGGAGCCATGGCAAAGGTGGTGGAGGAGGCCGACAGTGGTGGTGGTGCTGGTGGCAATGGGGGGGGGGGCAGGGCGCTGCTCTCTTGTTGCTCTAAGAAGACGGGGAGCTGCGGAGGTTTTGAGATTGGAAGCAGCAACGGGCAGACGGTGCCGTACCCCTGTTTCCTCTGCTTATAAAGAGGGAGGGGAGGGGGAGATGGCGGACGTTTCGCCGTCACGAATAAACAACTACCCACGCTTCCGCCCACCACGCCTCCACGCCTCCCTCCGTTTACGGGGGGGGGGGGCGAACCGTCCCCTTTTACCACGACGTGGCGCATGCGCGCGGGGCGCAGCCCCGCGCACGCCGCCCACGTCACACACGGCGCCACGTTCGACGCGTGCCGTTTGGGGAGGGCGCGGTGGGTACGGAGTCAGATATGGCGTGACCTAGGCCACGCGTGCCCGTGCACTGTTTTGGGCCTGACCCAACAGCGCTCGGCACCGTGTATGGCCCAGGCCCGGGGGCTCCTGTCGGTGTACTAAAGTAGGGTTACCTTAGTATCCCGAACTTGTGCACGGGCAGTCGCAGCGCCCCGCGGCAAGGCTTGTCGGGCGACCGCCAAGACCCTCTGTGCCTCCTTTGGGGCCATTCAAGAACAAAGTATCCAAGAGCAAAACAAGGCCCCGGCAAGAGGAGCTTACCTGGAAGGAGACAAGACCCCGGCAAGAGGAGCTTGCCGGGAAGGAGACGAGGCCCCGGCAAGAGGAGCTTGCCGGGAAGGAGACGAGACCCCGGCAAGAGGATCTTGCTAGGAAAACAACCAAGGCATCTCAAGAAGCTCGCTGCAGCGCACTGCGCGTCCCGACAAGACCCGGTGAGCGACAAGCTCCCGGACGCGACAAGGCAACATCCGCGGCAAGGCGCTTGCCGCGGCAAGCTACTACCCCGCAGCCCGCGCTCCAGCTCACCCACCAACGTGTCGCTCTGGGACTGCTCCTGGCGTACGTGGCGGGAGGCTGTGCAGCCGGGGGCATGCGGTGGCAAGCAAGCGCTGACAAGATAGCCATCGTGGCAAACGGTGGCGTTCCTAGCGGTCCCTCTCTGTGCCGTCTAGGTGACACAGACATGCATTTAATGCCTTTGTCCCCTGCCGTTAGGGTTAGGTATGATACGACTGTTGTAGGCGCTGGAGCCAACTACCACTTCTTTTACATTTTTACCTCCATCTCTGTTGCCACCTATCGGTGACCCCTTAGACATATAAAAGGAGGCCCATGCGCAACAGAGAGGGGGGATGACGGCCATTCTCACGCTCGGTCTCGCCAGCTGCTTGAGTGTACTGTAGCACTCGTCGCTCCCGAGCAAGAACTCAATAGAACAACCAAAGCAGGAGTAGGGTTTTACGCATCCGTGCGGCCCGAACCTGGGTAAACCGATCGTCTCGCTCGTGCGTTCGCCTCGATCTGCTCTTTGTGCATCCACCGCCCCCTGCCGAACCGAAAGGGGCTCGGTCCGCCGATCCCCATAGGTGTACGTGGGATCAGCAACCCCCGACACTATCGCTACCGCTTAGTGATAAAGTAAAGCATTACATCGCGATTGCATTGCATACAATAAAGCGACAACCATATGGCTCCTGCCAGTGGCCGATAACTCGATTACAAAACATGATCATCTCATACAATAAAATTTAGCATCATGTCTTGGCCATATCACATCACAACATGCCCTGCAAAAACAAGTTAGACGTCCTCTACTTTGTTGTTGCAAGTTTTACGTGGCTGCTACGGGCTGAAGTAAGAACCAATCTCACCTACGCATCAAAACCACAACGATAGTTCGTCAAATAGACTCCGTTTAACCTTCGCAAGGACCGGGCGTAGCCACACTCGGTTCAACTAAATTTGGAGAAACTGACACCCGCCAGCCACCTGTGTGCAAAGCACGGCGGTAGAACCAGTCTCGTGTAAGAGTACGCGTAATGTGTTCTAGGGTGCCCCCCTGCCCCCGTATATAAAGGAGCAAGGGGGAGGCCGGACGTCCCTATGGGGCGCGCCAAGGGGAGGGGGAGTCCTCCTAGTGGGAGTAGGACTCCCCTTTCCTAATCCAATTAGGAAACCCTAAGGGGGAAGGAAAAAGGGGAGAGGGAGAGGGAAAGAGGGGTCGCGCCCCCTCCCTAGTCCAATTCGGACTCCCCATGTGGGGGGGGGGGGGGGGGGGCGCCACCTCCTAGGCCGAAGCCCACTCTCTCCCCTAAGGCTCAATAAGGCCCATTACTTCCCCGGAGGGTTCCGGTAACCCTTCCGGTACTCCGGTTTTCTCCGAAATCACCCGGAACACTTCCGGTGTCCGAATATAGCCATCCAATATATCAATCTTTATGTCTCGACCATTTCGAGACTCCTCGTCATGTCCGTGATCACATCCGGAACTCCGAACTAACTTCGGTACATCAAAATGCATAAACTCATAATAATAACTGTCATCGTAACGTTAAGCGTGCGGACCCTACGGTTCGAGAACAATGTAGACATGACCGAGACACGTCTCCGGTCAATAACCAATAGCGGGACCTGGATGCCCATATTGGCTCCTACATATTCTAGGAAGATCTTTATCGGTCAGACCGCATAACAACATACGTTGTTCCCTTCGTCATCGGTATGTTACTTGCCCGAGATTCGATCGTCGGTATCCAATACCTAGTTCAATCTCGTTACCGGCAAGTCTCTTTACTCGTTCTATAATACATCATCCCGCAACTAACTCATTAGTTGCAATGCTTGCAAGGCTTATGTGATGTGCATTACCGAGAGGGCCCAGAGATACCTCTCCAACAATCGGAGTGACAAATCCTAATCTCGAAATACGCCAACCCAACATCTACCTTTGGAGACACCTGTAGAGCTCCTTTGTAATCACCCAGTTACGTTGTGACGTTTGGTAGCACACAAAGTGTTCCTCTGGTAAACGGGAGTTGCATAATCTCATAGTCATAGGAACATGTATAAGTCATGAAGAAAGCAATAGCAACATACTAAACGATCGGGTGCTAAGCTAATGGAATGGGTCATGTCAATCAGATCATTCAACTAATGATGTGACCTCGTTAATCAAATAATAACACTTTGTTTATGGTTAGGAAACATAACCATCTTTGATTAACGAGCTAGTCAAGTAGAGGCATACTAGTGACACTAAGTTTGTCTATGTATTCACACATGTATTATGTTTCCGGTTAATACAATTCTAGCATGAATAATAAACATTTATCATGATATAAGGAAATAAATAATAACTTTATTATTGCCTCTAGGGCATATTTCCTTCACCTTCGTGGGTTGAAGTCTCCATCAATGTGGATGTAGGATAGCACCACCTATCCGAACCACGGGAAAAACATCTGTGTCTCCAATTGCGTTTGAATTCTCCAAACCCTTCCCTTTACATTCTTGCAAGTTGCATGCTTTACTTTCCGCTGCTAATATAATCTTTGCATGCTTGCTTGAATTATGTGATGATTGCTTGACTCGTCCTAAAATAGCTAAAATCCGCCAAGAACTAAAATTGGGAAAAGGTTAAGTTTTTATTTGGTCAAGTAGTCTAATCACCCCCCCTCTAGACATACTTTCGATCCTACAAGTGGTATCAGAGCTTTGGTCTCCATTTGCTTTTATCTTCATAGCTTTTGGTGGTCATAGCCTTGGTTTCACAACCTAGGAGAGTATGGCGTCTAGCGAGGGAAATTATCACCGTAGAGGTCCTTACTTTGATGGTACTAATTTTGCTAGTTGGAAGCATAAAATGAAAATGCATATTCTTGGACATAACCCCTCCGTTTGGGCTATTGTGTGTGTTGGTTTGCAAGGTGACTTCTTTGATGGGAGAGAACCAAACCGTGAAGCTACCGCGGATGAGTTGAAGATGTTGCAATACAATGCTCAAGCTTGTGATATTCTCTTCAACGGATTATGCCCCGAAGAATTCAACAAAATCAGCCATCTTGAGAATGCAAAGGAAATTTGGGACACTTTGATTGATATGCACGAAGGTACTGACTCCGTCAAGGAATCCAAGTTGGATGTGCTTCAAAGTAAACTTGACAAGTTCAAAATGAAGGATCGTGAAGGTGTCGCTGAAATGTACTCTAGGCTTGCTCTCATCACAAATGAGATTGCCGGCTTAGGAAGTGAAGAGATGACCGATAGATTCATCATCAAGAAGATTCTAAGAGCCTTGGATGGAAAATATGATACCGTGTGCACATTGATCCAAATGATGCCCAATTATAAAGATCTCAAGCCAACGGAAGTGACTGGAAGAATTGTTGCTCATGAGATGTCACTTAAGGATAAAGAGGAACTTCACAACAAATCAAGTGGTGCCTACAAAGCCTCATGTGAAGCCCCTACATCATCAAGTGAGAAACAAAACTTCAACGAAGAATTGAGCTTAATGGTGAAGAACTTCAACAAGTTCTACAAGAGTAGAAGCAAAGATAGAAGCTTCAAGTCAAGGTCCTACAATGACAAAAGATCTTCTAGTCGAGAGCGAAACTGTTACAATTGTGGAAGCCCCGGACACTATTCCAATGAGTGTTCGGCTCCCTACAAGAGAAGAGAAGATTCTCCAAAAAGAAGAAGCAAAGATTCACCACCAAGAGAGAGAAGGAGTAGAGATGATCGTTATGAACGAAGATACTCACGGAGAAGCAAGGACTCGGAAAGGAAGGAAAAATCATCAAGGAGCTACACAAAATGAAGACATCAAGCTCATGTTGGTGAATGGGTATCCGGCTCCGACTCCGACAGCCACTCCGAGAGAAGTTATCACTCCGACTCCGAAGATACTCAAGATGAAGGTGTTGCCGGTCTAGCACTTGTGTCATCCAACTTCTACGACATATTTGATTCACCAAATGAAGGAATTGGAAGATGCTTAATGGCCAAAGGTCCTAAGGTAACACACCCCGAGTATGTTGATTTTAATAGTGATGAAGATGACTTGTTAGGTGATGATGATTTGCTTGTTGACAACTCTAGTGATGAATACTATGATGAAACGTCAATTAATCATGCTAATCAAGATAAAACGAATGACAGTGATAAGGAGAAGATTGAGGCTCTAACTAAAGAACTAAACACTCTTAAGTTAGCTCATGAAACTATCTTCGAAGATCATCGAGAACTTTTAAGAGCTCATGAGAAATTACGCTTTGAAAAGCTCAATCTAGAGCAAGAGCATGAGTTTTTAAAAGCAATCAATGATGATCTCCGCAAGAAAAGTTCTTCTTACATTGCCAAGTGTTTACTCTTATCCACTTACATGCCTCAAGTCAAGTGTAGTAACAAGAACAAGAAAGATTCTTCCTCTAGTAGTAACAATGATCATGCTAAATCCAATATTGTTGCTTCTAGTAGTTCTCTTGATTCCACTAATGATTCTCTTAGCCAAGTTACACTTGAGCAAGAAAATAGCTTATTGAAGGGAATTATAGAGAAAGGAGTGTACAAAAGCCTTGCCGGGAGTAAGCAATTCGAGGAAATTGTGCGCAAGCCAGGAATGCACCGGAAGAATCAAGGTGTTGGTTTTGAACGAAAGTTCAATGCCAATGGAGTTGAGTGGGAAGAAGATCAATACCCCAAGACAAAGTTTGTTCCTCAACAAGAGAGGTATGATACTTCCTTCAAGGGGACACAAGCTCAAGATGATCTTCCACCACAAGACTACAAGCAAAAAGGCAAGGACAAGCTTTAAGAGGAAATTGATGCATTTGAAGAAGCTCCTAAGACCTTAGTCAAGTGGATTCCCAAGACTACTTCAAGTTCCACTTCATCAAGTACGACTACAACTCCAAGGATTCCCATCATGATGATGTGGATCCAAAAGAAGAAGAACTAGAGAGTTCTTGAGGGTGACTCTGCCAACATACTTCACTCTTATCATTTTGGCAAGAACAAGTGCAATCAACTTCCACATCTTGCACTAGTTCAAGGAGTCACAAACCCTCTTGTTGGTAAGACAAGGGACAAGGTAACCTAAAAGTTTTCATGGACATCATCTTGTGTGTGCATCACTCTATGTCTATGGATATACTTGTTTGTTCCTTGTGGGACTAACCCATGTAGGTATTGAAAGTGCAATTCACTCAAATGGATAGCTCCAAGTGATCTACATCAACATTGAGCATCCACATCTTCAACATCTACATGAAGTCATTATCGACAAAACCCAAGGTTAGTTCATCCCTCTTAGGGGGGATATCACATCTAGGGGGAGCTTTACTCTAAGACTTGAGCTAAAGCAACTCTAAAGATGTGAACACAACAATGCTTTATGTAAAAGTGGTAACCCCACTTGAGCTTAAACGATGAGTATGACCTATGATCAAGTGTTCTCACTTGACTCCTAAGTCAATATACTCATATATAGATGACCTAGTCATCGCAAATTGCTTGATAGATGCTAGAATTGGTTGTGCATACTTTGTCACATATTTCATTTGCCATCTTATTGTGTGAGCATGTTGGTTGCATATTTTACTCATTCGAGGACATCCACTTGTTTTTTTGATTGTTCGGCTTTATTTCCTTTTGCCAAGTGGATGGACAAGAATGCCTAAGAACCTCCTCTAGCTATCTATGCTTTTCTCGTCTCAAACTCTATTCATGCTACATCACAAAATTTGATCAAGTCAGATTCGAACCACTCTGTGTGAGGAGCGCTCGGAGTCCCCGATTCGTCATAGACTTAAACTTCCAAAACCTCTTTGTGATTCTCGGTCTGACCGATTCCCCACTTTTGGTCCTACCGAGATCATTAAGTTCATCTAGGTTTTTGATCTCGGTGCAACCGACTTGAACTTTTCGGTCACACCGAGTTGCAGTAACTGCTCGCAGTTATGCATCTCGGTGCCACCGAGTTGTTCCACTCGGTCACACCGACAGGGTCGGGCTATATATAGTCACGGGCAAAAATTTGGAAATTTCTCCGAACCCCTTCGCCCGCGCGATAGCCTTCTCTGCCAACTTGGTCTCCGGATCGTCTCCTCGCCGCCAGCCGCCTCCAGTCGCTGGTCTCCATCGCTGTCAACGGGAATTCTACCCCGCCGTTGCCGCCGTAGCGAGTCTCCGCCGAACTAGGGTATGGACTCGATTTTTGTGCTATTCTCCAATCCGATTCCTAGCAAATTGTGATCATCAGGATTCTTGCCACGTTTGATAAACTCCTATCCAGTCAATGAACTCGTAGATTAGGTTTAATTCGAAAATTTTTGGGTTAGGTTTCCGCCGAAACCATCTCGGACCCACCGAGTTGAAAAACTCGGTCCCACCGATTTGGCTTATGCCATTGCACAAGTGAGACTCGGTCTGACCGAGAATTACTTATCGGTGTAACCGATTTTGGAACTCTGTGAAACCCTAGCAGTCTCGGTGCCACCGAACTGTGACTTGGTCTGACCGAGTTCACCAGTTTAGGTTCCAAAACTGCTTCGGTATCACCGATTTTAGAAATCGGTAGATCCGAGATGCTTTCAGTGGGAGACTAAAACTTAGTTTTTGAATTACTCTTTTGCAAAAATCTCTGCATTTTGTGATGCTCATCCACTCTATCTCATCTATAACCTATTCACAGGGTCAGCAGTCAGAGTTTGCGTCATGTCAGACCAAAGTGATAGCCAGAACATGTCAGAGCAGCAAGTACAGATGAGTGAGGGCACTAGTCCCTCAAGTTCCTCAGATGATGGCAGTAGGAGCACCCCTAGCAATCTACCTAAAGCTGCCACAAGACAGAGAAAGAAGAGAACCTCAGACTCAGAAGATGAGGATTATGTGGCAGAAGAGGAAGCAACCTCCAAGGGAGTTGAGCCAGCACAGGGTATAAAGCCAGGGTTGAAGTTCAAAAGGCCAGCAGGCAGGCAGCCTATGTCAAAGGCTAGAGATTCAACTGAGAAGCCCACTCCCATAGAGCCAGTAGCTGCTCAGGGCAAGAAGAGGAAAGAAAGGGTGAAGAAAACTGTAGCCAGAGTGCTTGGCAAAGCTTCCATCATGGAAGATGAGGAGGAAGAAGAAGAGGTAGCTGCACCAGCACCAAAGGCACCCAAGCTGATGGGTGATGCCATAAGATCAGGGGCAGCTACTTCCAAGGCCAAGCCAGCTCCAAAGCCCAAGCCAAAGAGGAATACAAGAAGCATCCTAGCTGCTGAGAAGAACAAGGCCCCAGTGCCTGAAGCTGCAGAAGAAGAGGAAGAGAATGTCCTTAGAAAGCTCAAGCCCAAGATCCCAGACCACAACGATGCTCATCCCGTGGCTGAGGATACGAAACTCAGGAGAGATTCAGGGTTCTGGAAGTGGAGAGAAGCAGACTCGTATGCTTCAAGGAGAAGGACTGCAGTTGACTACAGGTTTCACACCAAGGAGCAGCAAGATTTCTATGAGACAGTGCTGCTAGACAAGAAGCCCATTGTCTGTGACATGAGATGGGTCGATTGGCAATACATCAAGGATAACGAAGAGTACTACCCTGGAGTGCAGGACAGCTTCAAGACATGTGGAGTAGAGGACTTTGTTGGGCAGAAGCTCACAAAGTGGAACGAGGAACTCATCATGCAGTTCTACTCCACAGCCCATTTTTATCCAGATGGTAGGATAATTTGGATGTCAGAGGGTATGAGGTACCAGTCTACAGTTGCTGAATGGGCTCAGCTGATAAATGCCCCAGAGGAGCAAGCAGATGACTTGGACGTTTATGCCAAGAAGAAGATGGACCACAACTCTATGTCCAACATGTACAAGGAGATTCCAAATGAAGCACTTGACACTTTCAAGTTTGGCTCAGTACATTATCTTCTATCAGGGCTGCCCACTACCAATTGGATACTGACGCACACCTTATTGCCCAAGTTTAGAGATCACAAGATGATCAGAGGCCACGTGACCAACTTGCTTCATATCTTTGACGTGCCTCAGAAATTCAAGGTGATGAGCCTAATGGTAGAGACCATTAAGAGGAGCAGCTCCAGGATGATATGCAGGAGAGGAGAGGCAAGACTACTACTGATGCCTTTGCCAGAGTGCCCCGAGCTCCGAGGTCGTCTGCAGTGCCAGTTCCTGACACAAGAGAAACCGCCTCAGCTCCAGCCGCAGCATCAGCTCC
This sequence comes from Triticum monococcum, assembly GCA_034509565.1. Taxonomy (NCBI): domain Eukaryota; kingdom Viridiplantae; phylum Streptophyta; class Magnoliopsida; order Poales; family Poaceae; genus Triticum; species Triticum monococcum. The sequence continues at coordinate 799,781,254 of CM067843.1, read as the reverse complement.
AACTCCAGCATGTACTTCAGCTCCAGCGTCTACTTCAGCATCTACGGAAGCCTTCGTCCTTGGAGTGATCTGGACTCCACCACCACCTAAAGATCAAGCCTGAGTGTCGACTTAGCACTATGCATTTTCTAGGAACTTTTTGGTAACTTGTTGCCAAAGGGGGAGAAAATGTATAGATCATAGGCTTCGAGAGAGAGTGTTGCTTTTATTCTCTCTTGTTTTATTTGGTGGTTTTTCGAACTTCGTTTGCTTTTGTGTGAGATACTACGTCATTATCTGTGAGACATCGATGATCATGTGTTTGATCATAAGCTACACTTAATGTTTGCTTAATACTTTTATCCTATCTATCTTATGTGATCATTCACTATTCTTGGTGATGAGTGCATGTATTTCATTCTTATCATTTTAAGCGCTCCACCAAGATGTATGTGACATGGAAGAGTAACCCATGACTCTAACTCTTTGTGCATTTGCAGTCCAAAGCAAATTTTAAATATGCACAAATTTAGGGGGAGCTCTTACTTGTCACATACTTTTCAAAGCGACGATATAGTTCATGCTTATTATCTTTTGTCGAAGCTTTGATCTATATGTTGTCATCAATTACCAAAAAGGGGGAGATTGAAAGTGCAACTATCCCTAGGTGGTTTTGGTAATTCATAACAACATATAGCTCATTGAGCTAATGCTATTCCAAGATGATTATTTCAGGAAAGCTCAATGATTGGCATGGCATGGATGTGAAAGTGGAACCCTCAAAATGCTAAGGACAAAGGATTGGCTCAAGCTCAAAAGCTCAAGACTCTTCATTTTATATTTTAGTGATCCAAGAACACATTGAGTCTTTAGGAAAAGCCAATACTATCAAGGAGGGATGAGGTGTTGCTTAATGAGCCTCTTGCTTCATGTGCTTAATGATATGCTCCAAAATCCTCAGCTACTTTCCCATATCCACAAATGACCTAAACCCTAAGCCAAACTCGGTCATACCGATTCTCTCTATCCGGCGCCACCGAGTTTCACTTGTCATAAGCCACTGCCAAACCCTAGCAATTCGGTCCTACCGATAGGGATCTCGGTCTCACCAAGATGGGGTTGCAAACTCTCTGTTTCCCTTTCATAACTTTTCGGTCTCACTGAAAGAGCGAATCAGTCCCACCGGGATTGCAATGTAAACTCTTTGTTTCCCTTTTGTAACTTTACGGTCTCACCGAAAGAGCAAATCGGTCCCATCGAGTTTACCTGACCAACTCTCTGGTTAGCTTATTACCAAACTCGGTCTCACCGAGTTTGTGTAATCGGTCTCACCGAGATTACGTTATGCCCAAAGCCTAACAGAATCGGTCTTACCAAGTTGCATGTCAGTCCCACCGAAAATCTCTAACGGTCACTAGGTTTACCTTTTCGGTCTGACCGAGTTTATTGATTCGGTCCCACCGAGATTGGTAGATTGTGTGTAACGGTTGGATTTTGTGTGGAGGCTATATATACCCCTCCACCTCCTCTTCATTCATGGAGAGAGCCATCAGAACACATACACAATTCCAACTCATATGTTCTGAGAGAGAACCACCTACTCATGTGTTGAGACCAAGATATTCCATTCCTACCATATGAATCTTGATCTCTAGCCTTCCCAAGTTGCTTTCCACTCAAACCTTCTTTCCACTAGATCCAAATCCTATGAGAGAGAGTTGAGTGTTGGGGAGACTATCATTTGAAGCACAAGAGCAAGGATTTCATCATCAACACACCATTTGTTACTTCTTGGAGAGAGGTGTCTCCTAGATTGGCTAGGTGTCACTTGGGAGCCTCCGACAAGATTGTGGAGTTGAACCAAGGAGTTTGTAAGGGCAAGGAGATCGCCTACTTCGTGAAGATCTACCGCTAGTGAGGCAAGTCCTTCATGGGCGATGGCCATGGTGGGATAGACAAGGTTGCTACTTCGTGGACCCTTCGTGGGTGGAGCCCTCTGTGGACTCGCGCAACCGTTACCCTTCGTGGGTTGAAGTCTCCATCAACGTGGATGTAGGATAGGACCACCTATCCGAACCACGGGAAAAACATCCGTGTCTCCAATTGCGTTTGAATTCTCCAAACCCTTCCCTTTACATTCTTGCAAGTTGCATGCTTGCTTGAATTATGTGATGATTGCTTGACTCGTCCTAAAATAGCTAAAATCTGCCAAGAACTAAAATTGGGAAAAGGTTAAGTTTTTATTTGGTCAAGTAGTCTAATCACCCCCCCCCCCTCTAGACATACTTTCGATCCTACAACTCGGCACATTAGCTTTGGTCAAAGTCAAGCTTTTTAAACTTTGACAAAGTTTATAGACAAACATATTATAACGGTTAGATGCTTGTCTTTGTTTCGTCATAAAAAAATGCTTGTCTGTGCATTGCAATTTGCAAGTCAAGAGGTTCTGAAATCTTGTCTAAATATTTTCGCTGCAATTATTTAGTTAAATCTTGCATCTAGAAATTAATATATGATGTTATTTATCGCCTCATAAGTCATAATTAGATGAATGAGAAAATAACTTTCTACTTTGTTAGACGGGCGTTGCACGTGCCAGCTTACTAGTTCTTGTAAGGCGGAGGTAGTACCTGTGTTGTGTTTGTTACTTCTTCGCCCATCTCTATCAATTGTTTTTATGCATCAGTCATGAGAACTGAGGTAGTTTCCTTCACTGACTAAGAAGGAATAAAAGGAAACCTTTTGTTTTCCTCTCTCTGTTGATTTGTAGTGCAAAATGGCGGCAAACGTGATAGCAGATAGCAATGGCAACATGCGAGAACATATCATTTTTCAGCCAAATATTTCCAGGAAGTTGATCTCCAGAAGCAACAAACACTGCTATGGTAGCACAATTTCAGACGATCAGTTTAACTTGCAATGTCCCATCTTCGAGTAATTTCAGGGAACCACGGAAACGTTTTCAATTCAGCCTCAGTTTGTCTAATTCACATCTAGATGTTTTTTATGGATGCCACATATAAATTCCCACAAATATATAATGCGGCAACAAGAAAAAAATAGACCACAAACAGAGTGGACATCAGCTTAGATGTGACATAAATATGTTACATCTAGATGTGTCCTAAACAGACCCATTCAGCTTTTGTTACGAGGAAAGACTTCTATACTTCAAAAATGAAAATGTGGCGTCAATTGACTTGGTCTTTGTTGGCAATGTTCTCGGAGCATGGCAACGTTGTCCTCCCGGTTCACGGCCTCTGTCCGGTGGCTGGACCAGGCGGCGTAGAAGACGTGGGTGAGGGGTGCGAGGGCCTGGGCGACGGCGGCGGGGTCGGCCAGGTTGAGTCACAGGTGCGTGACGGCGGGGGTGGGCGGCAGGGTCCAAGGAGGGGGCGCGCGGCGGGAGACCGCGTACACCTTCCAGGGCCAGCCGGGGGTGTCGTTGCACGGGAGGATGTTGAGGATGCCCGTGGATCTGACAACGAGGGCGACGCTCTGGAAGGCGGGCTCGGTCGCGGCGGTGTTCCCGTCCTGGCGTCTCCTGGCGGCGCCGACCGCGCCCGCCCACCACCAGCTCATCGTGGGAGAAGGGAGGGGAAGCAGCTATGAGTGTGAGTGGTGCTTGTGTGGATCGCCCGGCCCCGGCGGCTGGGGCGAGAAGAAGACTCCGCGTAGTCCCCCCTTCTTGCTGACAATGCTGCTGAAATTTGAGATGGGCTCTAGGCCCATATAGCAATTTCTGGAAAATCTCTAAGGCCCATGTGGGTTATATGGCACTAGGTGTAGTGGGAAGTTTAGTCCCACCCTGCTAGTGGAAGGAGAGTTGGAGTGGTTTATAAGGGTTTCTCTTCTACATGCTATTGGAGCTTGAGAAGAGAAGAGGCCCTCGCGCACTCCTCCTCTGCCGCCCGCCTCTTCACGACGCGCCGCGGGTTGAGGGATTGAGCCGAGCCGAGCTCACACCTACACGCTTATTTTTGCCAGTCACTAACGGAGAGTTCTCTAACAGCTGGGCCACGATCTGAGACGTCGGATCATGGGTTGTCACGAACCCGGATGTGGGTCGAGCCCACGTCTCTCCACGCGGTTGCGCCTATATAAGTGTGCGGTGTCTCCTAACACTAGCGGCCACGAACAGATCATATCTGCTCACGCGCACACCCACCGTCGTTCCTTTGCTGCTGCTGTCGCCGGAAACTCCATCCCGTCCGCCGCGTACACGATCGACGGGAGAGCAGGTCTCCGAAACCACGCCCTTCTGGTTCCTGTATGGGGTGAGGGGCATAGGTTTTTGGGCAGCGATTACGCGACTGCTCGCTTCTGATCGTCTACTTCCTCTATGTCCGCGTCGCCTTCATCATCACCATGTCCACCGACGCCGACCGTGCCGCCGCCGAGAAAGCTGAAGCCGACAAGAAGGCCGCCGAGGACGCCGCTACCGCCACCAAAGCCGCAGCCTCTGGATGGCCTACTGGAGGGTATAACTCGTTTATCCCGCTCCTGCTGTTTTCTGTTTTAGCCATGATAGTGTTATACGTAGATCTTTCTGCAATTAGCATAGTATGTGCTAGATTGACTGAATATCAGTATGCGTTTATTTGTGTCTATGCCATTCTAGTGATTTACTCGTGGATTAATTTAGTCGAGAAATTTCCTATTTACTCAACAATCCAAAAACCTATTATGTGTAGGAATTTTTCGGCAAGTGGCTTTGCCGCTGCACTGAAACCGGATAAGTTTACCAATACATATTTTAAGCGTTGGCAGACTAAGACCACGTTATGGCTCACGGCTATGAACGTGTGCTGGGTCACCGGTGTCTCCACGGGAACGATTGCTCCTGAACAGGAGAAGGCGTTTAAGGAGGCTACCGTGGTGTTTCTCGGAGCAGTTCTTAGCGTGATCGGAAATAAGCTGGTCGACGCATATTTACATGTGCATGTCGCCAAGGACTTGTGGGAGGCGCTCGAATCTAAGTTCGGGGCCGCCAATGCAGGGAGCGAGATGTATATTATAGAGCAGTTCCACGATTACAAAATGGTTGAAAACCGTCCTGTATTGGAGCAGGCTCATGAGATAATATGCATAGTTAAGGAGCTTGAGCTTCTTAAGTGCGAGTTACCGGGCAAGTTTGTCGCGGGCTGCATAATCGCTAAGCTCCCTAATTTCTGGAGAAACTTTGCCACCAATCTGAAACATCAGAGGCGTGAATTCTCTGTGGAGGATGTCATTGGCCATCTGAGTGTTGAGCAGAATTCGAGGGTAAAAGACTCGCACGGAAAAGGGGCCGAAGGGACTTCTGTCGCCAACATGGTGAACCAGAAGAACTTCAACTCCCACAAGCCCAAGGGAAAGTACGGTTTCCAACACAATACCGACTTTAAGAAGAAGGGTAAGAAGACCTTCAAGAAGAACAAGAAGGATGAGGGCTACTTTACTTGTGGTTCGGTTGAACATTGGGCCAACAAGTGCCCAAACAAGTACAAGAAGCCAGGACAGGACTCCAAGTCTGTCAACATGATTGTGGGAAACAATGAGAATGGTGCATCTGGGTACGGTAATTTATTTACTGTTTTTTCAGTGTTTCGGCCTACTGATTGGTGGGTGGACACAGGTGCAGGTGTTCATGTGTGTGCTGACATTTCATTGTTCACTTCTTACTAGGTCACAGGTCACGGGTCCGTATTGATGGGGAATGGCGCAAGTGCTTCTGTTCATGGTGTTGGCATGGTCGATCTGAAGTTTACTTCGGGAAGGATCGTGCGGCTGAAGAACGTGCAGCATGTCCCCACCATCAAGAAGAACCTCGTTAGTGGCTCCCTTCTATGTAGAGAAGGGTTTAAGTTGGTTTTGAGTCTAATAAATTAAATGTTACGAAATATGGACTCTTTGTTGGAAAAGGTTATGAGAGCGGAGGGATGTTCCGCCTTTCCCTCGCAGATTTTTGTAATAAAGTCGTGAACCATATTCATTCGAATGTTAATGAATCTGAAGTTTGGCATTCACGTCTTTGTCACATTAGTTTCGGTGTTATGACACGACTAGCCAAGTTGGATTTAATCCTGAGTTTCACTTTAGCCAAAGGTTCTAAGTGCCTTTCATGTGTGCAAGCTAAGCAACCTCGTAAAGCCTCACAAGGCCGCGGAGGAGAGACACTTGGCACCATTAGAACTCATACATTCTAATCCTTGTAAGATGAATGGTGTGTTGACTAAAGGTGGAAAGAAATACTTCATGACATTGATAGATGATTCCACTAGATATTGCTATGTGTATCTGTTAAATACTAAAGATGAGGCTCTACACTACTTTAAAATCTATAAGGCAGAAGTTGAGAATCAACTTGAAAAGAAAATTAAACGAGTCCGGTTAGATCGTGGTGGGGAGTACTTCTCGAGTGAGTTTGATTCCTTCTATTCGGAACATGGCATTATTCATGAGAGGACGCCTCCCTATTCACCCCAGTCAACGGGGTTGCCGAGCGGAAAAACCGTACTCTAACTGATTTGGTTAACGCCATGTTAGATACATCGGGTTTATCCAAGGCATGGTGGTGGGAGGCTATATTGACGGCATGTCATGTCCTGAATAAAGTTCCGACAAAGGATAATGAGATCACTCCCTATGAGAAATGGGCAAAGAGAAGGACAACACTCTCGTACTTGCGCACTTGGGGCTGTTTGGCGAAAGTCAATGTGCTGATCTCCAAAAAAAACGTAAGCTTGGACCAAAGACTGTGGACTAAGTTAATTTGGGCTACGCTAAGAACAGCGTTGGCTATAGATCTCTAGTAGTGAAATCTGAGGTACCTGACCAGAAGGTCGGTACAATTATGGAGTCTAAGGATGGTACATTCTTCGAGGATATTTTTCCTATGAGAGATATGCAAAGCACTTCTAGACAGGAATCTGAGGAGACTCCTGAACCTACCATCCCTATGGAATATTATGAACAAACACATGATGAAAATCCTGAGGAGGATGACGAGGAAACCCTTGGTAGGGGCAAGAGACAAAGGACTGCAAAGACCTTTGGTGATGATTTCTTCGTGTACCTCGTGGATGATACTCCCACTTCTATTTCAGAAGCGTATGCCTCTCCAGAAGCTGATTACTGGAAGGATGCGGTCCGTAGCGAGATGGACTCCATCATGGATAACGGGACATGGGAGATCACTGACCGTCCCTATGGTTGCAAACCACTAGGATGTAAGTGGGTGTTCAAATAGAAGCTTAGGCCCGATGGTACGATTGAAAAGTACAAGGCTAGGCTTGTGGCCAAGGGCTATGACCAGCAAGAAGAGGAAGATTTCTTCGATACTTATTCACCTGTGGCTAGACTGACCACCATTCGAGTATTACTCTCGTTGGTGGCCTCGCATGGTCTTCTCGTCCATCAGATGGATGTTAAGACGGCTTTTCTAAATGGAGAGCTAAAGGAGGAAATCTACATGCAACAGCCTGATGGCTTTGTGATAGATGGTCAGGAAAGAAAGGTGCGTAGGTTCATAAAATCTTTATATGGCCTGAAACAAGCACCTAAGCAATGGCATGATAAGTTTAATACAACTCTGACATCTGTTGGTTTCGTTGTTAATGAGGCTGACAAATGTGTATACTATCGCCATGGTGGGGGCGAAGGAGTTATACTGTGCTTGTATGTTGATGACATACTGATATTCGGAACAAACCTCAAAGTCATTGAGGAGGTCAAATCGTTTCTATCTCAGAACTTTGAGATGAAAGACCTTTGTGTGGCTGATGTTATCTTGAACATCAAGCTACTGAGAGATAATGAGGGTGGTATTACACTTCTGCAATCCCACTATGTTGAGAAGGTGTTGAGTCGTTTTGGATATTCGGACTGCACACCATCTCAAACACCATATGATCCTAGCGTGTTGATTCGAAAGTCCAAAGGCATGGCTAAAGATCAATTGAGATACTCTCAAATCATTGGTTCACTGATGTACCTAGCGAGCGCAACAAGGCCTGACATTGCGTTTGTTGTGAGCAAACGAGATCGACAATGGAAGCAGAGTTAAAAGCATTAGACACATCTAGTGTTGAAGCGAGATGGCTTCGAGATCTTTTGATGGACTTGCCATTGGTTGATAAATCGGTTCCGGCTATCCTTATGAAATGTGACAATCAGACTGTCATCACCAAGGTGAAGAATTCAAAGGACAACATGAAGTCCACCAAACACATAAGAATGAGACTAAAAGCTGTCAGAAAATTAAGAAGCTCCGGAGTGATAGCGTTGGACTATGTCCATACGGCTAAGAATCTGGCAGATCCCTTTACGAAAGGGCTATCACGGGTTGTGATAGATAATGCATCGAGGGAGATGGGTATGAGACCCACATGAGTTGCCATGGTAGTAACCCAACCTATGTGATCGGAGATCCCGTGAATTAGGACCTGGGAAAACAAGCCAGTGGTGAACTGAGAAGAGTAACTATACTAACCCACTCCGTTGAAGATGCAATACTCTCGATACTGTATGGTAGGATGACTACTGTCTTAATGTGTTCCGAAGCTTATATAAGCAAGATGCTATCCTACAGAGCGATCTTTGGAGGAATACACCTATATAAGCCTGACTGCTGGTCACAGTCTATGAGATTGGGGTGATCTCTAGTAAGCTCATGAATAGGCCAGGAGTGTGACTTATATGCTCCACCCGAGGGGTCAGCCTTCGGCAGCCTAGTACTAGTAATACATGTGGTGAAACTTCTTTGCGCCAAAGTGACAATTCAAGGCATAGTCCATTGTTCAGTTGTGAAGGAGTGTAGCTACTTGCTCTAGGTGAAGTTCAACCTTAACAGGTCTTCACTGAAACACTGGTATATCAAAACAGTAATTGGAACAGAGGACACAATGGGCCCTCGAGATCTGGTGGGGGATTGCTAAAATTTGAGATGGGCTCTAGGCCCATATAGCAATTTCTGGAAAATCTCTAAGGGCCCATGTGGGTTATATGGCACTAGGTGTAGTGGGTAGTTTATTCCCACCCTGCTAGTGGAAGAAGAGTTGGAGTGGTTTATAAGGGTTTCTCTTCTACATGCTATTGGAGCTTGAGAAGAGAAGAGGCCCTTGCGCACTCCTCCTCCGCCGCCCGCCTCGCCACGCCTCGCCTCGTCATGACGCGCCGCGCCGCGGGTTGCGGAATTGAGCCGAGCCGAGCTCACACCTACGCGCTTATTTTTGCCAGTCACTAACAAAGAGTTCTCTGACAGCTGGGCCACGATCTGAGACATCGGATCGTGGACTATCACGAACTCGGACGTGGGTCGAGCCCACGTCTCTCCACGCGGCCGCACCTACATAAGTGTGTGGTGTCTCCTAACCCTAGCGGCCACGAACAGATCACATCTGCTCACGTGCACGCCCATCGTCGTTCCTTTGCTGCTGCTGCCGCCGGGGACTCCATCCCGTCCGCCGCGTACACGGTCGACGGAAGAGCAGGTCTCCGAAACCACGACCTTCTAGTTCCTGTACGGGGTGAGGGGCGAATAGATTTTTGGGCAGCGATTACGCGACTGCTTGCTTTCGATCGTCTAGTTCCTCTATGTCCGCGTCGCCTTCATCATCACCATGTCCACCAACGCCGACCGTGCCGCCGCCGAGAAAATTGAAGCCGACAAGAAGGCCGCCGAGGACGCCGCTGCCGCCACCAAAGCCGCGGCCTCTGCATGGCCTACTGGAGGGTATAACTCGTTTATCACGCTCCTACTGTTTTCTGTTTTAGCCATGCTAGTGTTATACGTAGATCTTTCGGCAATTAGCGTAGTATGTGCTAGATTGACTGAATATCAGTATGCGTTTATTTGTGTCTATGCCATGCTAGTGATTTACTCATGGATTAATTTAATCGAAAAATTGCCTATTTACTCAACAAATGCCACAACAGAAGGTGAGGAACAGTCGGCTGTTTAACGACAAAGGAAGACGTCGTTGTGGGCTTGTGGCCTGATAATGGCGTTGGCGAGGTAGCGTGGTCGTCCCTAGAGTCGCCGCCGTTGAGAGCATGATCCGTGGGAGGTGGCAGAGCACTCTGGTTTGCGGGCAGAGCACTCTGAAGTCTCCCAGGTAGAGCCTGCAGCCAATTTGACACGGAAGAGCTAGACATTGTTTGTCTTATAAGAACATCTAAAGACACATGACACGGAAGCTAGGCATTGTTTGTTTTAGGATCATCTAAAACCGCAGTTCACAGATTCGGGCCCCTATACCTCCACAAACGCGTTCAGATACATTCGCCAACAGCGCCAGACATCCCTCATTTGGCCGTGTCCATAGCCGCCCCCCTCATATCTGAACTCGTAAATTGATGCACCCTCATGCAACATAGCATAGATCGGACATAGTATAGATCACATATCGAACATAGCAAGTTTCATTGACAACCGAACATAGCATAGATTCCTTCCATTTTAGTAATATTCCCAAAGCTTTCAGCGATTTTTAAAACTTCTCTGTTCTTTACCGACTTTACTCAGTTTTTTTCCTTTTCTTTTGCTTTTTATATTCACAAACGTTTTAATTTCATGAACATTATTAAATAGAAACACCAATATTTTTGAAATTTGTGATTTTTTTAAATTCATGAATGTTTTTTCTTAATCTGATGAACATTTTTAAATTCATGAGCCATTTCACAAATCCACAAACTATTTTGAAACTTGTGAAGTTTAAAAAAACAGGAGTATTTCTCAAATTCACAAACAATTTTGAAAATTCATAATCTTTTCATCAAATTCATGATTTAAAATATTCGATATTTTATTAATTCCTGGACTTTGCTAAAATAAATTGTGATTTTTTCAAAAATTCATGAAAACTTTCTTTACATTTTATGATTGTGTGATTTTTTTTTCAGTCCGATATGTTTTTTGTTCGCTGAACCTATCAAGGCTGGAAAGCAAGTGACGCTAATGCCCCACGGTCTGCCTAGCATTCACACGAGCGCCAGCAGCCGATTCCGTGCATAAGGCGGGAGCCCCTCTACAACGCCTTTAATGCCTAAATGATGGCAAAGTGGACAGATGCACGCACGGGCAATGACCTAGTAGTGTTTTTTTTTTTGAGACAAAATGACTCAGTAGGTAGCTCGCCCAATTCTCCCACACGCTTTGGTCCGCTTGTTCGCCACGCCTGCTCGATATCCTATTTTCTCATATATATTTTTCTTGCAGATCTGCCGTCTTATAAAAGCTGGCCAGCTTTACTATAGATTTTTTTTAAAAATTTGGTGGCATAAATAATATCCTTGAATTCAAAAATATATTCATGAATTTCATTTTTTTCGGAAAATTCAAAAAATAAATTCGTTAATTTTAAAAAGTTTACAAATTTTAAAATCGTTTACACATTTGAAAACTGTTCTCGAATTTAAAGATCATTCATGAATTTGAAAAAAGTTCACAAATTACTTCTTTAATGAATTTAAAAAATAATCATGGTTTAAAAAATGAATATATTATTTGATGAATTCCAGAAAAAATAATGAATTTAGAAGTATTGACGGATTTGAAAAAAATTCATGCATCTGAACATGGTTCACAGATTTAAAGAAAGTTCACGAAGTTGAAAATTTTCATGCTTTTCAAATATGTTAAAAAATTATGTAAAAATCATGTTTTAAAAACTGAAAACAAGAAAAAGGAAAGAAAAAAGATTAAATAAAAAATACAATAGGAAAAAAGAAAAATAAAATAAAACCGTAAAGAAAACCACACCAAAAAACAAAAGAAATCACAAAGACAAACTGGCGGGGAAAACCGGGGAACCTTGTGTAAAGTTGGAAAACCGGCCAGAAAATCATCCTACATGGGTGGGTCCACAAAGGAACTATTGTATAAGGCTGTGAGCACTATGTACCAAATGACTTCTATTTGGCGCATAAGGATTTGCCGAATAGGAGCACTCATGGGCTAGTGGTCCACTGCTAGATAACAAACAACAATCCCAATAAGAACACGACCTAGACAAAGCGCAAATAGAATCTAGATATATTAAAACAGAGCCAGGTACATATATAACTCGCGCAGGTGCTGCCTTTTCATGTCGACAACAAGTTACCTACGTAGGTGAAGTAGGTTGATGTAGAATTACTAAAATTATTTAGTAAATCGATTCAGTGATTAATAAAGAGCAGTCTGTTTCTCTAAAGAAAAGAAGAAGAAAACAATCTATCTGTGACACAGGAATTGGCTCCCTTATACAATCTGTTTGTGCGAAATGTTGTGTACCGACAAGATGAACGAGCATAGCAGGTATTTTCATGTTACCTTTGCCATATAATTGAACTTGTAATAAAATTTGAAACGAATTGTAAGTAATCCGTGACATCACAAGCTATGCGCTAAGTTCCTAACTAAATCGTAGGAGTCTCTTTGGTTTCCTCCAATCTCTCAACACTTACTCACATTTTGTTTTTTGAATTCAGTTGACAACTTCTTGGCATAACATTGTATAATACAACTACAGAAATGGAAAGCGCTTTTGTAATAGTTGTGCAATTTGTAATAGTTAGGTCACACTAAAAAAATGGGATTGTTAGATCCATGCATTCCCTAAGTCAATTTCATAACAACTGTTATATTCATGCATTTTCAGTTCCCCTGCCAAATTCACAAAAACTTCATGCTTTCCACCCGATATAACTAACATTGTAGCAAAACACCACTAAGTTTTTGCCATTTTTTCTACCTAAATATGGGCTTGTTTTAGGCAGAATCCAGCGCTGCCTCGCTCGCTCGCCAGAAACCAGGGAGTCACCAGACAATGGATTTTGGGTCGGCAGACATGAGAAATTTTAGCATGCTCCCTCTTATCTCCCCTTTGCACATCAGAGGTAAGAGTACATAATAGATGTGAGCCGTTGAAAGGCAAATTTTAGCATCCCTTGATTTAATTAAGTTGTGGTCTTATTAACTCTTATCTTCTTACCTTTTATGTGAAAAAAAAGGGTAAGAGGGAGCATGTTAAAATTACTCTGAAATTAAGTAGTGATCTGATTAAATGTGAAAACAGCGGGTACGAGGGTGCATGGTAAAATTATTCGGGAGACGTGTGTTCCTACTGACGCGAAGTCGGTCAGGTTAGTCTGTACTCCTACTACGCACTCTGAATTCCATATCGATCGATCGGAACCAACCAACCATCCAATTTCTGATCCTCAAAAAAAAAACCATCCAATTTCTCTATCGTACTCAAAGAAACGTCTCTGTCGTGTATATAGGGATCGATCTTGTTGCACCGTGCAGCTAGGTCATGGTCAGATCGATCATGGCGGCGCCGTCACAGAAGACGCGGTCGACGCACAGGTCTGCGTTCGCGCAAGCCACGCACCAGTTCGACATCGCCGGCTACAGCACGGCGCGGGAGGCGCTCGTCGGATCTGTCCGGTCCGGCAGCTTCCACGCCGGCGGTTTCATCTGGGCCCTCGTGTGTCGCCTCCACGATCGCAGCGCGCCGTGCGGCCTCGCGTCCATCTCCCCGGAGCTCTCCAAGAACGAGACCGACGAGGACGTCCGACGTCGTCGCCATGGCCAGCCTCCGGATCGACGAGCGCAGCGGCACCGGTAGGTTCCCGACCGCCGTGTGGCGCAGCGACAAGCCCAGGAGCTTTCCCGCTTGGTCCACGGGCGCACTCGCCTGGGAGCTTGCCGTCCCGGTTGCTTTCCGGCGCCATGAGTCGCGCTACGTCGACATTGATGCTGACTGCCTCACCATACACTGCACCGTCGATGTTCTCCTCAGCAGCAGCAGGGGCGGACCCAAGACGAGTAAATAGCATAAAACTACTACTTTATATGTTAGGGTTCCAAGAAACTACCGAATTTATTTTTTTCGCTGATAACTATCAAGTCAGGGGTTAGCTGTTTAAAAAACCCCAAATCATCTTTGTTAAAAAATTAAACATGTTTATGACCGGTCGGACCCGCCACTAAACGCATCGTTTGGTTGACCGTTTGTTTGACTATTAACTGACTTGCGGGGCCACGTGTCAGTGCCTCATCCACAGATTTTTTACGGAATAGCCCATACAAATATTTTAAAAAGGCAATCGGGTCCCTGAAATCATTTTACAAAAGCAATCGGGTCTTTGGACCGTCGCCGCCGCGCCTCCAAAGGGCTCTGCCCGTGGTCGTCGTCGCGCGCCATGGGGCTCCGCCCACGGTCGCCGCGCGCGCCATGGGGGCATTGTGTGCAGGCCGCCGCCCGGAGTAGTGGCTGGAGAGGCTGGAGAGCTCGCCGGGCCTGGCAGCAGAGGGCGCACGCGGTGGCGCCCGCAGCAGCCGGATCCACGCCTCTCGCCTGTGGCCGCCGCCACGCCCTGCCTCGCCTGCGCCGACCACCACGCCCTGCCTCGCCTGCGCCGGCGGCCACGCCCTGCCTCCCCTGCGCCGGCGGCGACGCCCTGCCTAGCCTGTGCCGGCTGCTGCCCTGCCTCGCAAGCGGCCAACGCGGACGGCCTGCGCTGCTGCTGGAGTGAGCCCCTCCCGCCGCCGCGGATGAGGCCCGGAGGAGGTGGCCGCCGGCACGCACGCTCCCACGACCATGGGGAGGCTGGGGAGGGGAGGGAGAGTTGTCGCATGGCGGGGAGCACACGCGGCTGCAGGCGCGGCTCGCCGGTCGGAGGAGGTGGCGCCGGCGAGATCCTCACGGCGGGGCTGCTGGCCGGCGAGCTCCTTCGACGGGGATGTTGGCCGGCGAGCTCCTGCGGGGCTGCTGGCTGCTCGTGCCGTTCTAGAGCATGGGGACGGGAAGGGACCCGATTGCGTTTTATGGATCCGATCGCTTTTCTAAAAAGATTACAGGGGCTCAATTGCTTGTTTTTGAAAAAAGACAGTGACATGTGGGTCCTATATGTCAGTTAACGGTCAAACAGACGGTTCCTTTAGATGCGGGCCCGACATGTCATAAACGCGATCAATTGTTAAGCACTCGGCTATTTGAGTTTTTTGAAACAGTCAACCCCTGACTTGATAGTTATCAGCGAAAAAATAAAATTTGGTAGTTTTTTGGAACCCTAATCTGTAAAGTAGTAGTTTTATGCTATTTACTCGACCCAAGACAAAAATGTCCCAGTGTCCACATGCACATTAGATACATGTGGATATCAAGTAATGTTATGCATAAAAGTTACACACTATCAAATACATAGGCACTTTCCTATCACTACTTTTGAACATTGTAATAAAGAAGCAAATATGGTTGCTCATGAGCTTGCGAGCGTAGCTAGGTTCTCTACAACTTATGACTGGTTTTAGGAGCCTCAGAATGATATGGTATCCCTCCTCAAAGATGATGTAACTGTTATTTCAATTTAATAAAACTCTATTTTTGTTTAAAAAATACGTGGGCACTTGTTCTTTACACGGTATCAAATCATGTCTTTTCTTTGTGAAAGTCCACAAGTGGCATTCAATAATACGCAGCTCATATCCGAAAATTATCTATTATGTAAGAACAAATCTACAATGTTAAATCATTTACATTTCCACATGATAGAATAAAATTGGCTAATAAAGCATAATGATCGAATTGTGTGACTAACTGATTATGGAGTTTAACCTTGTTGTTGTGCATCTAGCCATCAAGGAATAACCCAAACATACGTGAGTTGCTCCCTGAAATTGACAAGACGCAGTATTCCAATTCCCAACTAAACACTCCTAAAATTATAAACCCTAGGCGTATAATATGAAAGCAAGAACTAGACAAAATAGAGACATACCCTTGGGAGAAATAATCAATTTACCTCTCCAGTTCTGTGATCCATGAGTGGGTGAGGGAGTCGGTAGACCACGACACTGATTAGATGCTTAGTGCGCGAGTAGGCGGCGCCGTGATGAACAAGCGCGGGTTTGCTGTTTGCGGTTTGCCGGAGGCGGCGGCCAAGAAGTAGGCGCAGCCGCGCAGGTAGCGCTCTGATCGATCAGATGGCATGCGATGCGTCTTTTTTCCGGAGAGAAAATGGGCATGCCGTGCGCGCATGCACGTCCCTGGCCGCATGGCCCATTAGATGTGGCTGGGGTGCGTCCCCGTCACTTGTTCCTGATCCAGGAATTTTACCGGTGTCCATGCAGAAAATTTACCTATGTCATCGCGATACAGTGGTTACGTATACAAGGTTAGCAACAAAATTACCTGGTGTCCTCTGACACTGGGTGGGCCAACGTGGGTCCGCCCGGAGAACTCACCCGCCGCCGGATCAGTTGACTCCAGGAACTACTTCGTGTCCGTGGCGCCGACGCCCAGCATCTCCTAGGACTTGCACATGATTCTCAGGGAGAGGTAGTCGCCGGAGCCAGACGTGACATTCGTCCTCGAGGATGGTACCGAGATTCAGGCGCACAAGCTGGTAATGGGCATGCGGTCGCCCGTATTCCGCGCCCAGTTCCTATGCGGGGACATGAAGGAGCGGAGCACGCGCCGCTTCATAATGGACGGCATGAGCGCCTCCACCTTGAGGGCGATGCTCTACTTCATCTACACCGACGAGCAGCCTGCACCCAGGAGAGGAAGATGCCATGTGGCCATGGCACATGACCTGCTCGTGGCCGCGGATCTCTATGACACCTAAAGAGCCTTAGGCTCATGTGCGAGAAGATACTCTCCGAGAGCATGGACGTCGACAATGTCATGACAACATTGGCGCAGGTGGACGGCTGGCAGAGCTGCCAGCAGCTTGAGGCATCGTGCATCGAGTTCATGGCGTCCGACCCCGACATGTACGACGCTGTGGAGGCCACCGAGGAGTACAAGGAACTCGAAAAGACATGCCCCTCTTTCATACACGAGATCACGAAGAAAGTAGCTAAGAGCACAATAGCCCACAAAAGATCTCCAGCTAATACTTCTTCCATTGGCATCTGCGAGCAGCGGCAACAGAGAAACAATGACAAGCACGTCAAGGTATAATCCACCTGCGGTGAATATTGGCACGCACGAGTTCACGATCCAAAGCTTGAGCCGGGTGAGGGAGGTGCATAGTGTCGGTGAGTACATCCGATCTGGCGGTTTCCAGGTGGGGGGTTACGAGTGGACCATAGAGGTGACCGTTGTAATGGGGGGTATCATATAATTGTTGGAATATTAGGCAAGTTCATGATTAATTCTAGTAAATAATTCATGACTAGAAGAGATACTAGCATGCAAAAAATCTACCAAACTAGAAGAACAGCAAGACATGCATAACAGCAGCAAACACGTAACAGTAGCTGTAGAAACAGACATGAACAGAGAATGTTGGACGTACTGATCGTTAGCTATTATGGGTGCAACAGTGTTGATGACGATGTTGGCGACGATTTGCTGCTGACGGCGATGAATACGACGATGAGTAGCACCGCCCGACTTGGACGGAAGACGACCCGTGATGACGAATTTGAGCAGTCGCGCACATCGCTTCCCAAAAACCTAATTCGTCCTCTCCCGGTGCAGGATCGCAAAGACGAACGGTTCCGGAGACCTGCTCTCCCACGCGCCGATGCACGCCGGCGTTTGGGATGGAGTAGACTACGATGGCGGCGCAAGTTGTGAGATGAGGCAAAACCCTAGGTGTTTTTCGGTGTCTCTCTGGCCGCAGCCGGTAGCTGTATATATATTAGGACCAGAGGCGGTATTGTGTCGCGACCACAATCCTAAACCGACTCAGTTTCTAATTCGTATACTTACCGGACAAGAAATCAAAAACTTGTCTGCCAAGACATAAAAATAAAACGGCAAAAGAAAGCTGCGCTCCTGCAAGGAGACGGACCGGATTTCGGCGGACCATTCACGCGCATGTCACATGTACGCCTCGCCTCTTCTGGCCGGGCAGGCGAGAAGAGGCGAGCGAGCGCGCGCGTGTGGTTTTCCCTTTCTCTTCTCACACACCACTTAGAGTGGTAGAGAGAACCCACTATATAAAGAGGTCCAACTCTTCTTCAACTTCCAAGGTGGGACTAAACTTAGCACCACCACTTGCCATTTTACACATGGGCTTTGAGATTTCAGAAATTGCTATGGGCCTAGCCCATTAATTCTAACAATCCCCCACCAGATCTCAAATACCCATTTAGAGATTTGCCTTTTCTCACCACTTGTTTAATATACCAGTGTTTCAGCAGAGACTGTTAAGTTGAACTTCTGCCTAGAACTTTAAGCTATGCCTTGAATTGCTAGTTTTGTGTGAACAGGTTTCACTCAAAGTCTTAACCAGTACCTGACCGCCAGTAGGCTACCCCGCGTTTTGGAGCTTATACGTCATACTCCCTGGTCTCTTCGTGAGTTTACTAGAGATCACCCAAATCTCATAGACTGCGACGTTTACAGTCAGAACTCATATAGGTGTGTTCTTTCAAGACTGCTCTGTAGGACAGCATCTTTGCTAATTATAGCCAATAGAACCACATTAAGGCATGTTGCCGACCTGCCTTACAGATCTGAGAGTTTTGCATCTTCACTTGGAGACGATCATAAGTTATTACTCTCCTCAGTTAACCAATAGCTTGTTCTTCCCAGATCCTAATTCACGGGATCTCCGATCACAAAGGTTGGATTACTACTATGGTGTAACATCTATGGGTCTCATACCCATCTCCCTCGATGCAATATCTATCACATTTCATGATAGTCCCTTTGTAAAGGGATCAGCCAGGTTTTTGTCTGTTTGTATATACGTAACAGTTATTACTCCGGAGTTTCTCAACTTCCTGACAGATTTCAAACGTCTTTTCACGTGTCTTGATGACTTTGCATTATCTTTAGAATTTTTCACTTTATCGATAACCGTTTGGTTATCACAATTCATAAGAATAGCCGGTACAGGTTTTTCAACAACCGGCAAGTCCATCAAGAGCTCACGCAGCCATTCTGCCTCAACAGTAGCTGTGTCCAAAGCAGTTAATTCTGCTTCCATAGTTGACCTCGTCAATATGGTTTGCTTGCAAGACCTCCATGACACTGCGCCACCACCATGAGTAAATACATACCCACTTGTTGCGTAAAGTATATCAACATCGGAGATCCAATTTGAATCACTATATCCTTCTAGCACAGCAGGATGCCCTGAATAAGTAATTCCGTAACTCATAGTACCTCTCAGATAGCGCAAGACCCTTTCTAGTGCATGCCAATGATCATCACCCGGGTTGGACATGAACCTACTCAGTTTGCTCACAGCAAAAGAGATATCTGGTCTTGTAGCGCTAGCTAAGTACATGAGTGAACCGACAATTTGACAGTATCTTAATTGATCTCTCGTTTCTTTCTTGTTCTTTCTGAGTGTCACGCTGGGATCATAAGGTGTTGGAGAAGGCTTGCTATTCATAAAACCGAATCGGTTCAAGACCTTCTCAACATAGTGAGATTGCGTTAATGTAATCCCACTCTCATCCTTAATAAGTTTGATGTTTAGAATTACATCGGCTTCTCCCAGATCTTTCATGTCAAAACTTTTTGATAGAAAAGACTTGACCTCATTAATTGCATTAATGTTTGTACCAAAGATCAGTATGTCGTCCACATACAAACATAATATGACACTATTGCCCCCACCATGGCGATAGTAAACACACCTATCAGCCTCGTTAATGACAAATCCTGCAGAAGTCAAAGTTCTTTCAAACTTCTCATGCCATTGCTTAGGTGCCTGTTTCAGACCATACAAAGATTTTAACAACTTGCACACCTTTCTCTCTTCACCCTTTACCACAAACCCGTCAGGCTGATCCATATAGATCTCCTCTTCCAACTCTCCATTGAGAAAAGCTGTCTTTACATCCATTTGATGAATGATAAGACCATAAGAGGCAGCCAAGCAAAGTAACACTCGGATGGTGGTCATTCTAGCAACGGGTGAATAGGTGTCAAAGTAATCTTCGCCTTCTTTCTGTGTGTAGCCCTTGGCCACTAGCTTTAGCTTCTTTTTGAACACCCACTTACAGCCCACAGGTTTACAACCATATGGTCTATCAGTTAGTTCCCAAGTTCCATTAGAAAGAATTGAGTCCATCTCATTATGAACAGCTTCTTTCCAATCATCTACATCCGGAGATGCATATGCTTCTGCAATCGTCTTGGGTGTGTCGTCCACAAGGTATACAATGAAATCATCACCAAAGGATTTTGCAATCCTTTGTCTCTTGTTCCTTCTAGGAACTTCATTGTTATCCTTCTCAAGGACTTCCTCATGTGATTGTTCGAAATATTCATCAGTTGTACTAGATTCAGGAATTATCTCAGAAGAAAATCTAGCAATGCTATGCATATCTTTCATAGGAAATATGTTCTCAAAAAATGTTGCATCACGAGATTCCATTATAGTATCAACATGCATATCAGGTACTTCAGATTTTACCACTAAAAACCTATAAGCAATGCTCCGTTGAGCATACCCTAGAAAGACACAATCCACTGTCTTTGGTCCAAGTTTGCGTTTCTTAGGAATAGGAATATTGACCTTTGCCAAACATCCCCAAGTGCGCAAATAAGAAAGTGATGGTTTTCTCCCAACCCACTCCTCATAAGGGGTTTTCTCTTTATTATTGTTGGGAACTCTATTCAGGACATGACATGAAGTCAATAGAGCCTCCCCCCACCATGCCTTAGATAAACCAGCAGTGTCTAACATGGCATTCACCAAGTCAGTCAATGTGCGGTTTTTCCTCTCGGCCACTCCATTTGATTGAGGTGAATAGGGAGGCGTCCTCTCATGAATAATACCATGTTCCTCACAAAATTCATCAAAAACTTTTGGAAAATACTCTCCACCACGATCGGACCTAAGACGCTTGATCTTTCTCTCTAGTTGATTTTCAACTTCAGCTTTATAGATTTTAAAGTAGTCTAATGCTTCATCTTTAGTTTGCAACAAATAAACATAGCAAAATCTAGTCGCATCATCAATCAAAGTCATGAAATATCTCTTTCCACCTTTTGTCAACACACCATTCATCTCACAAAGATCAGAATGTATGAGTTCTAGAGGTGCCAAGTTTCTCTCCTCGGCAGCCTTATGAGGCTTTCGAGGTTGCTTAGATTGCACACAACTATGGCACTTAGAACCTTTGGCAACTGTGAAGTTCGGAATTAAACTCATGCTGGATAGCCGAGACATTAAACCAAAATTAATATGACATAAACGAGAGTGCCAAATACTTGCATCATCATTAACACTAGCACAAATTTGGTTTATTGACTTATTGCAAAAATCTGAAAGAGAAAAGCGGAACAAGCCTCCGCACTCATAGCCTTTTCCTATAAATTGTCCAAATTTTGACACGCTTACTTTATTGGACTCTAAAACTACCTTAAATCCATCTCGACATAGAAGGGAGCCGCTAACTAGATTCTTGTTCATAGTAGGGACATGCTGCACGTTCCTTAGTTGCACGATTTTTCCCGAAGTAAACTTCAGATCCACCGTGCCAATGCCACGAACAGAAGCATGTGACCCATTCCCCATTAGGACGGAAGAATCCCTTGTGACCTGATAAGAAGTAAACAGGGAGATGTCAGCACACACATGAACGTTAGCACCCGAATCAATCCACCACGAAGATGATTGAAATACTGAAAGCACAATAGGTAAATTACCATACCCATCAGTATTGCTAGCGGTCACCATGTTGACAGTCTTGGAGCTTGTTTTCCCTCTGCGGTCTGCACGTTCAGGGCATTCCTTGGAAAAGTGTCCAGGCTTCCCACAGGCATAGCACTCTAGCTCAGCCTTGTTGAACTTCTTCTTCTTGAAGGTAGTAGTCTTGGTAGGCTTGTTGAAAACAGGTTTGTTCTTCCCTTTGTTCTTGTTCTGTGGGTACCTTTGCACCATGTTAGCAGTAGGCTGAACCTCACCTCCTTTTTCAGTGGTATCTTTAGCCCGAGCTTTTTCTTCAACATCAAGAGATGCAATCAGATTTTCAACTGATATCTCCTGTCTCTTATGCTTCAGAGTTGTGGCGAAATTCCTCCATGAAGGAGGCAACTTTGCAATCATGCACCCAGCCACGAATTTGTCGGGTAGAACACATTTAAGGAGTTCAAGTTCCTTCACAAAGCACTGTATCTCATGAGCTTGTTCAACCACAGAACGGTTATTCACCATCTTGTAGTCATGAAAACTCTCCATGATGTACAGTTCACTGCCTGCATCTGTTGCACCGAATTTTGCATTCAGTGCATCCCACAGAATTTTTCCGTCGTTTATGTGCATGTACACATCACACAGACGGTCAGCAAGAACACTCAGAATGCATCCCACAAACATAGTATTGGCTTCCTGAAATTTTCTCCGATCTTCGTCGGTCATTCCCTCTGGAGCACCAACACTAGCGTGGAAAACTTTCAGAGCAGTAAGCCAGAGCGTGGTCTTCACCTGCCACCTCTTAAAGTGTACACCGGTAAACTTATCCGGCCTCAGTGCATCAGCGAATCCAGCCATAGTTAACTCAGGAAATTGCCTATATTTAGGTTTTTGGATTGTTGGAATATTAGGCAAGTTCATGATTAATTCCAGTAAATAATTCATGACTAGAAGAGATACTAGCATGCAAAAAATCTAGCAAACTAGAAGAACAGCAAGACATGCATAACAGCAGCAAACACGTAACAGTAGCTGTAGAAACAGACATGAACAGAGGATGTTGGACGTACTGATCGTTAGCTATTATGGGTGCGACAGTGTTGATGACGATGTTGGCGACGATTTGCTGCTGACGGCGATGAATACGACGATGAGTAGCACCGCCCGACTTGGACGGAAGACGACCCGCGATGACGAATTTGAGCAGTCGCGCACAGCGCCTCCCAAAAACCTAATTCGTCCTCTCCCGGTGCAGGATCGCAAAGACGAACGGTTCCGGAGACCTGCTCTCCCACGCGCCGATGCACGCCGGCGTTTGGGATGGAGTAGACTACGATGGCGGCGCAAGTTGTGAGATGAGGCAAAATCCTAGGTGTTTTTCGGTGTCTCTCTGGCCGCAGCCGGTAGCTGTATATATATTAGGACCAAAGGCGGTATTGTGTCGCGACCACAATCCCAAACCGACTCGGTTTCTAATTCGTATACTTACCGGACAAGAAATCAAAAACTTGTTTGCCAAGACATAAAAATAAAACGGCAAAAGAAAGCTGCGATCCTGCAAGGAGACGGACCGGATTTCGGCGGACCATTCACGCGCATGTCACATGTACGCCTCGCCTCTTCTGGCCGGGCAGGCGAGAAGAGGCGAGCGAGCGCGCGCGTGTGGTTTTCCCTTTCTCTTCTCACACACCACTTAGAGTGGTAGAGAGAACCCACTATATAAAGAGGTCCAACTCTTCTTCAACTTCCAAGGTGGGACTAAACTTAGCACCACCACTTGCCATTTTACACATGGGCTTTGAGATTTCAGAAATTGCTATGGGCCTAGCCCATTAATTCTAACAATAATAGCATCATGCATATGATACTGGTGTATGATACTACCTTCCTAATGCATAGTATCATATATTAGTATCATGTAGTACTTTATTTATTGTCATGCATGACACAAAGTAGCATAGCATTTATTATGATACGGTATCATAATATGATACTCCATCATCTCTTTCTTCATTTAATGATATGACACCTCATCAAAATTGTCTAGTTGGCATGCATGATACTAGCTATTATACTACCATTACGACCAGCCTCAGGACAAAGAGAGGACTCGTCGGAGTACATTGGCATCTTTGTTTGGCCTAGCATAAATGATGATGAAACCAAGGTGAAAGCAACAGTGACTTTTAAGCCCATTCACCCCACCGACAAGTCACATCCATTTCCTCCCCATAATTTAACGCACATCTTTGCCGGCAAGGCATGCCATAGAATGGGGTGGCCAAAATTCATCACCGTGGCATATGCAAACTCACACTATGTGGTTCATGACGACTCTTTAACCATTCAATGCCAATGCCAACTTGCGGTAACCACGGGATCCTCCACTAGTAGCACCATTGCAACTGGCGGCCTCGTCCCCGTACCCATGATTGTTCCACCATCCAACCTGGCTTGGCATCTCGAGCGGCTGCTAGTTGAGGAGGGTTGGGACGTGAAGTTCATAGTATTTTTTGAAACGGAGGCAAAATATTTGTCTCATATATTAAACTAGCAGGGTCACCCGCGCATTTGCGCGGCTAGAAGCTATATTTTTCATTTTAAAATAAACATTTTGTGCCATCACAAGTTTTTAAATTTTGTAAGATGTATTAAAACTAATAATTTTTTTGGGTGATAATGAATAATATAGAACCATTAAATATAAATATGTATATATGAAAAGTAAATTTTCAGTTCAAACATATGGTCCAAGAATGCATGTACTTATGCATATGCATTGGTGATGCCTTTGTTCGGCTACATTAGCTAAGTATATGGTTGTAATTTTATTGTGGAAAGTGTGATGCTACTTCTATTTTTTTTGTTTTATTCATCATTGAGAAACTTGGAATTTTTTATGTGTTGAACCACAATGCAATGTATGTAGCCATTCGATATATAGTTTCACGAAATGTATTGTGTAGTTTTTTATCTTTATGAACTAAATCTCTTTCTCTCTCTCGCTCTCTCTCTCTATCTATCTATCTATCTATCTATCTATCTATCTATCTATATATATATATATATATATCTATATATATATATATATATATATATATATATATATATATATCTCACACACATCCATTTGATTGAGAAGTTTGATTGAATTGTTTGTTTCCCATGTGAAAACAGGGGGTAAGAGGGGACATGTTAAAATTTGCCTTCTTAAACAATTTCTCATGAGCAATGATAAAGGATTAGTGGCTATCTATTTAGCTTCTCTGGTAACTTACTTTATTTGTTGAATGTCACCTCATAAATTACAACATTAAACCCCTAAGCTTGACAATTAGTTTTTGACTACACATTGCTTTTGCCCGGTTTCCCTAACAAAAGTTGTGATGGATGGAAATTACTGTATGGTTGAGTGTGTTTCCCATGTCAATCATAAGGGAGAGGTGGCTACATTTCCTCTGCAACATCGCGTCATCTTTACCCCGGTGTGATTAGTACATAGAACTTGCACCTCTGCCTGATTTACTAAGAAGGAATCATTATTTTTTATGTCCTATTTTATTTTTGAGCGGGAATGTTTTATGTCCTAGTTGATGAACTGTTTGATACTTCTGCATTGCTAAATGATGTATGTCCAGTTTTTCCTCTCCTAAATTTATTGTAAACTTTTCTTCGCACGAAACGGTGGTGTCTCCGTTAAAAAGATGATGTCGTCAAACTAATACTTTAGATTACCATGGAGAAATATAAAAAACAAAATGTTTATAAAACAAATGGGAAACTTTGGTACACTAAATTTGTTTATATTCTAATATAAGTTCACGTCACTTCCGGTTAATGGAGGTGTGGCTCTAATTCATTGTATGGATGCAACAAAGGAAAGTACCCTTGCAAAAAAAGGAAAAGCATGAGCTCAGCCGTGGTATTTTGCCGACATCACTTATGACTATAGCACATGCAATGCCACCAATATTTTTTGTGAGGTGAATGCCACCTCGATTGCTCCCATGCAGTCATAATTTCAATTCTTAGTCATGTCTACGCTTCATTTTCTTAACGTTTTTTATCTCCACCGCTATGTGCAATCTGTTACAATAATAATGGCCAGGATCATTACATATGAACGTACTATGAAGGTGACGTCACCATAGGTTTGGTTTGCTTCGTTGACAGTCTTGCATCTGATGTTCCAACAGAGATAATGTTATTTTCTGGTTTTAGTGTGTCATCCACCGCTCCCTGTCTTAGATTTGCATCGCCGAGTCTGCATATACGCATGAATTCAAATTCAAACCGATGGTTGTAGATTATATCGTGCTACGTTTCATAGGATGATAGGATTTTGTCGGTGCACTTGTGAAGAAATCAAGAACGTGTAGCTACCTGACTGTTATTGACAATAATTCCTAAATTTCCTTGTAGGCATGGGACTGGTCATATACGCATATGTGCCATATGTGTCTGGCACCACATCCAAAATTTTATCATTGGTGTGGGACAGGTAATATAGGACATCAATTTCCTGAGTACATGATGTGCGCCATAAATCCTTTACACCCAGTTTGTGTGCCGAGGATGGACCCATCGCTGCTGCACCAATGGAGTCAGTACGCCAAATTACATAGACTGACCAAGTAGCATCTCTTTTTGCCCAGTATCATCCACGGTCATGGGGCCGTGGACGCATGATTGCGAACGCCAAGTAGCATTCGACTTGCCAATTTCCCAGTCACGTGTTGCCGGCACAATCTATGCAAGTGACGGCTGCAACCTAGGAGTCTTCGTGCTTGCGACATCGATCTCGTGTGTCGGCACAATCTATGTAATTGACTGTGCGGCCATGATAGACAACCTGGCAGGGTTTTTGAACTTGCGACCATGACATCGACGACCTCTGGGATCGGGCACATCATAATTTACTTTGCTTTCACACTAGCCCGACCATTCTTCCTGTAGTCCTCACATCCCATATCTCTGTCGTGACTAATATCGGAACAAAAGAGCACGCCGGCGAGCACTCCTGCCATAATTCATACCCAGCCAATTGCACTTCGTGGCATCCAAACCATCCTGCAAAGTATTATCGTTCCATGGCGGCAACCGTCTCGACGTCATCGACCTCACATCGTATAGCTCATGCAATCCCGTATATATAAACGTGCAATATGAGACTTCCTTTTTTTTGAGGAAGAGTTGGACTTTCCTATTTTAGTGAGCGAGAGAGAGGACGCTAGACTTTCCTTATATTTTTCATCTATGTTTACCGGTTAATGCGTGTTTGCTTTTTTTTTTCCTGAAAAGACCAGGCCATATTATTCCTTTTGCATCATGTGTACGTGACATGGTCTTTGCACGTACTTGAAACGTGAGACTTTCCTTTGTTTTTTTAGGGAGAGCAGGCCTTTATTCTTTTACGGATAGAAGAGGACCTAGACTTTTCTTAGATATGCTTTTCACCTTTTTTCCCATCATAATACGTGAATGTGACAGACTTTCTATCCTTTTTTTTCCTTATATGAAGTACTTCTCCTTGTCCTATACGGAAGGTCCTTTGCCCTTTTCCATCCAAGCACATGAACGTGACAGGATTCCTGTTACAAAAAAGGCATTGTAATATTTGTGACTTTTCTTAAATATGTTTTTCACCTTTTCCATCATAATACATGAACGTGACAGACTTTCTATGTTCCTTTTTTATTATACTTCTTGTCCTATACGGATGGTGCTTTGCCCTTTTCCATCCTAGGACATGAACGTGACAGGGTTCCTATGTTGCAAAAAAGCCATATACACAATATTAGTATGTAACGTTGTCATCTTTAAATCTTAGCCTTTAATTTAAAAAATTAATGGTTGAGATATTTTAATAGATGTGGATCAACGTGATGGCTTATTTATCTTCTATCTTAATTATATAATAGATAAGGAAGAGAGAGAGTTTGTTACAACACACACCCAAGTTACGGCATGACAATTATTCTCGCAATAAAAATGACCCTAGTTTCTTTGTCCCCGCTTTGATCCAAAGGTTTGCCTCGTCTTCAATGATGCTGAGAAAGATTTGCGGAGGTGTGCTCTTTTGCCTGAACACTCTTGCGTTGCGCACACAAGTATAGGAGATGGAGATCTGCGCACACAAGTTCGTGATCGCCGCACACTCGCCGGCGCTGTACCACGTGGTTAAAGAATCAGCAATCAACCATGTCAAAACCGATGGCATTAGAGCAGTTTTTTTGATAGAACGTCAGCTTTATTAAAGATTGAGCTAACAGATGAGTAGCTATATTCACTTGCCGACGAACATGCTTGAACCCCACAGACACAAAGCTCCTTGAAGCAAACTTTATATCATTGACCACAGTACCACTGGAGGAACAGTCAGAGATACTTGAATTAATCCTAGTAACCATCGACTGACAATCTGAGGCAAATATCACTTTGGAGAATTGTTCTTCTCAGGCCAGATACACAGCTCTTCGTAAAGCCAGAGCACCCGCAAGTTCAGGCTCCAATGCCCCATCGATAGGTTCAGTACATGCTACCATGCATGCTCCTTCTTGGTTCATGGCCGGCCACCACACCGGCCCCTGACATATTAATCTCTGAAAAAATTACAGCGTCTGAATTGATGACAATCACACCTGGCGGCAGCGGAGTCCACATAGTGTTGGATGAGGAAGACTCACGCCTGATCACAGATACATGATTGAAAAGGTGCTGCAATATCAGGTTAGTGTAAGCATGGATTTTCTCCATGGTATGACGAGGATTAGGAATTTCCAGTGAGTGTCGGGCGTCATTACGTGCTTCCCAAAGATACCAAAAGGACACAACCATTATTGTGATTTCCTTGTCCGAAGATCTGCCAAGGAATTCAAATAGCCACTGCTTAGTATTTCTGAAAGTAGAATGATATAGTTGGATATCTGCCCATTCCTTGATCGCATCCCATATGGCCCTTGCACATGGACATAATAGAAATGCATGCTCCACACTCTCCAGACGACCACAGAAACAGCAACACGCAACATCGGGGATATGTCGTCGTTGTAATTGTGCTCCTGATGGAAGACAATCTTGAGCAAAACGCCATAGGACAAGTTTCATTTTATTGGGAGCTGTTACAGACCAAATGGCCTTCCAATTCTTCTCCTCAACAGCTATATTCGAGGATAGACCAAAGCCACTTTTGCTATGAGTTTCAAGAAAACGAGCTGACCGTGCCATATTATATGCAGATCGTACCGTGTATTCACCATACTTAGTAAAAGACCATCTTGCAAAGTCCATACCACCATGTCTGCTAATAGGAATGCGTAGAATTTCTGCAGCACTTCCGCTTCGGTAGACCCCCTCATAAACACATCAACGGCTGTGATTACCCTATACCTCTTTATAATAGAGGGCATGATGGTCGTTTTTTAAAATACGTCGTACACATTAAGTTTTTTTTGAAACGTACGCATTAAGATCTTGGATAGGCGTCCTTTGTACGAGCGCGCTGTTGCAACCACGCACCACTGGGCCGGCCCACTAGGCGCTAGGCCAGTTGCCATTCAAAGCAAGGCGTAAAAATCCTGGAAAAAAGGGCCAAGTTTACTAGAGGAATCCAACTCGTCACCTCGTCCTCCAACCTATACAGTCTGCCACTCCCCCACGGTGCCAGCTGGTGTTTAAAATAGCATAAACTAGCATAGCCCGCGTGGCGGCACGCCACGCCTGTCGGTAAATCGCAACTATGTAGACCATTATTGAAATGATAGAACTATAAACAATTATGAGTTTAATAGAATATGCATTGTAGCTTTATGTATATCTTTTACTATTAGGTAAAGAAGACCATATCAATATATACTCCGCCGCCAATGAAAGTTCAAGATGGCAAAGAAGTACATTTATTACAACCATGCATGATACATGCTAATAAACAGAATGATAAAAACTGGTACATCTCTATTCTCTAATAAAATGTACTTATTAAAACTATAGAGTCCACCCTACATAGTGGGTTGTATAGGATGACACGACCGTACTGTAATAAGAAATTGTAACTGATTTCCCCTGAATTAGATCATCCTTGTATAGCCTCCCGCAGGATTAGTTCCGGTAATAAAGTGATACAGAGCTTTTGCATACTTGGACACGTCCGGCAGGAGGTTTTGCTCATGTGTATGTGAAAATAGAATCTTAGCTGTGTGCACATTAGGGGTATATACAAAGTGGCACCACATCCGAAAACTTGTTGCATATTTTTGCCAAAATCATTGTTTGCCTTGCGAATTCATTCCGCTGAGTAGTTCCTTGCTGGCGGACCATGTTAAATTGTCATTGCTTGGTTTGTGCGCTCTGCTCATGCAGAGCTTCCAGGTGTGCCACATAATTATAGAGATCGAGACTTTACATTAAATTACTTTCATGTAATTGTTTTATTACAATAAAGCAAGTAGTGTACAATTTTGGATTAGAACATATATAGACTTATTCATTATCTACTTATCACCTCCTGCAGGAGGTGTCCATAACGAAATAGTACAAACCTTTAGCAAATTCTCGCATACAGCCATGGGGTTGTTTGGCGCCGGTATATGTGATTAGTGGATATTCAGTCTGCAGGCGCCGAGGATACATACATAGTGGTATGATGTCTGAAAATCCGTCACATATCTTTGCTAAGATTTTAAGTTGCCTTGTGAATTTCTTCCGTTGCGTGCTTATTTGCTGACAGGTCATGTTAAATTGTCACTGTTTGGTATGGGTCGCTTCATGTGAGGAAATCAGACCTCTCTTTGTAGCTTCAAAGACGCAGTAATTGTAGTGCTCTTCAAACTGCATCTTTTAGGATAGATTTTCCATTGCTTGTGCCCCGTCGATATGTAGTGTTTATGTATGTTGTATTTATTATTTACATTGGAACTGCATTTAAAGCAAGATAAGTATGAATAAAAAAAAGGAGAAACTGGAAAAATGAAAGATTTACTCCCAATGTCCGTCGTGCATCTTAGAAAACAGGGGTACATGCTAATATCTTTTTGATAATATAAAATAAATACGGTATGTGCACTTGTAGTTTAGATCATTCTGATGGAATCTCCTGCAAGACTGGTACCTGTGATGAAGTGATAGAGAGTCTTTGCCAATTGTTGTAGCCGACCCACTGGTGGTTCGGTGCCAGTGTACGCAATGATTGGATCATTAGTGTCTGGGCATTGAGGGTACATTCACAATGGTATGACAACAAAGTAATTGTCTCATATCTTTGCAGGGATTTTAGTTTGCCTTCTCATTTGACTGTGCGGTAACTTGCTGGTGGGCCATATTGTACTGCCGTTGATTGATTCGTTCTCATGCCTTCGCTTGTGTCGAAAGCAGGCTTCTTTTTTCTACTTCAAGTGCTTGATAGTTGTGATCACTGATAGTGATGTTGTAGTGGGTGCATATGTGTTTTAAAGCTGCTTGAGCAGCGTTTTCTTTAGCTGTACCTTGTGTTTCAGCGAGTTCAACTGTGCATGCAATCTATTTTCTGTTTCAGCACGTCAATAATATAATTTGTTAGGTGTCAATATCGCCAACAGCTTAGACATGCAGCCAGAGAAAAAAAATGACTACATTTTTTTTGAGGAAAAAATGACTATATAAAATAACTCATAAAAACATAAGTTCTGGCGCGTACATAGAAACAGAGAAAAAACATGCACCTTTGGCTCTCTTGCCACTTCTCCTTTAATATATGGCTTATGCGTATTAAAAAAACACCTAGCCAACTTCCCATTGAAATTTCATGCACGTAGTACATCGTGTTGAAAATTAAGTCTGGCCACTGCATGCATCCAACAACCAACGGTTTAATTAAAGAGTAAAATCCACCATTGGTCCTAAAAATACTCGAGATGTGTCACTTTAGTCCTAAAACTATAAAAACGCTTATCAGAGTCCTACTTCTTTCTAAAGTGTGTCACCGCCGGTCCTAAACTCGCGGGAGCTAGGGTCGTACCATACACTGGTGGGGAGTTGCCAGGGGCACGCCGCTGTGGAGCTATTCGCGCCATGCACCCGCTCCGCCGGCCGCCTGCTTCTGGTGACCTCCACCGGCTGCCGCTGCGTCCCAGTCACCTCTGACTTGTATGTGTGCTAGAGAAGCAAAGTGGGGGCACAAATATGAGGGTAAGAAATTCAGGGGGGCTATTGCAATGTATCCAGTGAAGTTGTTTTTCCAACGTGGCCTTTCAATTGGACGTGGCAAAGGTCAAATTGCCACGGATGTAGGCCAGGCTTGCTTCAGCGAGTTTAGGAGCGGCGGTGGCACACTTTAGAAAGAAGTAGGACTTAGATATGCATTTTCATAGTTTTAGGATTAATGTGACACATCTCGAATACTTTTAGGACCAGTGATGGATTTTACTCTTAATTAAAAGAGGACAAATCTTTACCTAATAATAAAGAGAATTGGGTTTCTGTCGTCCGTCATCATGGCAGTTTTTTAAAAAAGCCCCTCAGTTTACATGAAATCAACCCGCAGTCCCTGTTTTAGTAATAAAATAATAAAGCATCCCGGCGCCGCACGGCGACTGCGATCCCATGGCGCACCAGCAGCAGGCGCAGTGTATCCCGACGCCGCACCTGCGGCGCACCTGTCGCCCACCAGTGCAGACCCCGAGGCCGTGCCGACGACGACGAACGAGGTGGCGGAGCAGGGGCCCCGGGAGCGGGGAGCAGGAGGCGCAGCGCATCCCGGCGCCGCACGGCGACCGCGAGCCCGCGGCGCACCTGTTTCCCACCAGCGCGGACTTCGAGGCCATCCCGACGAAGAGAATCAAGATGAGGAGGGTGCCGCTGCAGCTAGCCATCCCGACGGCGACGGCGGCCATCGTACGCTCGCTCACTTACAGTCCACCGCTGGCAGTCCCCTCCGGCCTTGACGCGGACGGGAGGGAGAGACCCCTGATGTCGACGTCTCCATCGCGCGGCGAGTGCACACGCGGATCTCGTCGGAGAACCTGAGGGGTCGCCGTCGAAGGGGAAGGAGTGGAAGAGGACGCTGGCGTGCAAGCTGTACGAGGTGCAGATCCAACTGAAGGTCTGCCGCGACCGCGCCGCCTGGAGGAGCGGCGCCCAACCCCGCCCGAAGCTCGATCTGGTGTCGTGTCGGCTGCCGACCGACCCCGGGGATTGCAAACCCCCGCGGATGAGAAAATTGAGAAAATTGGGGGCTCACAGGGCAGATGCACTGCAGAGGCCACGATCCAAGCCGCTCCTCAAGCCGGGCGCACGCACATCCAAGATCTGGCCCGAAACGCCGCAGCAAGGCGCCGTCGGGGGAGGGTGAGCTGGACACGACCACACCGATCCGGAGCCCGAAGCCCCGACGCAGATCCACGCAGCCCCGTCAAGCTGCCGCCGAGCTCGACCCTGTAGCAGGCCACCGCTTTCGCGGCTCCACCATAGGCTCAGCCAACCCCCCTCCCCCGCGTGCAAGCACGGCCACCAGGAGCCCATGTGCAGCCGTGCCGCAACCGGCCGACGAACGCGAAGCAGCTCACGGACGAGACGGCCTGGGAAATCGAATCGTCCAGCTGCTGCAGATTGGGGGCGGTCACATCGATGAAGGAGAAGAGAAAGATGGGGTGAAGGGAACGAACGCCATGTGCTGGGAGGGAGGGAGGGGGTGGATCAGAAGGGCTCGTGGTGTGTGCTGGAGCCAAGCATAGAGAGAAGAGCAGGAAGAAGAGCAGCTCTGATGGGTGGGGCGCTGGATGGATGGATAAAGAGAGGAAGGAGATGAGCAGATGTCCACGGCTCCACACAGTAGTAGTGGTCTCAGTGGGGATTATTGCTATGGATTTTGCTTTTTTTTAATGGCTGCGCCTGCCAGACGCTGCTGGAAGTTGCCATGCTAGCACCGATTGCAGTTTTTTCTTCTTCTTAATGAGCACCGATATAAATACTTGATGTTATTTTATTGTTACTATATAGTTTAATGTTCAAGCCTACAACATCTTATGAATACATCATCAGATACAATAAGTAAAAGTGAGTGAAATATTGGAAAAATATATATTTCTACTAAAGAGTATAGAGAATGTGACAACTGACAACGCTGTATCTTGAAATTTACCTCTCTTTTTTTACAATCCACCAGAAATTTACCTGTGATGGAGAATATAAAAACTTTTGGATTAGTTATTAAACTCTCGAATAGTATACGACAATTTCACCATCGGTATATCCTGCTAAAAACGGTTACACCATTTTTCTTCCACCTGATGATAGTATTAAGCTGAAGGAGGCGCCATCAAAGGACATCCTATGACTTTCTCAACTTTATATTACACGGTATGGACACCAATAATCCTATTTTTAATTGCAAACACCGAGTATGTCTGATTTGGTTTAAGACAAGGAGTGTTTCAAATTGTTCTTGCTTAAAAAAATCATTCTTTTGAATATGTTCACGCTTTTAAAAAATACTCAAAATTACCCAAAAAAATCAAACTCTTTTTAGAAAAATCGTTTAAAATTGATCACAAAATTTAAAAAATTCTCTTTCAAGAAAAAAACATGTGTGAACAAATGTTCATGTTCAAAACATGTTTCAATTCGAATAATTCAAAATTGTTTAATTTTTTTAAAAGGAAGAAATATTTGTGTTTTTTTGAAATATAAAATACAAAACCTATTACAAGACTATTCTATGCACCACTACTCTTCCATCACATGAAGGATGTCAGGGTGGCTTATTTACATCCACACTTCATACTTCGAAAAGCGGTAATAGTATAAGCTTATTATTGACGTTTATCAGAATTGTACTCCCTCCGTTTCGAATTACTTGTCACATGTATGGATGTATCTAGATGTATTTTAGTTTTAGATACATCCATTTCTGCGACCAGTAATTTGGAACGGAGGGAGTATATAAGAAATGGCGCGTACTATCACCGGGAGTAAGTTTTACGATATTTTTCACCCGTTGCAACGCACGGGCATTTGTGCTAGTGACTATACAAATCATTATGTCCACATAGGATGTGTACTATCCCAACACGTGGCTATTTTGCATGCAAGATCCATAAACGTATGATAGGTGTAGCGGTTCAAGAGCTATGTCCAATTGTTATCTGGGCTAGAGTTCAACTGTGAATTACCCGCAAAAAAAGAAGAGTTCAACTGTGTGAAAACGCGTGTTGCATAATAAAAATTGGTGCATCGAAAGAAGCAAATTCCATGTTCGAGATCTGATGAGATAAATAAGTTTACCCAACACAAAACAATTTTTGGTAAAATCAGAACATATTTTAAGTTTGAAGCAAATTGATTAACTAAAGGAAGCACATTTTCATTACGGTGGAAACAAATTTAATATGCGTGTGATTTTAGTAGTAGCATGTATGGCGTACATAATTTCATTGAACTTAATTGAGAGAGAGAGAGAGAGAGAGAGAGAGAGAGAGAGAGAGAGAGAGAGAAATAAACAGACCCTTCATTTATACTCGCGTGATTTTAGGAGTGCACGTAATTTCCGCTGGACAGTTTAGGAAACAAATCTGAATCAATTCCGTTCGTTACGTGCAAACTACCTATGGAAGCCACGTTCTCAAGGTAAATCCAACCAGGCAAAGCTTTCTCATCTAATGATGGTGGGCTGGCCTAGCGCTTCCGGAAAGAAAATTAGTGTGAGAAAATTCACAACAATAATAAGAGTAAAAGAAATAACTAGCACAACAAGTTAGCTGTCCCAGTTGGTTACCGTGGGGGAGTAAAATCAAGAGGTTTGTAGTTCAAACCCTGCGTCATGTATATATTTTTTGAAGTGTTAAAAATTAGATAAAAATGGGCCAAGCCCAGGAGGGAGGGATTTGGATTGGTTGCGTACGTCTACGCTCGTACGTGTCACATATGGAGGTTGGTATATCTTATGGTTAAATGACCATGTTGTCCTTATACGGTTTGTGAGAGGGGGTCTACCAAAGCAAGCCTCGTTCTGCAGCCACATCATCATGGAAGAAAGCCCGAACTGAATCTTCATTCCATGAACCAGCCTCCTCATCAATCAGACATTTTACCTTTGCAGTAGCAGGTATAGGCATAAGTGGGTGAAGACGGTGCGGTGGAGTTGAAGGAATCCAATGATCCGTTAAAATACAAGCATTTTCACCATTACCAATGCGCCACTGGACACCCATTTGCAAAAAATCTCGACCGGCCAAAATGGCTCGCCAAGTAGCAGATGCAGACCTCGGTGCCATTGCGCTCCAGAAATTGGATGTTGGAAAATACCGGCATTTCAAAACACAAGCACATAGTGAAGACGGGTCTATCAACAACCTCCATCCTTGTTTGGCAAGCATAGCAAGATTGAAAAGGGCCATGTCACAGAAGCCCATACCACCAAGCGCCTTAGGTGTAGTAAGCCACTCCCAAGAGCGCCAATGCAATTTCCTTTTCCCATCTTCACGGCCCACCACTCATCAGCAATAATCTAACGAAACTTCTTGCAAATATCAACAGGCAATTGAAAGCAGCTCATAATATATGTAGGAATAGCTTGAATAATGGACTTTAGTAAAGCTTCTTTTCCCGTTCTAGAAATTGGTCGTTCAGACCATGCAAAAATACTAGCCCAAGCACGATGAAGCAAAAACTTGAAAGAATTAGTTGGAGATTTTCCTACTTCGGTAGGTATACCAAGATAGTAGTCATTTAAAGCTTCATTTGAGATCCCCAACAGATTTTTAACTTGTTGTTTGACATGCTCCGGACAATGCTTCCCAAAGAACAAAGAAGATTTATCCTTGTTGACCAACTGCCCAGAACCCTGACAGTAAAGATTCAAAGTAGACTCCAAAGCCTCCACACTACGTGTATCATTCAGTGCAAAGAAGATATTGTCATCGGCAAAAAGGAGATGTGAGATAGGTGGGCCTAGTCAGCCATTCTTAATAACATGTAGCTTGCCACAATTCTCCTGCTGAAACAACAGACTTGACAAACCTTTCAGTACACAAGAGGAACAAATAAGGGCTGATTGGGTCACCTTGTCGGATACCTCTAGAGGGTACAACTGGATCAGTAATTTCTCCATTAACCCTGATAGCATAGCGAACATTAGTGACACATCTCATAACAGAAGCAATCCATCTCGGAGCAAAACCCAGCTTGGAGAGACAGCCATGAAGATAGTCTCATTCAACGCGGTCATAGGCCTTCATCATATCAATCTTCATTGCAAAGAATGGTTGCTTAGCTCGTTGTTTACGAATAGTGTGTAGGCACTCATATGCAATAAGAGTGTTGTCTATAATCAAACGCCCTGGAACAAAGGCACTCTGAAAATCAGAAATAACAACAGGCATTAGAGCAGTTGTTTTCACGGCCATGCTACACTTTATCTACACCGACAAGCTGCCTTGCGTCGAAGACTATGTGGACTTCTTGGCAAATCATGTACTACAACGTCGGAAATGTGTAGGAGTAGAGATTTTGGAACAGTTGGATAATTTATAATAGTGTTGTCACACAAAACAAATGCGATTGCCACGTTCATGCAATCCCTGTGTCAACTTCATGAAGCTGTTATTCATGCATTCCTTGTCCTTGTTTCCATCTTTTTGAAATCCATGCAACAAGATATAATATTTTTTATACCAAAACACCATCAAGTAGACTGTCTCTTGTTGATGGTGCACATATAATCAAAATTACAATCTAAATATTTAGCATTTGTTGTCAATTGTTGCTTTAGCAACAAAAAACAGCTGCAACCCTAGAATTCTTTTGCAATACCTTGATGGCACATGCTTTTCTCAAAAACAATTTAGGAGAGAAAGCTTCGTTCCTCAAATTTTCATCTTACTTTAGAGGGGGGGAAAGCAGCACATCATTCAAACTAGAGCTAAGTTATAAAATATGACCTTATAGTACTAATGTTATTACGCACTAGTTTTGATAAATCAAGCAGACAACCATATCAGTAAATTTGCGAGATGGGAATTATTATTTGTTACTCTCTCCATTCCAGAATATAAGGGGACCAATTTTCCTGAAAGTCACATATATGCTTTTTTTGCAAGGAACATATATGCATATTTGACCAACTATATATATATATATATATACTATATATATATATATATATATAAACTAATATTTGCATTACAAAATAAATAAATACTCCCTCCATCCTGGGATGGAGGGAGTACTAAAGTAGTTTTCATGATGGATCTAAGAATAAATTTTTGGTATTGTACATATTGATTTTCTTCTTCTTCTAAAAACTAGCGCATGTTAAAGCAAGGACTTCAACCCCATGCTTGAGGTCCCATCTCCTATTCTACATGACACGCCACCAAGGCAGTCAACAATAGTCCAAAATCGAAAAACTCATAACCCAGCGGCCTCCTCCCCTAAGAACAACTTAGGGTTGGTCTGCCTCCCGTTGATGCCTCTGTCGGCCCGCCTCGTCTCTGGTGGCCTTAGGGCCATGGCAGCGTGGTAGATCCCAACCCTTGTTGGTGGGAGGCCTCTGTTTTTGGACGTTCCTTTGAATTTTGTTAGGGTTTGTGTTCTGCCCAGGGATATGAGATGGCGGCGGCTCCCTAAAGATAAAATCAGGTTCTCCCGCCTAGCCCCCATCCAGATGATATTTCTAGCATCGACGGTTGGCATGTGGAGGTCTGTTTCTGGCAGATCTATCCTTAGTGGATTTGCTCGGATCTGATCATAGTTAATCTACGTTGGTGTATCTTCAGGTTGGATCCATGGGTTCTATCCGCGGTGGGGGTTGATGTTTTGCTGCGCTGGTCCTATGAGGCCTTAGCACGACGACTGTCTACTACAACAAGTTTTGCCCGGCTCCAGCAAGGGATGGGAGATGACGGTGGCACACATTCGGCTCGCTTTAGTGCTTGTAATCGTTGCTAGGTGGCCTATGGATATGGTATTTTTTGGTCCCCTCGCCTCTGCCATCTTTGCGCCTAGATGTGGGGGGACCTCGCATCTTCAGAGTACTACAGATCTTCTTTCGGCGATGCCATGAGGTTAAAGAGTTTTCCTCGCAGATCTGATTGTTAGGATCTGTTGAGTTTAAGTTGGTGTGTCAAATTTTTTCTGTTGGTTTGATTCTTTGTGAAGTTGAAGTGTTTCATCGATATCATGGTGAAAATTTTGTGATCCGACGTCCTACACTTATAGGGGATCATCCCCGGCTAAAATACGTTCACCGATCAAGGCTTCTTATCTTTTTAGATGGGCGACTTAAGGTGCTTACAAAAACTATTATTGATAATGTTCGTGCGAGTGAAAGAGCGACAGCCTCGTTGCTCCAGTCCAATTGCAGCCTTTTTATCGAAGTCTTTGGTGTATTTCTTCTAACAGAGATTGATGCAGTGAAGAAGGTTTTTTCAAGAGATTTTATTGTAATTCTTAGTCATAGGAGTTACTTTGTATCTTCTTGGATTTTGGATCCAAATCAGTGCACCTGTAATTGTTATGAGTATGAATAAAATTGCAAGTGTTTTAAAAAACCTGACCACATTCCCCACGTCTATATCAGGATTTGTACGACTCCATCTCGAGTCCGGCTACTTCAGGTTGGGATTCGGTGATCGGTGGTAGAAAACTAAGAGCATCTACAATCGGACCTTTTAAATTCGTCTCATACGTACGGGCGGACGGCCCGGTCACAATTTTTTGACCCAGATGGACCTCTCAAACAGCTCTCAAACGCCTGTTCTGACCGCCACCTACGTATCCATCCAAATATGGGGCGGATATGGGGGCGCCCGGGCACACCCGCCACGCGGGACTGACGAAGGTGTCCCAGCCAAAAACGCCCTCAAATACGGCGGTCCGAAGCTCATCTCCTTCGTCAGACCAGTGGCGCCACGTGGCACAGCTCCGGTGGGCCGCGTAGTGCATTGCCCGGCTATTTAATTCGACCGGTGCTACGTCTTGAGCTTGCGTTGGTTTTCCCCGAAGAGGAAGGGATGATGCAGCAGAGTAGTGTAAGTATTTCCGTCAGTTTTTGAGAACCAATGTATCAATCCAGTAGGAGGCCACGCTGAAGTCCCTCGTGCCTGCCCAAAACGATAGCTACTCGCAACCAACGTGATTAGGGGTTGTCAATCCCTTCACGGTCACTTACGAGAGTGAGATCTGATAGATATAATATTTTTGGTATAAAGATGCAAAGTGAAAAGTAAAAGCAAAGTAAAAAAGCAAAGCAAGATTAAAGTGATGGAGATTGATATGATGAGAATAGACCCCGGGGCCATAGGTTTCACTAGTGGCTTCTCTCAAGAGCATAAGTATTCTACGGTGGGTGAACAAATTACTGTTGAGCAATTGACAGAATTGAGCATAGTTATGAGAATATCTAGGCATGATCATGTATATAGGCATCACGTCCGTGACAAGTAGACCGAAACGATTCTGCATCTACTACTATTACTCCACTCATCGACCGCTATCCAGCATGTATCTAGACTATTAAGTTAAAAACAGAGTAACACCTTAAGCAAGATGACATGATGTAGGGAGATAAATTAATGCAATATGAAATAAACCCCATCTTGTTATCCTCAATGGCAACGATGCAATACGTGCCTTGCTGCCCCTTCTGTCACTGGGTAAGGACACCGCAAGATCGAACCCAAAGCTAAACACTTCTCCCATGGCAAGAACTACCAATCTAGTTGGCCAAACCAAACGGATAATTCGAAGAGACTTGCAAAGATAACCAATCATACATAAAAAAATTCAGAGAAGATTCAAATATTATTCATAGATAGACTTGATCATAAA
The DNA here is from genome assembly GCA_034509565.1 of Triticum monococcum. NCBI lineage: Eukaryota > Viridiplantae > Streptophyta > Magnoliopsida > Poales > Poaceae > Triticum > Triticum monococcum. Next base: position 799,740,892 of record CM067843.1, on the reverse strand, counting down.
CCCACAATTCATCGGTGTCGACAAACACACCACAAAAAGAAGATTACATCGAATAGATCTACACAAGAGAGGGGGAGAACTTTGTATTGAGATCCAAAAAGAGAGAAGAAGCCATCTAGCTACTAACTATGGACCCGAAGGTCTGAGGTAAACTACTCACACTTCATCGGAGAGGCTATGATGATGTAGAAGCCCTCCGTGATGACGGCCCTCTCCGGCGGAGCTCTGGAACAGGCCCCAAGATGGGATCTCGTGGATACAGAAAGTTGCGGCGGTGGAATTAGGTTTCTGGCTCCTGTTCTGATCGTTTGGGGGTACGTAAGTATATATAGGAGGAAGAAGTACGTCGGAGGAGCACCGAGGGGCCCATGAGGCATGGGGGCGTGCCCTAGGGGGGGCCCCACCCTCGTGACCGCCTCTCCGATGCCTTGCCGTAGGGTCCAAGTCTCCTGGATCACGTTCGGTGAGAAAATCACGTTCCCGAAGGTTTTATTCCGTTTGGACTCCGTTTGATATTCCGTTTCTTCAAAATACTAAAATAGGCAAAAAACAGCAATTCTGGGCTGGGCCTCCGGTTAATAGGTTAGTCCCAAAAATAATACCAAAGTGGAAAATAAAGCCCAATATTGTCCAAAACAGTAGATAATATAGCATGGAGCAATCAAAAATTATAGATACGTTGGAGACGTATCAACCGGCGGCACCGAAACCCTATCATCCATCCCTATTTTCCTCCTCCTGTCCGTCGCCGCCGCCACTTTCCATTCCACCCGTCCGCCTAGTAGCCATGCGCCCACTTCGCCGGCGAGGAACGAGCCCTTTTTGATGCCGGACCGCCGGCTCGAGCTCCTTGAGCAGATCCGGGCTAGACGTGAAGCCCGGATCGCTGCTACGTCTCGAGCTAGCGTTGGTTTTCCCCGAAGAGGAGGGGGTGATGCAGCACAGTAGCGTAAGTATTTCCCTCAGTTTTTGAGAACCAAGGTATCAATCCAGTAGGAGGTCACGCGCAAGTCCCTCGTACCTGCACAAAACGGTAGCAACTCGCAACCAACGCTTAGGAGTTGTCAATCCCTTCACGGTCACTTATGAGAGTGAGATCTGATAGAGATAATATTTTTGGTATTTTTGGTATAAAGATGCAATGTGAAAAGTAAAAGCAAAACAAGTAAAATAAAGTAATGGAGATTGATATGATGAGAATAGACCCTGGGGCCATAGATTTCACTAGTGGCTTCTCTCAAGAGCATAGATATTCTACGGTGGGTGAACAAATTACTGTTGAGCAATTAATAGAATTAAGCATAGTTATGAGGTTATCTAGGTATGATCATGTATATAGGCATCACGTCCGTGACAAGTAGACCGACTCCTGCGTGCATCTACTACTATTACTCCACTCATCGACCGCTATCCAGCATGCATCTAGAGTATTAAGTTAAAAACAGAGTAACGCCTTAAGCAAGATGACCTGATGTAGAGGAATAAATTCATGCAATATGATAAATACCCCATATTGTTATCCTCGATGGCAACAATACAATACGTGCCTTGCAACTCTTTCTATCACTGAGTAAGGACACCGCAAGATTGAACCCAAAGCTAAGCACTTCTCCCATTGCAAGAACTACCAATCTAGTTGGCCAAACCAAACGGATAATTCGAAGAGACTTGCAAAGATAACTCAATCATACATAAAAGAATCTAGAGAAGATTCAAATATTATTCATAGATAAGTTGGATCATAAACCCACAATTCATCGGTCTCAACAAACACACCGCAAAAAGAAGATTACATCGAATAGATCTCCACGAGAGAGGGGGAGAACATTGTATTGAGATCCAAAAAGAGAGAAGAAGCCATCTAGCTACTAGCTATGGACCCGAAGGTCTGAAGTAAACTACTCACACTTCATCGGAAGGGCTATGGTGTTGATGTCGAAGCCCTCCGTGATGGATGCCCTCTCCGACGGAGCTCCGGAACAGGCCCCAAGATGGGATCTCGTGGATACAGGAAGTTGCGGCGGTGGAATTAGGTTTTTGGCTCCCTCCTTGGTCCAATGGGGGTACGTAGGTATATATAGGAGGAAGGAGCACGTCGGTGGAGCTCCAAGGGGCCCACGAGGCAGGGGGGCGCGCCCAGGGGGCGCCCTCCACCCTCGTGACCTCCCCGGAAACTTCTTGGAGTAGGGTCCAAGTCTCCTGGATCACGTTCGGTGCGAAGATCACGTTCCCGAAGGTTTCATTCCGTTTGGACTCCGTTTGATATTCTGTTTCCTCGAAATACTGAAATAGGCAAAAAAACAACAATTCTGGGCTGGGCCTCCGGTTAATAGGTTAGTCCCAAAAATAATATAAAAGTGGAAAATAAAGCCCAATATAGTCCAAAACAGTAGATAAAGTAGCATGGAGCAATCAAAAATTATAGATACGTTGGAGATGTATCAGGCATCCCCAAGCTTAATTCCTGCTCGTCCTCGAGTAGGTAAATGATAAAAAGAGAATTTTTGATGCGGAGTGATACTTTGGCATAATTTCAATGTAAATCTTCTTAATCATGGTATGAATATTCAGATCCGAAAGGTTCAAGACAAAAGTTCATATTGACATAAAAATGATAATACTTCAAGCATACTAATCAAACAATTATGTCATCTCAAAATAACATGGCCAAAGGAAGTTCATCCCTACAAAATCATATAGTTAGGCTATGCTTCATTTTCGTCACACAAAGATGTTCCCAACTTCTATACCCTCGATGACAAGCCAAGCAATTGTTTCATACTCAAATAATCTCAAACTTTTTCAACCTTCACGCAATACATGAGCGCGAGCCATGGACATAGCACTATGGGTGGTATAGAATATGATGATGGGGATTGTGTGGAGAAGACAAAAAGGAGAAAGTCTCACATCAACGAGGCTAATCAATGAGCTATGGAGATGCCCATCAATTGATGTTAATGCAAGGAGTAGGGATTTCCATGCAACGGATGCACTAGAGCTAAGAATGCTCAACAAAAGAAAACTAGTGGGTGTGCATCCAACTTGCTTGCTCATGAAGACCTAGGGCATTTTGAGGAAGCCCATCGTTGGAATATACAAGCCAAGTTCTATAATGAAAAATTCCCACTAGTATGAACAAGACAACTTATGAGACTCACTATATGAAAATCATGGTGCTACTTTGAAGCACAATATATGAGACTCACTACATGAAGAACAAGGTGCTACTTTGAAGCACAAGTGTGGAAAAAGAGATAGTAGCATTGCCCTTTTTATTTTCTCTTTTTTTTGGCCTTTTTTTTTTCTTTTTGGCCTCTCCTTTTTTTGATTGGGCAATGCTCTAATAATGATGATCATCACACTTCTATTGATTACAGCATAATGATTACAACTCGATACTAGAACAAGATATGACTCTATATGAATGCCTCCGGCGGTGTACCGAGATGGTGCAATGAATCAAGAGTGACATGTATGAAAAATAATGCATGGTGGCTTTGCCACAAATATGATGTCAACTACAAGATCATGCAATGGCAATATGACAAAAGTAAAGCATGTCATGATGATGACGATGATGATGGTGGAAGTTGCATGGCAATATATCTCAGAATGGCTATGGAAATGCCATGATAGGTAGGTATGGTGGCTGTTTTGAGGAAGATATATGGAGGTTTATGTGTGAAAGAGCGTATCATATCACGGGGTTTGGATGCACCGGCGAAGTTTGCACCAACTCTCAATGTGAGAAAGGGCAATGCACGGTACCGAAGAGGCTAGCGAATGGCGAAAAGGTAAAAGTGCGTATAATCCATGGACTCAACATTAGTCAAAAGAACTCATATACTTATTGCAAAAATTTAGAAGTCATCAAAAATCAAGTACTACGCGCATGCTCCTAGGGGGATAGATTGGTAGGAAAAGACCATCGCTCGTCCCCGACCGCCACTCATAAGGACGCACAAGCCAGGTACACTTCATGCTTCAAATTTGTTACACAACTTTAACCATACGTGCATGCTACGGGACTTGCTAACTTCAACACAAGTATTCCTCAAATTCATAACTACTCAACTAGCACGACCACTGCTCAAAATATCGGCCGATATACCGATAAATCGGCCGATTTATCGCTTATCGGGGTCTAACCGGTAAGATAAACGCATATCCCCTGAGTTTATCGGTCTGGCCGATTTATCGGCTGTCAGAGCGATTTATCGGCGGTCAGAGCGATTTTGGCCGGTAAATCCAGGGAGCCCACTTGTCTGAAATCACAAAAAAATCTCCTGTAGCGCACCGCCTTCCCCATAACCCTCGCGCGGGACACATCCCTCCCGAGTCCCGATAGGGTTTGGCGTTTGGGCTTCGCCAGCAGCCGCTCCCCGCGATTCACCACGCCGCCGCCACCATGGTCTCCTCCGGCGGCCGGACCTAGCTCGCCCGCCCCTCACCTCGCCCCCCTGTCCAGCACCGCCCCGCACCTCGTCGGCTCGTCCCCGTCTCCAGCACCGCCCCGCACCTTGTCCCTCATCTCATCCCCGTCTCCAGCACCGGCCGGCCGTGCCTAGTCCTTGAGGATTCCACACAGCGGCGCCCCGTCCTTGAGGCTTCCACATGGCGGCGCCTAGGAGTAGGACGTCTGGAGCAGCTCCTCGCCCACACCCCTCCCCAGTATCCAGCAGCGGCGTGCCTCAACTCCCCGCCAACCCTTCATCCACGATCGAGAGCAGCAGAAGCTCCACATGCCACGGCATGGATTCTTCTCATTCCCGATTCTATTCTCTGGAGAAGTAGTGATGCATGCTTGTTGATTTATTTTGGTTGAGTTGAGTTATGTAGATGGCTGATTGTATTAGGAAGATTTTAATTATATTAGCCAATTATTGCTTCATTAGTAAACTATGTAGATGGCTGATACATGGTTTTTTCCTTTATTTATGTAGATGCTGATGTATGGTTGTTTCCTTTTATTTATGTAGATGGCTGGTTCAGGTTCATCTCAAGTTGCAAGTTCATCACTTAAGAGGAAGTCGGATGACATGGCTTGGGAGTTTGCCGAGTTGATTGATCCTAGTGATCCGCAAAGGCTCAAGTGCAAGCTTTGTGGAAAAGTTATGTCGGGAGGGGTCACTAGGATGAAGGAGCACATTGGGCAGATCAAAGGCGCTGTGACCAGCTGTATGAAAGCCACACAAGATCAGATTACTCGAGCTTTTGCATCACACGAGGCACCAAAGAGGAAGAAATTGGAAAAGCAAAAGCATGAAGAAGAAGTTAAAGCTGCAGTCACCATAGAGGTCAACGAGGATGATCAAGAACAACTGAATGAAGTTGGTGAAGGTACTCCAAAGAAGGGGGCAATGGATCAATATCTTGCACCAATTGATCCTTCGACCCCGTAATCTAAAAAACAGCAGACTATAAATGATAGTGTTGATAAGGAAAGAAGCTACAAAGTTGGGCAATATTTGGCTAGATGGATGTACAAGAAAAATATACCCTTCAATGCTATCAATGATGATGATTTCAAACAGTTTTGTGAGGCTCTTGGTCGCTATGGTCCTGATTGGAAGCAACCCTCACAATATATGACCAGGGAGAAGATGTTGGTTCAGGAGGTGGAAAGGACTAGGGATTTGTTGAAGCCACATGAGGTCGAGAGGGCGGATACGGGGTGCTCTGTCATGACTGATGCTTGGACGGACAAGAAAAGGAGGAGCATCATGAACTTGTGCGTGCATTGCAAGTTGGGGACCGTCTATCTTGGATCAAAGGAGGCGTCGGCCGATGGACATACAAGTCTATACATTTTCAATTATGTGGATGAATGCATTGAGAAAATAGGTATGAATCATCTTCAACTTGATCTCATTCGTTTCTTTTCAAGTTTATTACTTGCTGAATTTTAGTACTTGCTTATTACTTGCTGAAAATTACTTATTGTGTTTTGTAGGTGCTGAAAATGTTGTGCAAGTAGTCATGGATAATGCTTCAAACAACATGGGAGCAAAGGTGATGTTGAAAGATAAAAGGCCCAAGTTATTTTGGACCTCGTGTGCAACTCACACCATCAACTTGATGGTAGAAGCGGTTGCAAAGTTGAAGCATTTTGGTTCTACAATAACCAAAGCCAAAGAAATGACTACTTTCCTTTATGCACATCATACTACATTGGCCTTGATGAGGTCCTATACAAAAAAGAGAGACATTGTTAGACCGGGGGTGACTAGATTTGCTTCGGCATTTCTTACCTTGCAAAGTCTTGATGCTAAGAGGAAGCAACTAAAGGAAATGTGTTGTAGTGATACTTGGGAAGGATGCAAGCACACGAGAACAAAGAAAGGGAAGGTGGCTCATGCCGCAATAATGAGTAGGGCATTTTGGAAAAATGTGTCTCTTTGCATTAAGGTATTGTTTACTAAACTTCAAATTGTGCTTGTGTATGTTGGAATGCATGTGTATATGTTAAATACTAATGTTGTGCACTTGTGCTTGGGTATGTTGGAAACTTGGAATGGAAGGTTTTTGAGCCATTGGTGAAGATACTTCGGTTGGCTGATGGCGATGGACAGTCCATGGCCTCTATGTATGGAGAAATAATAGAGGCAAAGAAGGCAATATTGGTTGCGGTTGATAATTCGGACAAGGACTATAAGGCGATCACAACGGCCATGGAGAGCAAGATGAATGGGAGGCTAGATACCCCATTGTACATGGCTGCATATGCCTTGAATCCATATTATAGTTATGCTACCACAAGCATCTTTACCGATGTGGAAGTCTTGTCCGGCTTGATGGAAGTTATTGAGCAATTTTATCTCGGTGATGATGAGAAGCAAAACAAAGTTCTTAACATTGACTTGCCCAAATTTAAAAAGAAGGAAGGCATGTTTGGGAAGGTGGCTGCCACCAAAGCAATTAGCAATGCAAAATTCAATGCCGGTAAGCTTGTTCCCAAGATAATATTGTCATATTGCAATTCTCATTTTTTTGGGCTGATGCATAATACTTTGTATTTTTCCTTGAAATGTAGGGGAGTGGTGGGCAACTTATGGACTACAAACTCCTACATTGATGCACATTGCTTTGAGGATACTCAACTTGACCACAAGTTCATCCGGATGTGAAAGAAATTGGACTGTTTTTGAACAAGTAAGTCTCAACTTGCAAATACTCAGATCTGATCTGTATATTATTTTTGACAGAATGTAAATCACTAAGCTTCATTTCACAATTTTTAGGTGGATGCAAAGAGGAGAAATAAACTAGACGTGCATCGTAGGGACGATCTAGTTTATATTCAATTCAATGGAAGAATGATAGACAAGAGGAAGAAGTACTCCTCATCTTGTGATGTTCTTCTTGGTGAAGATGCTTCCATGGCACAAGATTGGATATGTGAAGGTGCTTACGTTGATGCTGCGGAGGAGGTTGATGCAATGGGAGCTTCCGAGTTTGTTGAGCTACGTAGAAGTGCAAGAGTGAGAGAACTTCATGAAGTGGAAGAATTTGTTTCCGATGGGGAAGAATCTGATCACGGGCTTGTCAATGAGGATGACATAGACTTTGAGTCCGATGATGATGGGGTGATACAAGGTGCCAATGAAGACGAGGAGGGGGACCCGATGGAGCCTTAATGGGGCTTCAAGCCTTCAATGCTTTGCACTATGTGTGCTTTTTTATGTTTGCTAGCTATTTATTTCAGTTGTGACTTGTGAGAGAACTATGAACCACTATGCGTGCTATTTGCTAGTTTCCTATTTTGCTTTGTCATGCAATGATGCAACTATGCAAAGCTATGGTTATTTATGACCTTACTATGTAATATGTATTGCTGGACTATGTTTATTTCTCATTGTTTGTCATGTGTGTGCACCTACATTTTGCAATTTATTTGATTTTTGAAGGCTTGGAGCACAACTAATGGTACATGGTCATGTATGTCCTTGTGCGTGTGTGCGTGTGTGTACTGTTTAATATACTAATATATCATTTTTTAAGGCTTGGAGCACAACGTGATGGTTGATGGTCATGTATGTATGTGCTTGTGTATGTGTGCATTGTGTAATATATTAATATAGCATATTTTTTAAGGCTTAGAGGACAATTTATTTGTCATGTGTGTGTAATATTATGGCATATTTTAAATTATTTTGGTTCGGAAAACCTGAGATTTTTAAAAAAACTTACCGATAAATGGTCGACCGATAAAAACGATAAATCGGCCGATAAGCCGATTTATCTCTTCTCTTGGGTCGACCGATAAGTTAACGAGAAGCGATATCCCGAACAGTGGTAAGCTCAGGTTCATGGTATATACAACAGGCACCTTCAAGGGGAGGACAGACAGGTAGGGCATGAAGCAATTCAGAGGCCGGTGCTTTGTAATGAGTATTCTCTGTCATCCAATCCAACACCCAAGAGTTCACATCTTCAGCATTTCCTGTGATGTGCAGCATTGCATAGAACTGAAGGATAAGCTCTTCATTCCAATCAACAATATCAGTGCAAACCTTGAGTAGTCCAACGTCATGAAGAACATTGAGGACTGGCGTGAAGCAAGATAGTGATTCCATGTCCACGTGAGGAATATGCGCATGGTCAAAGACTTTGTGTTTGTTGAAAAGCAGTGAAGAATAGAAGTTGGCTTGGCTGGCAGTCCAGAAACGTTTCCTTCTAATACGAGCAGAGTCATATGGGTTGTAATCCGTGAAGAACACGTGCTCGTGGAAGAAGACATCAGCCTTGAATTTTTGCTTCTTTGAGAAAGGATCCTTTGGCTTGGGCTGAGGAGCGTCAGTCAATTGCATCACAACCTCAGTTATCACAATCTCAGGATCCACAGGCTGAGGAATTTCAGTTTCTTCTTCAGTGGCAGCCTGGGTCTTCAATTCTTCAGCAGCAATTTCATCAGCACTAGTGGCTGGAATATCTTCATGAATAGACGGAGTGGTGCGAGGTTCTCCAAAGCCCATTTGAACTTCAGTAAGCACGGGGGACTGAGGAACTTGTTGCAGAGGAGTGAACAAGGGAGAATTAGAGTGCTGACTTTTGCAAAAGTCATCATTCATCACTGGTGTCGTGCTCCCAATATCCACATCTTCATCTTCTTCACTCATTTCGTCAAAGCCTGCCTCTTCAGCTATGAACTGAGGCACGGGCGATGAGACAACTGGGGTTGAAGGGATTGTATCCACTTCGATTTCAACATCCAACTACTCTGAAGAAGCAGCAGAAGGAATATCTTCATGCATGAGACTGGAACAACATCAATTGGATTCTCAAGAGAGCTTGTTAATTTCTTCATCTTCTTCGGAGCTGAAGATTCTGATGAAGTTGTGAAAGTGCGTTATATCGACTAGAGGGGGGGGGGTGAATAGGCGATTTTTATGAATTCTTCACTAAGGAATTTGCCAGTGAGGAAATTCCTTAGCGAAGAACTACTAGCAGCGGAATAAGTACTCAAAAGTAAACATAACAGAACACAAGTATAGTCATCATGATGAAATAAAGACAAGCACAGAGTACAGAAAGCGTAATCACATGATAGCACAGGATGAAGACAAACAGACTGGAGAAATTGAACTGAGGAAATTGAGAAAGTCTTTAGTCAAAGTCTTCAAACAGATATGAACAAGCACTCAACAACTGTAATGAGGAAATGAAAGAGTTGAGGAAATAGAAACAGTAAGCTTGGTGAAGCGAATGATTTGGTAGACCAGTTCCAACTGTTGTCTCCGTTGTACATCTGGTTGGAGCGGCTAGGTATTTAAACCTGAGGACACACAGTCCTCACCGTATTCTCCTTGAGCTAAGGTCACACAGACCTCGCCCAATCACTCATGGTAAGTCTTCAGGTGACTCCCGAACCTTCACAAACTCGGTCACTCGGCGATCCACAATTCCTCTTGGATGCTCTAGACCATGACGCCTAACTGTCTGGAAGAAGCACAATCTTCAAAGGTAACAAGCGTCGGATCCATGCGGGATCAATCTCTTCAGTGATGCTCAATCACTTTGGGTTTGTGGGTGTTTGGGTTTGGGTTTTCCTCACTTCATGATTTTCACTCAAAGTCCTCGGAGGATGGGATGCTCTTAAATGACAAGTGTCAGTTTCTCTCGGAGCAGCCAACCAGCTAGTGGTTGTAGGGGCGGCTATTTATAGCCTAGGGAGCAGCCCGACATGATAAGACATAAATGCCCTTCAATGATATGACCGTTAGGTGGATAAGATATTTTGGGACAGCTGGCGCGTAGCACAGCAACGCCCCTGAAGAATATCAAGTCGATGAAGGAGCGCCAGCGTTGTTGGGGTCGTTTGTTGATGTTGGCCTGCCGCATTGTCGTCCAAGTCTTCATGCTCGTTGGTGTCGCGCGATGAAGAATAAGAGCTGGCCACTAAGGAAGGAACCTTGACCTTCTTGTATTTCTTCGGTGGAGGAGCAGACCAGTCAAAATCTTCCTTGAGACCCATTTTCTTTAGATCTTCTGCGCTGTAAACATGAGATAGAACAACCCAGGTACGGTTGAAGGTTTCATGGAGGTAGTAGTGGTTTTTCTTCACTGCATTGTGGGTAGCAGTCATGTTGTGAAGAATTGAACCAAACTGACGCTTGACCCATTTATTATTGCGATCAACCTTTTGGTGAAGACTAAGGAGTAGCTCACGATCAGTCATCACAGTGGGAGCTGTGCCTTGAGGATTTTGCTTGGTTGTGTTGGCGGCAGAGTCATGGGTGGCAGAGTCGTCATTGGTTGAGTAGGATGTAGCCTTGCGAAATTGACCATCCAATGGACGAATGCCTTCATCGATAACAGCAGCGTCCTTGCCCTTGTCATCAGCTGAGGAAAATGTCCGTTTGAGGACTTCAATTGGGGGCAAGTAGCTGCAATGGTTCAGTGTATCAGCTTTGTAGTTGAGTGAAGACCTTGTTCTGATGATTCTCATAATCCAAGGTGCATAAGGCTTCAGCTCAAACGGTGAAATAGCAACATTGGCCAGAGTCCTCATGAAGAAATCATGGAATTTTATGGGAACGCCATGACTGATATTGAAAAGCAGGTTCTTCATGATGCCAACAACTTCTTCTTCATTCGAGCTTTCTTCAGCTTTGGCTCCTTCCTATACTGAGCTTTCTTCAGCTGCCTGGCCTTCTCAAATTTCCATTTTTCTTCTTCAATGAAGGCAGTCAGAACATGACTTTGGCCAGGAGTGAGGTTCATCTCAGGCAAAGGAGTGTTAGTATCCTTGTGCCAGAGATCAATGTAGTCTAAGATCAGCTTCGGATCCAAAAGCAGTGGCACATTGCTTCCTTTGGCTCTAGCGGCCTTGACTTGTCTGTCTCTGGTGATTTCAGCCAGTTCAACATCGTCAGCCTCATCATCATCAGAGGGCACTTAGAATTGGGTTGCCTCCCAACAAGCGCTATCGTTTAACGCCCCTAGCTAGGCATAAAAGCAAGGATAGATCTAGGTATTGCCATCTTTGGTAGGCAATCCATAAGTGGATCTCATGATAGATTCATATGGTAATTTTATTTTATTTCTAGGAAAGTGTTCCATGCCCTTCTTTAAGGGAAATTGGAATTTAATATTCCCTTCCTTCATATCAATAATTGCACCAATCGTTCTAAGGAAAGGTCTACCAAGAATAATAGGACATGAAGGATTGCAATCTATATCAAGAACGATAAAATCTACGGGCACATAATTCCTATTTGCAACAATAAAAACATCATTAATTCTTCCCATAGGCTTTTTAATAGTGGAATCCGCAAGATGCAAGTTTAGAGAGCAATCATCAAAGTCACGGAAATCTAGCAAATCACACAAAGCTTTGGGGATAGTAGAGACACTAGCACCCAAATCACACAAAGCATGAAACTCATAATTTTTAATTTTAATCTTAATTGTAGGTTCCCACTCATCATGGAGTTTTCTAGGGATAGAAACTTTCAACTCAAGCTTTTCTTCATAAGATTGCATTAAGGCGTCAACAATGTGTTCGGTAAAGGCCTTATTTCGACTATAAGCATGAGGAGAATTTAACACGGATTGCAACAAGGAAATACAATCAATTAAAGAGCAATTTTCATAGTTAAATTCCTTGAGATCCAAAATAGTGGGTTTAGCAATATCTAGATTTTTATTTCTTTCAATCCCTTTTTATCAATTTCATCATCAGGATCTAAAAAATCAGAATTCTTAGAGCGCCTTCTAGGTAAGGGAAGATCATAATCAGATTCATCAAGATTCATATTGCAAAACAAAGATTTAATAGGGGACACATCAATAACTTTCAGATCTTCATCTTGATTTTCATAGGATTTAGAAGAACACGCTTTAATAAAGGCATCTTTGTAAGGACGCATCCTAGCGGTTCTTTCTTTGCACTCATCAATGGAAATTCTCATGGATTTTAGAGACTCATTGATATCATGCTTAGGAGGAATAGATCTAAGCTTTAAAGAATCAACCTCAAGAGAAATTCTATCAACGTTCCTCACCAAATCATCAACTTTAAGCAATTTCTCTTCAAGCAAAGCATTGAAATTCTTTTGCGAATTCATAAATTATTTAACACTACTCTCAAATTCAGAGGGCATCTTATTAAAATTTCCATAAGAGTTGTTGTAGGAATTAGCATAATTATTAGAAGGATTACTAGGATAAGGCCTAAAATTAAAATTCCCTCTATACGCGTTGTTACCAAAACTATTCCTACCAACAAAATTCACATCCATAGATTCATTATTATTCTCAAGCAAAGTAGATAAAGGCATATTATTGGGATCAGAAGAAACACTCTTAACAAATAAATTCCTAAGTTCATCCATCTTTTCACTCAAAACATTGATTTCTTCTATAGCATGCACTTTTTTATTAGTAGATCTTTCAGTATGCCATTGAGAATAATTGACCATAATATTATCTAGGAGTTTAGTAGCATCTCCTAAAGTGATTTCCATAAAAGTGCCTCCCGCGGCCGAATCTAAAAGATTTCTAGAAGCAAAATTCAATCCAGAATAAAAAAATTGTATAATCATCCATAAGTTTAAACCATGAGTAGGACAATTACGTAGCATTAATTTCATTCTCTCCCAAGCTTGTGCAACATGTTCATGATCAAGTTGCTTAAAATTCATAATATCATTCCTAAGAGAGATAATCTTAGCGGGAGGAAAATACTTAGAGATAAAAGCATCTTTGCACTTGTTCCAAGAATCAATACTATTTTTAGGCAAAGATGAAAACCACGCTTTATCAAGATCTCTAAGCGAAAAAGGAAATAGCTTCAATTTAACGACATCATTATCGACATCCTTTTTCTTTTGCATATCACATAAATCAACAAAGCCATTTAGATGAGTAGCGGCATCTTCACTAGGAAGGCCGGCGAATTGATCTTTCATAACAAGATTGAACAAAGCAGTATTGATTTCACAAGATTCGGTATTGGCAAGAGGAGCAATCGGAGTGCTAAGGAAATCATTGTTATTGGTATTGGTGAAGTCACACAATTTGGTAGCATCTTGAGCCATCGCGACAAACAAGCAAACTAGCACACGAGCAAACGGCAAACGAGGCAAATAGAGAGGGAGGATAGAGAGAGAGGGCGAATAAAACGGCAAGGGTGAAGTGGGGGAGAGGAAAACGAGAGGCAAATGGCAAATAATGTAATGCGAGAGATAGAGATTATGATGGGTACTTGGTATGTTGACTTTTTGCGTAGACTTCCCTGGCAACGGCGCCAGAAATGGCTCGTTGACGGGAGAGTAAATCTTGACTTGACTTGGCGTAGGCCTCCCCGGCAACGGCGCCAGAAATCCTTCTTGCTACGTCTCGAGCTAGCGTTGGTTTTCCCCGAAGAGGAGGGGGTGATGTAGCACAGTAGCGTAAGTATTTCCCTTAGTTTTTGAGAACCAAGGTATCAATCCAGTAGGAGGTCACGCGCAAGTCCCTCGTACCTGCACAAAACGGTAGCAACTCGCAACCAACGCTTAGGGGTTGTCAATCCCTGTTGGTGAACGTAGTAATTTCAAAAAAATTCCTACGCACACGCAAGATCACGGTGATGCATAGCAACGAGAGGGGAGAGTGTTGTCTACGTACCCTCGTAGACCGAAGCGGAAGCATTGACGCAACGTAGAGGAAGTAGTCGTATGTCTTCCCGATCCGACCGATCCAAGCACCGTTACTCCGGCACCTCCGAGTTCTTAGCACACGTACAGCTTGATGATGCTCCCCGGGCTCCGATCCAGCAAAGCTTTGGGGATGAGTTCCGTCAACACGATGGCGTGGTGACGATCTTGATGTTCTACCGTCGGAGGGCTTCGCCTAAGCGCTGCTACAATATGACCGAGGTGGAATATGGTGGAAGGGGGCACCGCACACGGCTAAGGAACGATCATGATGATCAACTTGTGTGTCCTAAGGTGCCCCCTGCCTCCGTATATAAAGGATCCAAGGGGGGTGCGGCCGGCCCTAGAGGAGGCGCGCAGGAGGAGTCCTACTCCTATCGGGGGTAGGACTCCCCTCCCTTTCCTTGTCCAAGTAGGAGAGGTGGAAGAAGAGAAGGAAAAGGGGGGCGCCGCCCCTTCCTCCTTGTCCAATTCGGACTAGGGGGAGAGGGGGCGCGCGGCCTGCCCTGGCAGCCCCTTCCTCTTCTCCACTTTAGGCCCATGAGGCCCATTAACCCCCCGGGGGGTTCCAGTAACCTCCCGTTGCTCCGGTTTTATCCGAAACTTCCCCGGAACGCTTCCGGTGTCCGAATATAGTCATCCAATATATCAGTCTTTATGTCTCGACCATTTCGAGACTCCTTGTCATGTCCGTGATCACATCCGGGACTCCGAACTAACTTCGGTACATCAAAATGCATAAACTCATAATAACTGTCATCGTAATGTTAAGCGTGCGGACCCTACGGTTCGAGAACAATGCAGACATGACTGAGACAAATCTCCGGTCAATAACCAATAGCGGGACCTGGATGCCCATATTGGCTCCTACATATTCTACGAAGATCTTTATCGGTCAGACAGCATAACAACATACGTTGTTCCCTTTGTCATCGGTATGTTACTTGCTCGAGATTCGATCGTCGGTATCCAATACCTAGTTCAATCTCGTTGCCGGCAAGTCTCTTTACTCGTTCCGTAATACATCATCTCGCAACTAACTCATTAGTTGTAATGCTTGCAAGGCTTATGTGATGTGCATTACCTAGAGGGCCCTGAGATACCTCTCCGACAATCGGAGTGACAAATCCTAATCTCGAAATACGCCAACCCAACATCTACCTTTGGAGACACCTGTAGAGCACCTTTATAATCACCCATTTACATTGTGACGTTTGGTAGCACACAAAGTGTTCCTCCAGTAAACGGGAGTTGCATAATCTCATAGTCATAGGAACATGTATAAGTCATGAAGAAAGTAATAGCAACATACTAAACGATCGAGAGCTAAGCTAATGGAATGGGTCATGTCAATCAGATCATTCAACTAATGATGTGACCTCGTTAATCAAATAACAACTCTTTGTTCATGGTTAGGAAACATAACCATCTTTGATTAACGAGCTAATCAAGTAGAGGCATACTAGTGACACTCTGTTTGTTTATATATTCACACATGTATTATGTTTCCGGTTAATA